>VZTO01025596.1:0-29102 GCA_013400615.1 Syrrhaptes paradoxus
ACTGGGAGGACATCTTCCTGCAGCAGCTGGTGGTATGCCAGCTCTGCTGGTTAATTCAGAAATTACTGCTGTGGTCAGAACACTGCTTTTCGATGGATCTGACAGTGTAAGTTTCCACACTTAATCATTATTCAGAGCTCATTTCAGTGCACACATAGGCTATGAGGGCCTGAACCTTTTTGAAAGTACCGTATAGATTCCAAGTTTCCACAAGGGGAAGGGCACCTGCTGTACAGATAAACTGTTTTTGTGGCAGACACAAGATAAGAAGTGGTCTTAGCAACAGTGACCTCTGCCAAGAAGACCTCAGTGTTTCAGGGATCCAAGCTGTGACTGGGAAGGAAGCGAAACACTTGGTCAGTGTTTGCTGTCCTCTTCCTGCTGGAAGGGAACTGAGACAGAGCTCGTGGGTCAGGCACCAGGAGTTTGCTGACTCAGCATTTCTGATGTTAATCGATAGCCTGGCAGTTCAGAGAGTGAACAGCTACTTCTGCTACAGGAGGACTTTGAGAAGTGTTTGTGAGAGCTGCCAACAGCTAATTTACAAACTGTGTGTTTCTTACTTGAGATTTTTGTGCTACAACATCTGTCCAAGTGTCTTCCTTATCCAGTACCAAACACATCAGACCAAAAACCAGTGACTGGGCAGCGGTTGAGTTCAGTAGAAGAGCTGTGAGATATGCTCTGCTTGCACGAAGGCTTCGCAAACACAGCGAATGGTGTGTAAACCCCTTCCTGACCTTCCTTCTGCATGGCAGGGAGAATTTGCCCACTTCCCTCTGACTTTATCTGCAGGTAGTCTCGGGTATCTCGGTGGGTCTGACAGACGCTGAGTGGGAGCAGTGTTGACACCTGGAAGCAGATATTATGGACTCCAAGTTCCACAAAAGCCCTCAGAATATAGTGCCTTTTTTTTTTGGCCAGATATTCAGAAATTTTTCTGGGTTTGTTTATGGAGTCAGGGAGGGATGGGAGACGATTCCTTTCTTTCCCTAGTTCCTGACCTTTTACCAGTGAGTTCCTCTCTCAGCGCTGTGCCAAAAACGCAGCCCTGGAGCAGGGTGTGAATTCTCCCCATTGCTTCCAATCAGCACAAGAAGGCGACGAATGGGTATTGGTGACACTTGCTGTCGTGTACAGCCTTTTATTGCTTTCATTCTATTACCAGTAATTGAAAGGTCAGCCAAATTTTTCTTAGACAATTAAGTGACATTTACAGATGGGAGACTGCAAGGAGCCAGAGATGCTTTTCCAAATGCTGTTGCAAATGCAGTGCCCAGCTAGTCTGATCTGTCACCACCGCCAATGTGTGGAACAGCAGTGAACATATTTTTAAGAATTGTGCTGTACGTGGGATGTTGAGAAAAGCAAATACTGAGGTAGTGGGCCAGGAATCTCAAGGTGCACGTTTTATCTCCGCAGGTGTTTGTTCACAAAGCCTATCTGACAAATCACAATCGTCCTGAAGGCCAAAGGAGCAATATTAATACAAGGTTATGTCTGGAAATGGAAAATCACAAATGGCAGCAGAACTGCCCAGGTAGGAAATCTGGGGCAGGGCAGGGACAGAGGGGTTGCACCTTGCTGATGACTGAGAACAAAGCTGTCAGGGCTCATGCACTGAGTGCCTGGTTCGTACAGCTGCCTGCTACCCTGTCTCTGCCTTCCGTGGGGTGGGAGAGGAGTGTCTCATCCCCGGGTTGAGGGGCTGGGGTAGAGGAAAGGGTTGTGGTGCAAATTTTCAGTGGCAGTGAAGTGTCAGGACCGTCCTCCCTCCTCCAGATGAGCAGTCTCAGGAGGTGGCCCCAGCAAACCTGCCCACAGGATGGGGTCCCCATCCCAGTTCCTAGCCCAGCACACTAGGATTGCATCCCAGCATGTTATGGACCATCATGTTGTTTCATGCACTGGTAAATAAAACACTTGAGTGACCTGTTGTTTGTGTAAATATTTATATAGTGAATCAGAGTGTAGGATCTGTTCCAGCTGGTTCCGTAGAGAAAAGTGATCTGAATGCAGCACTCGGGCACTGCAGGACTATTTGAGGGTGGCTTTGGCTGTTTACAGCTGCTACAGGCTGTGCAAGGAGCCTGAGCAGAGAAAATGGATATGGTCAGAACATCCCTGCATCCTGGTGTCCCCTGAGGACAGAGATTTATGGGGGTTGGTGACACCTGCACAGAGTGGCCTCTGGAGGAGATGCTTCCTCCAATTGTCATGTGTACCCCTCTGCGTTTCAGGGACTCCAACTTCAAAGCAAGGTGCTCAGAAATATTCCTGTAAATATCTGCCACGGAGGCTACAGATTTCTGTTGTTGAATCAGCTCTGAAGCAGCAGCAGCTGCATTATTCATGGGTGGGACGTGGTTTGGTGTTCCAGCTCCAGGGAACGAGGAGCCAGAAAGGGAAAGGGGAATTACCAAACTCATTTGGGTTCCTGGCTATGTGCTGCTTTAGCTGGTTCCTACCGGGGGCTGTAATTTGATGGTTTTGAGGGCTTTGCAAAGTGCCTTTTTATTTAATTTAAGCTGAAAAAGTTTGAACTTGGGATGAACCCGAATCTCATACCAGCAAAACCTCACACTGACGGGAAGGGCACGCCTGGGTCTGAACTCATCTTTTGGTAGAGCGTTCCCGTAAACAGGAATGTGTGCCTTGTGGTGGCTCTCAGCCTCACCAGTTCACACCGAGCAGTGGCGTGGGACCGTATCTCTGGGGAAACACAGCTGGCACATCCAAAACCTTCCAGTGATAGTTCCAAGTGCGCTGGTTGCTGGACAGCCCCTGGTTGGAGCAGCACCCTCGTGGTTGGGTACGGCTCCAGCATGGTCCAGCGACACGGCAGTTAATGGATGTAGAGGTGCTCCACGTGAAATGGTTTTTTTCACAACATCATTTTTGATTGCTGCTGTTGTTGCCCAGGCTTAGGGCAGAAAATGGAGCTAATGGAAGGCTTTATGCCAAGAGGGAATGTAGAGTACGAGCTCCAATGGATGGAAGGTGGAGTCAGCAGCCTGAGATGACACGTGTGATGGGCAGGACAGGAGGCAGCCCGGGACTGGACTCAGGCTCTGCCGAGGGGAGCGTGTGCTTTAACTGAGACCAGTGTTACGTGGCTTTTGCTGCTACTTCAGCACGATTTGCGACATTGACACAGTATGATCCTGTCCTTAAAAAAATGTGTGTGTTGTGAGGTGCTTCTGCTTGATGTCAGCATTGGATGTTGTAAGGGAAGGGATGATGTTAGGGAAGTTGTACAAATGCATCCACATCCTCGACCTCCTATGCCTGGAGTAGTGGAAGTTGCTCCGTGACGTGGAACCTCTTCCCTTGTAATGCTGAGGGAGGGTTTGGAGTTTCATGGTAACTGCCCAGAATTAAGTCCATCAACCTTGGATGACAGAAGAAGGTAAAAAACCAAGCACACCCCAAACCAAACCAGGTCCTTAACCACACTTCCCTGAAATCTGGGGACCAGAATAACCTTGGACCTGTCAGCCAGGTGTATCACCAGGTCAATCAGGGCTGTGCTTGGTGTCCAAGAGAGGACATGGAGCTCCTGCCTCCAGCACTTTGGAGGAAGGTGGAACAGCCCCAGCGATGGAAGCAGAGTAACAAACCTGGGGGGAATAAATCCTCTTACATTTACCGGTAACCGGCTAATGCTGCGAGGCATGAAATCTGATTATAATTATTGTCTCAGGGTAGAGCTGCACCTTTTATGACCGTGTCCTGTTATGGAAGTGATCTGAATCTCTCTCAAATCATTTCGTAGGCCCTGGGGAGATCAGGATGCTTTGAGGCACATCTTCCTCCCCCTTCATGTGTGTCCACACACAGACTGTCACAAACACTGGGTCAGAGCGCGCATCCTAAAAACATGCTGACTCTTGCCATATAGGTGCCAGGACACGGCAACACTGTTATTCTTTCTAGTCACCTCTCCTTTTTGTTTGTCTTACTTCCACGAAATAGTGTCTTAATTCAAGGTAGAAATTATGAGTTTCTAAATAGTAGGTTGCTGTTTTGCTACTTTATATGAGGTCAAATCATTCACATTAATGAATTTTTCTAGATATCTATCAGGAATTCTCAACCTCCCAAACCTTTCCTTTGATAAGCTGAATAAGTTGGATCTTGTATGCCTCATATTGTGATGCCCATTTTCCCAAACCTGGAATTCTCTGTTGAAACTTTCACAGGTTTGTTTTTTTTTTAAAACTATTAGTGGGTTAACCACATTTTAAAATATTTAAATATTTGTTGAGAAATTTCTCAAGCTGTGATTAAAACAGACATGAAAAAGCTGGGCTGACAGTAGCTGGTTAAGCCTGTATTTCCTCTTAGAATAAAATACAAAAAATGTTCTTAAATGGAAGAAAAGGCTGGGATTTTCTCTTGTTTCAATTCCTGCCTGTGTATGTAGTATTTGTGTGTCACATATATATGCATGGATACATATATGCATAAATATATATGTATAAAAGACAAGAGAGCACACATAAAGCTCACTTGCTGCGGTAACTGTTGTGGTGGAAGCCAGCAATGGCCAGCTGGCCGTGAAAAGCACGGGAGATAAGAACACAGGTACTATTAATGCTGCTCATTTTGAGACGTGCTCACAATGAGGCTCCTATTTTGACAGTTTCTTCTGAAATATGAAGAATTCGGCATTGTCAGAGCCACGCTACAGGGCTAGATGGACTTTTAACTGCCTGCTGTCATGATTCTTATCTTCCTGTATGGAGTGAATTAGAATTCTTTGGATCAATGAATATACACAGTCTTTTCTTGTCTCAGAATAACATTACACATCCTCTTGTCATTATAACACACCAGAAGATTATTTTCAATGATAATGACAAGACCACGTCAATCACAGGACTTTTTACAGTGGGAATTTGCTTCTTATTACATTTTTCATGTGGCAGATTTCCCTTATTTTTTTTTTTTTCTTCTTGAATTACCACTCAGAAGTGGGTAGCAAAATGTTCAGAATTTTAAAAAGAGTAAAAGAAAACATCTCTCTTCTGCTGCCACCAGTGCTCTAAGTCATGCAGGCATTAATTTCTCCTGGGCATCCATGATTATAAAAATGGCACAGGCAGAGCCTGCATTTTGTTCTGCTTAAATATCTGTACAGATCACAGCTTCTCCCTGATAGACACTATTGTTGGGAAACATTAGTATGCGCTACCTGTACTTTTCCGTGTTCAAAGGAAGCAATCACAGAGCACTTCATTTATTTTACTAAGAGCTCCGTAAATGCTGCACTGTTGCCATTCTGCAAAGAATGCATTTTCATGTAGAGGCATTATCATTAACAGATTATTTTTAAATTCCAGGAAGTCTGTGATATTTTTATTTGGCATAATGAAGTCTGAGCACTTATAAAAGTTGATTGGGTTTAAGGCCTTTAATTTCTTCCCCACTTTATTTTTTTACTTAATTAATTTCACTGGAAATTTCTTCTAGGCCAATGTTGGGCTTGGTGTGTAACCGATGAAGACACTGACTATTGGTGCCCACAGGAACTGGAAAATGTAGAAATGGATTACGGAACTGTAAAACAACTGCACCAGGGGGTTAACTGATAAAGAGCAAAGATTTAGCCCAAGTGTTGAGGGAGCAGCTAACTTGAGGTGGCTGCAGTTGGGCAATCTGGACCCTCTTGTGTCTCTGGTGAGAAAGGAGCGTTTTCAGATACATCTCAGACTGTCACGGATTTAAAGGTCAATCTCACTCTGAAATTTTAAGAAGTTAATTCACATTTTCCAATATGAGGGATAGGAGGAGAAGGCTTCCTGAAAGTCAGTAGGATTTAGATTCCTAAATTGGGAAGATGCTTTAGAAATGGGGCTGGTTACCACCTCGATTTAACACGTTATCTTTGTTCTGGTCATTCTGTGCATTTTTTCTTGGGACTATTTGTCCTAATAAATAACCAATTTAAAATGTAATTATAATTGATTAGTCTCTTCTAAGCCTTCAGTTTTCATACTTTGCTAATGTGTAAAACTTCCTAAGAAAAATGGTGTTGTAACTGCAACGTTTTGCACCTTGACATTAAGTGTATATTTCACTCATGGCCCATTTCAAAATCAAAATAGGAACTTTGTAATAATTTCCCTTTACAGTTTGGGTTATGAGAAGCTGAGAATTCCCTTAGGCTTGATTGATAAAACATGGCATTTATCCTATTCCTAAGATGATGTTCAGCAAACTTTATGACAGAGGGAAACAGCTGGTAAAGTGGGTTCATGGAAAGGTGAAGGTAATATAGACATAAAAAACAAGAGGATAATGATTTTAAAAGGGATAATAGTTGTAATAACACCATTAACCTTTTGCTTCAAATTATTGAATGTGTGGTCTCTTCAGCAGGCTAATCAAAGGTTTGCATTAACTGCAATGCAAGAGAAAGTGGCAATATACAACCTGAGGTGATTTTTTTCCCTCTTCCAATTATTCACTACCGAGAAAAAAAAAAAGAAAAAAAGAAAAAAAAGTGAGAGAGAACCCAGCCCTCTGGCTGCTGAAGACCCCTTCCGATTTTGAAATGAAGCTGACTTGCTTTCAGAAAAAACAAAGTCCTGCTTCCCTCCTGCTTTGTAAGAGATGGATTTTGCAAGGGGAAAAATGAATGAAAAATAAATATAATTTGTTATAGGTACATAGCAATTAAAGTCAGAGACATAAACAATTAGCGAGGTGTTACAGGGCACCCCGTCAGTGAGCCAGCCCTGAGCGGTTGGTGTATGGCATAGGGGGGTCCATCAGCAGAGGCTCCCCTCAAAGATGGGTGTACACAGCTCTTCACAAACCATCACCACAGAGGTCTGGTGACCCTTGGAACATGTGAAGCCCCCTGCTACTCTGTCAAGGTCGCTTCTGGTATCTAAACAGCATATTTAGCCTGGATCAGAGAGAAACTGCCTTTTTTTCTCTTGTGTTACATGCACAGGAGGCTGGCTAGCAGAGGCAGAGTATGCTTCGACGGTTTATTCGCATTCGCATGCTAAAAGGCAAACGCTGATGGTGTCCTGTTGCTGTAGATGATGGAAAAGCTCACAGTGTCTTGATAGAATTGTTCAGGAGTTTGTCCAGTTGGACAAATCAGCTCCATCAGATGATTTTTTTCAGGTGGCGTTCCTTATTGTTCACTCAAAGCATCAATCCAAGGTGCACATCGGAGCCCCTTCAGTTGGAAACCTCCTTCTGTATGCGGCAGCGGAGAGAGAACCACCCAAGTGAGACACCCAGAGCAAGATGGTCTGCCTGGCTTGCACCGTGTGTGTCAATCTGGTATGAAGGGAATAAGTGTAAAACGAGGTTTGCACCTTCCCTCGCTTATTCCTCACTGACAAAACCCTGTACCATTAACAGCCCCATTCTCTGGAATCGGAAGACAGTGGAAGGCTTCGGGAGCAGCGTGCCTTGAATTTGAATGAGCCAGATTGAATTTAAAATCAACAAACTGAAAGAGCCTGAGATAAGAAGTCAGAACATTCAGAGGAAATGAGAACTGTTCCAGGAACTAAAGGTGAGAGAAACACTAAGTCACATTAAAAATATTCAGTAAGAGACGAGACACCTTTTCTTTTTCTGAGCACCTTTTCTTAGAAGTCGTCTATAATCGGTAACCTTTCCCAGGCACTTTCCCAGGCTGTTTTTAGTAGCTGAATCCTTTGTTTCAAAACCACCCATTGATTCAGTGCCCTAAGTGAGAAGTGATTAAGGTGGCCAGAAAGCTTTCCTGCTATATGGATGTGTGAGGCGTAGAAGAGAGAGGGAGGAAGGGAGTGAATGCGTTTTTCCAAAAGATAGCTCTCACGATACACGTGAGTCTGCTGAAGTGTATCGTTAAATACATGTGTATGTAGATGTGCTGCTCTATTCATCTTTCTGTCTATTGATCTATTTATTTCCACATACACACAGGCTGATGTACATATGTGTGTGTTCCTGAGAGATAATGAACTGTTCAGGCAGCACTTTGTCAGAATATCATTTAAAGAGTTACATCCTCTTAATGCACAGTAGTTTAAGCAAACTCCAAGGTTCTTACTCAGCAATAAACCCATTAAATCATCTTAAATACCATGTCATAATGACAATTTGATGCCACCAGATGTGGCACTAGGGATTTTTTTTAAGAAAAAATGCTTTCCTGGAGATACAGCTTCCTGAATTCTAAATTCTCTAGCCTGTTTGCACAGCTGTTAGATCACAGAGCTGTGCCATCTTCTTGCCTTGCATCAGTTGTTCACTAAATCATGCCTGGCATGACTACAGACTCACCGCATCTAAAGCGTTTAGGCTTATATCCACTCCACCCTCGTAAAGGCTGAATGGTTGGGGTGTACAGGCAAGGGTATACGGCATCAAAATGTGAGAGCAGAATCCCTCCCAGCTGTGGAGCTCCCTCATGGGGAGATGTTAGAGATGCAGTCAGAAGGCTGTCCTTTGCATCCCCCTTTTCGCTGGGTGCTCAGCATCCTGGATCTGTGAAAAATAGAGATGTTTGGCCACTCTCCTGCCTTTTCTCACCTTGTTAGCCAAAAAGGCAACCCGATCGGTGGGTGCGGCACCATTGCCACACGAGGGAGACGGGAGAGGGACACATTGACAGGATACAACAAGAGTCAAAAAAGCCCCAAACCTCTCACAAAGAAATAACTCATTTCTCACGGTGCCTGTTCAAGTAGCGGAGCAAGCTACTGTGGGAGGCTTGGAGGCCGACAGCGTAAATATGTTAAATGAGGGAAGATGCTTTCCTGGCCCTGAAACATGGTGGTCCAAGAGCAACTCCTGATCCTAGAAGACCTTAATTTTTGATTGACAGAAAGCAGGAGATTGTCTAATGAGCAGGCTGTCCATTTACCTCACCAGCGGCATGAGACCGATCACAGCCAGGGCACTGGGCCTGTGCTCTGGTCCGGTGTGACGGGCACCATGTTATCGCGCTTTTGTGTGGCAGCAGTTTGTGTGGGTGAATGTTGTGTGATCTGAGGTGGCAAACATGGCTGTTCTCCCTCAGAGACCTTGGTTAGATGTGCCTTTTCCCCTAAAAAAGGCAGCGGGCGTGTGAGGGATGTACATTGGCAAGGATTTGAAGCGAGGTTGGCCAATTTTGTGCAATTCCAACGTGCTGATAAGTGTGGTCACATCTGAGGCACAAGCATTGGTGGAAGCATTTGGAGCTGCTCTTTGGTGGGTTAAAATTGCTGTCTGTGACCCCGGGGGATTGCTGTGGGCATTTCCTGAGGGTCGGGAAGATTGGCACAAGACACTGAAAGCCTGGCTTTTGGTACCCGAGAAACACCCGCTGAGCTCAGCTTGAGCCTGAGTCGGTGTCATCACAATACCAGGCTCTTATCGGTGCCACAGGATTATTCAATCCTGATTTAATGTGAATTAGAAATACTCTCAAAAAGGCTGATTCGAAGCCCAGTGGAAAGATTAACATTGCCTTGCATGGTGTCTTGGGTTGATTTGCTGTTTGGCTCTGAGGCTGCCACATGAATGTTTGAGCAGCTCTGTACTGAGGAGGGCATGAAATGGTGTCCAGATTACCCTCCAGTGAAGTGTAATATTTGATAACATCAGTAAATACAAAACAGAACCAAAATGACAACAGCATTTGAGCATCTTGTGATAGCAAATGAGGTGGAAAAGTTAAATGGATATAGAAGAGGATCCCCAGAGGTTGGATCACAGCACGATGATGGTAGGAGCCTGGTTGTTACCATACTGATATCAACACGTAGAGCTCTAAATCTTTTTGGAGAGATTCGCTCATAGCTGCTGTTTCTCTTATTTATATTGTATAGGCTGTCCTCTCCTATCAGCAAACAAATAAAAACTCTGTGCCAGCTATAGCAGCAGTTTATATGGAAAAGCAATGAGGTAATTTCAGGAAAGTATTAGATGTAATTTTGCCTTTTTTTTTTTTTCCTGTCACTTAGCATCTAGAAAGAGGAGATGCACTGATGTACAGAGACGGGCGGGTATTATACAAACTCATATCACAATCTCATTGACTGTTCATGGACCCCATCTCTCTCTGTTTCCATCTGTTGTTTTAAGACTAAGTTGTTTGGAGGATGTCCAAATTCCTTTCCCTTCCCCAACTTGGGTGAAGTACCTGCCTTAGGCTCCCTACACAGGCAACAGAGAGGCTTCTCCAGAGAAGCTGATGTGCCAGGGGATGCTCCTTTCTCTCCTTCTCCTCCTTCCCTTCTCCCATCCTCATCCCCTGACTTCAGAGGGATTTTATAGGGTGTCTGAATACATCACTGCAGTCAAGGGCCAGAGACAGATGGCATGAACTTGGGCTCTGCTGCTGTCTGCAGCTGGTCATGGTTCGGGATGAAGATCACACAGACTGTAAGGAGTACTAATGTGCGATGCGCTGGTTGCCCGTGGCCCATGAGCAGGCAGCAGCAGAAGCTGCTGTGTCTCAGTTTAGGCAGGAGCTCGTGGTTGATGCAATATTTCAAGAGATAACAAGGGAATGTCGAGCTTACCCAAGAAAACAGAAATTACAAAGAACATAAATAAGCAAAGCATAAAAAACATAAATGCAATCCTGTTAAAATTAAGTATGTTTTAATTTCTGAAAAGAATGACATTTTGGTGTTAGATTGGCTGAACAGGAAAAGATTACATGCATCATTAAAAGAAAATGTTTTCAGGAGCCCTTTTAAAAAATTGTATCCATGTTTGCAATTGCCATGTGCAAAATATAAAAATCAGAGAAGGGAAAAAAACCCCAGCAAGCAGTGGAAATAGCCCATTTTGTGAATTATAGGAAAAAATATACCATCTGTGATTTAGTGCAGTTCCCAAGATCCCATCTGTGATCGAAGCATAGTCCTCTGAAGGCTGAACCCCTGAGCTGTTCCATATGATAAAATATTTCTCTTGGAAGACACTTGGGCTAATGGGTTTGTTTTTCTGGATTATGGCTTTTCTAGATGAGACATAAAACCCCAGAGGCCTCATTTTGCCTCTAGTGGCCAACTACAGCTGACATCAGGAGAAGCAGAAATGAAAGGAGGTCAAAGATCTAACTACCTTTTTCTTCAAAATTTGTGTCCTACTTTTTATCAGGTCAGGTTGTTGGGTTTAAGAGGTCTAGACGGTGATTTCATAATCTTTAGCGTAAGATGATGTGATCACTGGACTCTTTGCAGGAGGAGGGCTCACCGTGCAGCTGCACAGCAAAAGCTCTTATTTCTTCTTGTTACTGCTATTTATCCATTTGTAAGCAGAGTGAGAGAGAGAGACATCCCTCCAACCAGCGGCAGACCTCTAATGCAGATGTGCTTCTACTCTTCTGGTGCCTTTGTGTGTGTTGTCACTGTGATAGTCCGAAGGTAGCCTTGGCTGTGTCAGGTATTTATACAAATGGAAGATATTTCATTCCAATCGTCTATTAATTACACACACACGTACAGACTGGTGTGATTTCAGTTACCACTGAAATTTATATTTGAATAATAAATGCATTCACCTGTTTAATACATGTTTATATTTTCTACTCTATATAATTACATGCTGATTATACAATTATAGAAAATACTTACATATTTTGCACAATTATGCTGTTACTGAAATAATACCCTCTTGCGTGTGTGTGTATGCACATGTTTAGGAAAACACAGCCATGGCTGGTTGTTTCAGAGTCATCCAGAGCTCGTGCAGCTCCATCTCGAGTGAGGTGTGCTGCTTGAGGAGACGGTGATATACCGCAGTGTGGGTTATTGCTCTTACCACCTGTGGGAGAATCCAGCTCTATTACAAAATGGTTTCGGCTTTATTATAAACCACCTGTGATAAGGATGTTCATCCAACCTGATTTGTGCTTGGCTGGCTTGGCTCTGTCCCCCACGGTTCTGATGGGGAGCACATGGGCTGGGGGTGCAGCTGCCCAAACATCCCCCTTACACTGGGCTGTAGGGGTTTGGCCACCGATCCCCAGTCTGTGCTTGCCTCTTCTGGGTTTAGGACAGACCTTCCATGGTGCCCACGCAGCCTCAGAGACGTCAGGCATCCTGCCAGGCTTGTGCTGCCTGCCACCGTGTGAGCGTGCAAGGGACAGGGCAGATTCGTGTCACGGCATGCGCTGTCGTGTTGGAGAATACGATTGCAGCTGGCACTCGTACAGCCCTCTGCTCTGGGTGCTCTCATGCTTGGAGGGGGATCCTAGTCACCGGCTTAATCCAGATGAATAAACAAACAAGTAGCAGCCATTGATAGCATCAGCATCTGTGTTTGTGCTGATGGAGAGTGAAACCATCCACCCAAGCTAACACAACAAAGCAGCGTCAGAGCTGGGAGCAGGACGCCTGCCTCCCACCTGCCTTTCCCGGGATCCTCCGGCTGCCTGCATGGCACCAGGAAGGAGAAAAAAGTTCAATGGGATAAATACACCCCGGCTTTGCCTCTGCCATGCTATACAGGTCTTGCAGCCGAAGGGTTAAAAAGAAATGAGCGTGTTCGGCGTGGTCTGTGGAGTGCCCAAAGTCTGAACATGAATGACCAAATTGCTTTTCACTTTTTAAATTAAGCCCTCTGCCTGTACACAAGCAGCTAACATTGCTGTTCCATTAAAAAAAAAAAAAGAATTTGTTTAATAGGATAAGACCCTGCCGTTCCATCTCACAACTTTACTGACACGAGATCTTATTAAAAGCAACCCTCCCCCTCTCCTCCTTGAAATCTGAGCTTCTGATAGCTTCATCCACACTGTGTTTATTTTATATACGCAGCTCTGCAGCTGCTGCTTCCTTCTTCTCCGATAAATGACAGCATTGAAGCACTGTTGCATCCACTAAAAAAGTAAATAAAATTAAATGGAGAAGAACAATACATCTCTGGCGGAGAATAATAACTCTTTTAAGGCATGTATCTAAATTGTACAGCCTGATCTTAATTGTAAGGATAATTCTTTGTTATTTCAAGCAACTTGGAACGCGACAGCAAACGCATGCTCTTGGCAGCACATCCAGAGAGATTTTGGTGGAAACAATGGGGAGCCTTCTCCTGAACTGAGAGGAGATGGAAGCGTCTTTATTAGGTTAATAGGGCTATAGTCTGTGATGAGGGAGAATGGAAGAATATGCTACAATCTGTTGGTTTGGAGGGTTTTTTGAAGCACAGCAGTGCTGGGTGAGGCCCTGCCATGGGTGTTACATGGGAAGTGTGAGAGTTGAGTGTCAGCAGCAAGGAGCTCCTTGACCAGCCAGCCTCCAACCCCTGCGGCTCTGGGGAGGACCGCGGGCAGGAGGTTTCCCTCATCCTCTCTGGCCAGTGAGCCAGGCTGGTCCTGTGCTGGACTGGTGCCGTAGACGTGTGGCCCCGTCTAGGTTCCAGGCCAGCACCTCGCTGTTGTCATTTCCCTCTGTCTCGTTGTCCCTGCCATCGCTGATGGAGGCACCGCCAATGGTGGAGGCCAGAAGCAGTATGCTGGTAGTTACTGGTGCTTTGGGGCTGGTGTCTATTCAGTCCTTGGACAAAAGTCCTCTTGAATTTGCCCAGAATTTGTCTGAGGAGCTGGGAAACAGTATTAATGCAGAACAAAGCGAGAGAGAGTAATGTGAACTCAAACTAAGTCAGGGGAGGACAATATTTGTGGTAGCATTAGAAACTGGAATTGTTCTCAAGAATCATCCAGCTCTTTCTGGAATAAGGGGAACCTGTGCAGATGTGTGGTCAGCTCGTCTAACAGCTTGACTGATTCAGAAACTGCATAGCTGAGACTTGGGGTGGAAAGCAAGTTGCTTTCCTTACTGGTGGCTGGGGAAAAAAGAGGAGCTGGTAGAGTGATCTGATGGAGGAAGGGAGAAGAAATACTTCCAAGCAATGAGATACTGCCCTTGATGTGGAGGCAGGAAAGGATGAGAGGACCAAAAAAAAAAAAAATCCAGGTGATGAGTTCAAAACCGTAGAAATCTTTTATTTAAAAGAGAGAGATAAAGCTATGAAAGGTGAGAAGTGCATTGTCTGTTTTGAAAGTAGCTAAGAAAGACCTTGGGAAAGATCAGGCAGGGCAGGAGCGCTGCTGCTCTGAGGGAGTAGCAACAGTTGACAGTCAGCTGAGGTGGATGCCTTATCAAAAGGATGAAGGAATAATGGCTATAAAAGGAATGAAAAAGGTTTCCAGAACAGGTGAACTAGAGCTAGCAGGAGATTTACCCTGGATGTTCTCTGGGAGATGTTAGGAGGAAGAGGTGAAGAAGGGCAGCAGCTCAGGAGAGCCTGCAGTGTGGCTGTTGTACGCTGCACAGCTGGGCACGGCCTTTTGGCTCTTCTGGGCGTAGAGATGGCACTTGCCAGCTCTGCCCTTCCTGCCCTGTAAGCCATGCCCCGCCATCAGTGCGGGCGTCCCTGGGAAGATGCTGTGGGGACCCAGCTCCCTGCAGAGCATCCCGTGTGTCAGGAGGGCAGGCGCTTGCAGCTCCCTGTGGATAACCTGAACCTTGAGGGCAATCTCAAGCCTTATACACATCATGTTTACTGTGTAATCGGTGGCCACTTACCCTTGCACCTAAATAGATAGCAGCAAGCTGTTTACCCTGGCCTCAGCCTGCTTTCCTGCCCTGCTTGCAGGGCTCTTGCTGGCTGGGTGCTGCCCAAGGCTGGCTTGGGAGAGGTGAGGTGAAACCTCGGCTTCCTGGAGAGGAGGAGGAAGATGCTCCAGACCGCGCTCACGTACCTGCTCTGCAAGGCAGGCTGAGGCTGGCTGTGGATTACTATTCCAGCATAGCCTCAGGGATAAATAAAAGGAGCCACGTTCCCACGAATGCGGGCCCTCATACCAGCTCCAGGTGTCGGCAGGGAAAAAGGCAGCTCCTCGTCCCCAGACAACCCTGAGGCACCTGCGTGTCTCCCTATCACCATTTCAGTACAGCAAAAGGAAAATGCTTGTCCCTTGTGCTGTCTGCACCTGCCTGATTCCTTGTGTGTTTATCACAGCACCATACAAAGGTGAGTGGCCCCGTTGCTCACATCTTCTCCCTGTTGTCCCAGGAGTGAACGTGGTGGGGAGCTCAGTCCTGAGATTTGTCGTGGCCTGATGGAGAATGACCAGTTACGTTCCCCCAGAGCCGTTTTGATTAGCTTGTCCTATGCACAGCATCTCTAAAGTGAAGGCAGTGACACTCATGCACAGACCGGTATATTCGCAGTCTGTACGATGACAGCGAGGGCTGAACCCAGAGGACTCAGTTCTGCCAGGCTGGACCATTCGCTCTGTTGCAGCGTGGCTGCAACACAACATCGCTCAGCTCCCCTTGGGCCAGCACATTCCAGGCACAAACCACGAGCAATGTCCTTTGAAATGATCTGAAGAGTACCAGACAGCTTGGTATGAGAAGCAGGAGGAATCTATAAACCCAAAACAGCACCCTCCTTCTCTGCTGCTGCGGTTTGGTAAACGGCAGAGAGGTCACTGCCAGGTCCGTTTTTGTGGGTTAATCGGGAGGAAGATTTACACCTTTTGGAGTATCTGGCCTAGCAATCATCACACAGCTGCTCCTTGCATAGACTTGAGGCAAAACAAAAACAGTTTGATATTAATATCAGCTGGAGCTCATAATGAAATAATCACGTCACTAGAGGTTTATTGTTTGGTGAAGGCAAGAATTTGGGAATGGATCAGGTTTTTCTCTGTGGACTAAACACTGAATAAGGATCAATGAGGCAGCGAGGATACGGTGAGTAAAAGTCTTGCCCTGTGAATGAGGGCAATAAATGAGGTTTTCATTTAGTTGCGTAAGCTCTTAACCTTTCTTGCTGCAAAGTGCCATCTAGTGTTCCCAGCCATGCCTGCCAGCCGCTCGCTGGCCAGACGCTGTAGTGTCATCTGCAAACTGCTTAAAAAGGCTAAAAGGGAAGGCACACGAGCAAAGAAACTTGAATTGTTAATAACCAGGTATTACTGGTCTTCCATACATGATTGAAGGCAAATGAACAGTCTTTATTATGTGATGGAATAGGAGATGTTTCAACTGGGTTTGAAAATTAACCTGGATCCGTGCTGAAGGAGCATGTTGTTGGGAAAGCAATTGTGGAATTTCCTGCACAAAATATATGCCCAATGATGTGTCAAATTTGCATGTGCAGCAAGCATCATGGCATTATTAATGTTGTTTGTGTTGCAGCGATGCTTCGTAAGGGGAATTGGGCACTGCACAGATGGAGCAGTGCAAGGTGGTTCCCCTCCTCGCAAGTTTGCAAGGCAGCTGCAAGGAGGAGGTGGATCCAGGAACAGGAGAGCACCTTAATGACCATCACCTACTGTGTACGTGCATGCAAGGTACGTGTGCATGCAAACCAGCAATGCAATAGCCTGAAATCAGACCCAGCACAGGCACAGTTTGGCAGATAAAGTGCAAGAATCAGGGATTTACGATCCACAAGAACACTTAGAAATTGAAGGAAAAGGGAAGGTAAAGAAGTGCACAAAAATAACTCTGCATCCAGATTTGTATCTGGGGCATCTTTCGCACTGGGCTGGGGCTGTCCTAATTGGCTTGGAAATCTCCCTGCCACATCTGATCACCCCTGAAACCACCCCGAGCACAGACCTCAAACACAAAGGTTGTTATTATTATTTGTTGTTATCTGCAAAGCACTGACAGCATTTAGAAGTGCCAGAGGATTCATGCCTTGGGTTTTGCTCTTGCAGTGGCCAGGAGCAGAGTCTAATTAGCCCAAACAACGTCCATGATAAGAACAGCCCTACTGACAGGGAGCAAATTAGGTCCCTGACCTAGCAAAGCATTTAACCGTGTGCCACATTTTTTAGTACGTGTAGCTCTGGATTAAGACCTGGATGATGTAACCTTTTGCTGCCTCTAATTTTTTTTGATTGCAGTATGAAGCACAGCTCAGCTTGCTGGCTCAGAAGTCCCTGTGTATGGTATTAATCTGCTTTCTAAACAGATTCCTTGTGTCTGGAGAAAAAAAAACAACAGTGTTTCCTCCTAAACTGAAGGATTTTTCCCATTTGCCTTCCTAGACTCCTCCTTTCTGTTTGCTCTTTTGTGAACTGCTCAATCTCTTGCGTGTTCCTTGTTTCACCTCAGTGATAAATGACAGAGCAAATACAACAGCAATGGAGAGCCTGGAAGGCTGCACAAACTATAGGGGATGCTGAGAAATACCCAGTTTTATCTTCTTGAAGTTTGGGAAGCAGAAGCTGACTCTGAGTGTGAGGGAGTCACCTCGCTGTCAGAACTGACACGACCTTTATGAATTTCTCAGAAAACTCCTTGGCAGTGAGGACTTTACGATGAGCTACATCTCCCTCAAAGGGAGTTTTGAGTTTAAGGTTTTACCCTGGATCTTCTCATGCTGTGGCAGAGGCTTATCCTCTGCAGGACAGGCTGGGAGCATGTCTGCTTTGCTTCCCAAACCACATTATGAGCTTGGTGGTTTCAGGGTGGGGAGAACAGGAGGTTAAAGGAGGCGGCTCCAGCTGGAAATTGGTGGGTGTTACACTTGGTGATCTGTTTGCATCCCTTGGTTGAGGAAGCCTCTGGGAGAGCATGCCACAAAATACTGTCCTGTGATACCTGGACTTTCCCCATACTCGCTGCTGGACATCTGAAATCACTGGGCTAGATGGACCTTTGGTCTGCCCCCGTGTCACTGCTCTTATCTCCCATGTTCTTCATTAATCCCCACTTCTGAGCCGCTGCGTTGCTTCCACTACTGTGACAGGGCTTGGTACCACAGAGGGCACCCCCACTTCTCGGTCCCTGCCCCGCTGTGAAGTTATACGTGTACGTGTTCCTGGTGCCCAGGTTATACCTGTACATGTCTTGCAGGAAGCTGGCAGATGAGGTAGCTGCCCACCCTTCACCGTGAGCATCCATCTCTTCTACTGAGCTGGGAGGGTCGCTGTTATAGTGTATGCTGAGATACAGACTGCTTGGGTCATCTGAAATTTGATGCAAAATTAAAACAATGAGGGAATTTATCAGCTCCTGCTATAAGTGATCCTTGCGATTGTTTCTCATTTGTGCTGGTGAGAAGTGCCTGGTGATCCCATTCCTGAGTGAGCATCTGAACCTGGATGTTCTCAGGCTTCTCAATTAGCAGTACAAGAGAAATACAGATACGAGAGAGCTTCTGAAGTATGGAGAGGCAACCTCAGAGGTTTGCACGTTGGGGTTACAGCTCCCCTTGCAAGTGGGAGTGCCAGTTCTTCAACAAAGCCCAAGCGCGATGCAGCATATGCCCAAACAGTACAGAGTGTGCTGAGAAACTTGAACTGGGTTTTGTTTATTGTCATGTACTCAGAGCAGCAACATTTGTGCAGATCAGATCTGAAGATGCGGGGGAAAAAGCCCACCCCTCTGTGAATTGTTCCAGCCCAGCGCGTTTCTTTAGTGCCACCTCTTGGCCAGCAGACCAGAAGGTTTCATACAAAGGCTGGAGCATGTCGTGTGATGTAAGCGTGTTAAACCAGCTCTGCTCCATGCTAGTGTTTCATGGAAGGAAGGAAGTAAATATTGTAAATTGACAGAATAGCCTGAAATATTTGTATTTGGGCATGGTGTAGGTTTTGATGTAGAATCCTACCAGTGTGCTTAGGCTTTGAATATGATCATACAAAAAAAAATCAAGCATTTTCAAATATTAAAATACCACAGTATATTTCTCAACACGAAAATAAATTATTAAAGGAAAAGATTATCCAACATTTGCTTGGTTGATATCCTCTAGACTGCACTTCTGACCTATATTTTTGGATTTATAGGTTGTGTGGTCGGAAGGACCCCTTCCACCACACAGGGGGATTTTTTCAGCAAATCTTCCATCGACATCAGAACTTAGGGCTGAGCAAAACAATGGGTTTTCAGACCATGGTCCACAAACCCCAGAGTTCACACCTTATTTGTGTGGAGTCAGGAAAGGCAGTCAATACAAACAGGGCAAGCTTAGGACTTGCTGCGGAAGAGCAGAAACATCTATAGCAATATTTTCAGAAATCTGCGAACTGAGAAGGTTGCACGCAGCTGCGGTAGAGGATGCTCTTTGGATTGGTGCTCACCCTCGAGGTGAGGTTTTCAAGTGACAGATCATCCGTTGCATCCTCAGATAATCTGTGACAAGAGTTAATTGCCTGCCCATGACATAAAACATGTGAATCTGGTTTGTAGCCTGAGTTCATATAGCTTCCATTTCTTGCTGGTGGTTTTTGTTGTGTCTCGATGGTGAGCTCTTCTAACCAGGCAGGACCATCTCANCTTTTCGTTTTTTTTTTTTTTTTTTTTTTTGAAAGCATGGATGCTATCCCATCTACCAGCTATGGATTAATACAATGAACTCAATAATATATTAGAAAAATACCTTCTAATGTAAATTACATATGACCCAGCTTTACTGTTTAAGTCCTGCCTCAGTCACTGCCTGGAATGGTTTATCCAAGCGCTTATCTTTAAGCCCCAAAATAATCCCACTGAACTCGGCAGTAGAAGGCAGCCCTCAGCATTAAAAATAAAATCTCCAGCTCTAGAATTTTTCAATTTTAAGACCCAGCAACCTAAGTGTTTGCCAACTGCAATCGTTCTTTTCATTTTGGCTTCTCTTGGGCATATTATGTGACTTTAGTTTTACTCATTAAAGTCTCAGATTGTGCTTGTTTTGTTAACAACCGTTAGGGCAGGGGTTCTTACTCTTAATTGTCACCATCTGGAAATGAGAAGGAAATTGCTCAGGATGAACACAAAGATGAAGAAAGGCCTTGCACTTTTCCACAGTTGCAAAACTTATCCCGTTTGGAATAGCCACAGCTGACCTGGGAACCGTCTCACCCTTTATTTCTGCTGGGGGCTGGAGGGAGAGGGAAATTTTCTTTCAGGAAAAAGATGATCTACACATTGCCAGGAGAACCAGAAAATAATGGTTAAAAAGCAGAAAGTTGCACAATTCGGGCTGCTAGCAAACTAGGCCTTTTTATGCAAATGGAATATCTTTGTTCCCGGATTTTTTTCCAATCTTGCACCACTTGTTCAGCATTTCCTCATTTTCTGGCACTGGTTTCCATAGCTGCATGCAATCACAGTCTCACACAGATGCCATTCCGTGTTCAAAGCACTGAATGCTACAGGGCATATTAGTGTTTTTATGCTTTAGATCTATCTCTATGTAACTTCAGAGCTCATTAATATATACCATTTTGTGTGATTAAAAAGCAACAACCTGGCACACGAGGAGCTTTGAACAGGAGAATGGATTGCAAGGAAAACACTTTCTTCTCATTATGCAGATTTTAAGCTAGGCATGAGATAAGCCCGGAGAGTCGATGGACGAGGTACCACTTCTGCAAGGCAATTGTTCCTTGCTGCAGCCCAGCAGACTTCCTGTCAAAAAAAAAAAAAAACAGAAAGAGCCCAATGCTATTTGAAATGGGAGGATTTTCACATTGTGATTTCACAACAGTGGACACAAATGAGTGAAAAATCCCATGACGGTCCTTTTAAGGCTGTTTAAAATCTCAGGGAAAGGCGTTCTCTTTTGCTGTGTGAAATGCTAGAGATGGGACTGAGATGTAGAGGTACCAGAGTGATGGGGTCACCATGGACGTCTAAGTGCACAGACCAGAAAGATGATGTAAACACTCTTGCTGCTGGTGAAGCACAATTCTCCCGGTCGTTACAGCCTGAAACGTTGACTCTAACACTGTTGTGCCAAAAAAGGATTAAGATTATTGGTGCCAGAGCGTAATTCTTCTCTAGCTGTGGATGCTGTCTTTGAAGGATTGAGGTGATGAATATCTCCTGCACCAAATAAGGTGATGTGGGAATTGTTCTGACCGTCAGTTCTGACTTTTCAAGCTGCTTTCTGTCTAATGACACCAGCCTGTCCCCTTCTCACCAAAGCACAGGCTGTTTTAGCAACACATGCCGCAAGCAATTGCCCTTTCAGGATGCGTGCCTGTCCCTGACGTGGCTGTGTCTCCTGCCAGGGCATCCTGATAACCTCTCGAGAAGATCACGGAGCACAGGCTGACATCCTCACTCACGCTCTGATGGCTGCAACGATGAGGACCAGCGAGAGGAATCAGGAAGCAAAACCAACTCGGGATACGGCATCCAAAAGCTCAGAGATCTGAAGGTAGGGAAACTGCTCGGTGCGTTTGACAGCAATCAGAATACAAACACAGTCCCGAGGGGCAGGAGGACATTTTGGTGTGAGAATGAAGTGTGCCAGTGCAGCATGAAACAAAACCGACTGTTTTTGAGATACCTGTAATGCTGTAGGTGCATGTGTTTTATACCGCAACACCGAACAAAGCAGCGAGACGCTCCTCCCCATCCCTTTTAGGAGTCTGTATTTCTAAGGAACAGCTTTCCATTAGAAAAGATACTTTGCATTAGGATGGTGGGGAATCTGCCGTTGTTGCAGCTTGGACAGTGGCAATGATGGAAAATCTGGTGTATAATCCACCCGATGCTCAGTAAAACCTGCCAGAAATTGGGCAAGCAAACACATTTTTCCAGTCTTAATCCCTGACTTTGTGCTAAGGGGTATGTGACTCGAGTAGCAATGCAGCCCCGGGCTGGCTGGAGGGGCGATGGGGAGATCCACACAATACGCAGCAGCTCCACGCATTTCCCCAGTGCTGGGCAGTTTTCTCCCCCTTTTCCTTCTTCACATTCAAAGGGATGTACTGATTATATGCAAGTATGACAGCAAATTGTGACTAATGTATGAAATGAAAATCCCTGTCTGATGGCACGGAGATCTCAGACAGCTACTCCGCAATTACCGCCTTGCTACAATTTCTGCTGGGTGTTACTCCAACACAATACTGAGCACAGGCAATTTACCACAGAGGTCATAAAAAAAAAATCTCATTAAACCCACACCCTTTAAGACCAGGTAGTTTCCCAGCTCCTGTTTCTGTGTGTGCGAAGCCTTGGTGCTGGCTGGGTGGCTGCCCAAGGGAAAAATCCCTCTCTGGAGTGAAAAGCAGCAGTCGCGGCGGGGAGGGCAAGCTGTGTGCTGTGCAGGAGGCTGCGGAAGCTGCCGAGATGCTGTCTGCTTCGCTCCCTGCCCTGCTGAACCAGGGGGATGTAAATGTGTAAACAGGCTGCTGAGAGTGCAGGTGAGATGCAGAGAGGCTTGGAGCTGAGCAAGTTTATTGAGTAGCCAACGGCCTGAATGTAATTGTTGTTTCATTCCCAGGAACAGCAAAACCCCCGGGGACTTGGCACGCTCTCCCACGGGATGATCTGTTGAATACTCTGCAAGATGCTGGACCAAATTCTCTCCGCAGCAGCATCAGGTGCTTGCAAGTGCTGCTCAGAGCAGGCAGGGCCAGTTGGCAGCGGCGCTGGCATCGTGCAAATGTGCTGATGTAGCAGTGACACGGGAGCTCCTGCCAGGACCCTGCCTGCAGAAGGCAAGGCAGGCAGGAGAGTTCTCTTTGTGCAGTGTAATTTCCTGACAGCCCCAGCTGTCCCGTCTACTGTTTGGAGGTGGTAGAGACCCCTTGCAGAGGTGCCACAACTGCGCCAGTCAGGGTGAATCAGACTCTCCAAACAGCCGCTACACCGGTGTTTCGCCTTCCTCAGCTGATGTCCTGAGCCAGGAGACAGCATCTGTGCAGCTGGGCTTGCGGAAGGAGGAGCAGCATGGGGAGCAGGTGCTCCATGGGCAGTCGCAAGGCTGGCTGGGGGTCAAGAGCTTTTGGGAAGAAATATGCTGGATCTGCTCTGGGGAAGGTGGTTCATGTCCCCGTGACTCAATCCAGTCCAAGAGAACATGAACGTAACTATGGACCTTGAAAGAGCCCAACAAAAAACTCATCAGTTTACTGATTTTTCTTTCAAGAAAATGACAGTGCATATTTAAAATGAGCTAATTCTCTTCCCACAACACCCTAGTTCTTTTTTTTTTTTACCTATAAAGCTTTGTTTTCCGTAGGAATATTATGATCTTTAGAAAATATTTGATATTGATGGGGAAACAATACAATAATATCGGTTACTCAAGGAGAAATATTTGTATATACAGAGAGAATTTAACCTCAAACACTCAGTTCATCTAGTCATGTGTGATTTATATTGCCCCAGGCTTTGAGGCAGAGTGAACATTGACACCCTTTGATGTTGAAAGAACCCTAGTGACTGGCCTTTGGAGAGATTTGTGATGTCTCTATCAGCCTGTCAATGGAAAACCAGGCAGCAAAGCCAGGCCCCCTAAAGATTTCAAGGCCTTGTAGGCAGAGGGATTGTGTAAGCATTTTACTTCCACTGAGTGCTTGAGAGGCTGAGCACAAGCGGCTGGTCTAATGGAGTGGTAACTGGGTGCTGTGCTGCAGTCGGCATCTCAAAACTCTCCACAACTGATGCCCTTTCGGCCCCGAAAAGGTGCCACTGTCAGCAACAGGGATATTTAGCAACCACACACCCTGGGTGACGGAGCACTTTGGTGGCAGCCTGGTAGGGATGTGATAACCCCTGGCCAAAGTGAGGAATATGCCTTGCTTATTAGAAATGGAAAAGATTTTCTTGCACTTGTCGAGAGGCAAATGAGCTCTGCCCAGAATTGCTGCTCATTTCTGCGATATCAAGCATCCAGGGTTTCCATGGGACAGAATAGTCTTGAGTAGGTTTGACACCTTACATAGGAAAGGACAATGCTGCAACAGGAAAAAAAGGCACCATCAGTGTATTCTGCACCGCACATCCCCGGCATGGAACAGACCATGCACCGAGGTTAGTGATGGGAAGTGGGTGGCAAGAGGGAACAGGAGCTGATTGTGAGTTGAATGCCCAGGCAATGTGTTGAGTAACACTTTGGAAGATAAGATTAAAATTCAATACAATGCTGATAGATTGGGGAAATGGCTTGAAAACAATAACATGTGATATAATAAAGACAGCTGTAGAGTGGTTTACATAGAATTAGGGACTGCTGGCTAGGCACAGCAGGATCTGAGGATTACTGGGGATTATAAGATGAAGATGCATCTGAAATATGATGCTTTTCCAAAAACAAACAAAGGACCAGTGGTCTGTGCTCATATTAAGGCTGAGAATCAGTTGTGATTTGAATCAGTTGTGTCCAAGGTTGCAGCTCAACAGAAGCTCAACCATCCAAGCACTTGGAAACTAGGGGGAGCTGGTACGTACCACTTGGCAAAGAAAGACTAAAGAATTTCCTGTGAGGAAGGGACTGTAGTAGCCAGAGAGTGAATCTGCTTCCTTGTTTTGGAGAACCAAAACCGTGAAGCTGCAGGTAACTCAGCAGCGGAGGAGAATGGGCAAGGACCCCAGTGAAGAAGTGTCACTAAATGACTTGCCCTGCAAAGGAATCGTGCCCAGTCTGCTCATTTGTGTCTGGTTCATTTTACATGTGATGGAGACAAAAAGCTGTAACTTTTTCTTTAAAGCCCAATTCTGTTGGGCAGCAATGAATAAGGCAGGAATATGGCAACAAATGTCTTTACTGCTCTGTCTGCATCACTGACAAGCACACCCACCTATAGCATTAGTGATGCCATATATTGTCCTTCACTTGCTCTTGCCCTTTGGAAAGTCCAACACCAGTATCACCCTTCCCTGTCTCTTCCCTTGTGCCCTTCAACAGAAAGGGCTGTAAAGCCCCGGGCTTAAAGGTTGTGATGGGATAGCTGAGGCAGGAGAGCAGATATCCACAAATTTGCCTCAGTGGGAAAGTGGAGAATAATTGTGGGTTCTGATTTTCCAGGGAGCCTCTGTAGGGAACTAATAGTCTAGACTTGTCCTTTTTGAGGCCTAATTATGTCTCTCTGTCAAACTATAAAAACAGGAGTCTGTGGCATCACAAGGGAAAATGAAAGCTATTGGCCTGTGTTCTGCATTTAATAGGATGTCAAAATCTAAAGCACAGTCTGACTGGTTTTTGACTGAGGTTAGAAAAGAAAATGCAACTAATTAGGCTGTTCCTGAATATCCCTCTCTGTCTAATATCTGCAGATTTGCAAACTGTAACATACTGGGAGTCCCAAACTCTCTGATTAGTGCTGCTGTCTAGATGTGAGGGTTTTTTCCCACTGTTGGGATCCAGGCTCCACTTGAGCAATGTCACTATTAGTGGGGACAGTTCCCTGGGAAATGCCTTGTGCCATCGTACCTCTCTGTGTGAAGGAGATGGAGAGACAGAGGGAGGGTTTTGGGCATAAGGAGGTGCCGCTGGAGAGAGGCAGAGCGCTCCATGGGAAGTGTAACATGCTGTTGATGAACAAGTCTTTTTCAGCTTGCCTTGAAGATTAATTTCCAAAGTCTACGAGAAGGAACATTTGCAAAGTATCTTGTATATGAAAGGCAGGCTGTACTATTTGGGTATTATGGTCCCTGAATCAAAGTAACGTTGACTGTTCTCCAACATATGTAAAGGAGTATAGGAGCTAGAATCCACCTGACGAATACCCCAGACGTCATACGCGTGAGCCAAAGCAGTTGGTCCCAACCTTTTTCTAGCCAAGCTGCTTTTCCGTGTCCTGCTCTTCCACCTGCATCTTGACTGTTAACTGCTGCCGGACTCTTGGAACTGACACCTCCTTGTTTTCGGTCCTCGGTAAGCACGTACCTCTAGAACACCTAAGACAACAGGAGATGATATTGAAGTAACTAATGCATTAATTTCCAGGGAATGTTAGATGATGTCCTAGTGCCTCCCCGTATCCTTTGGAAGTTAGTTTGAGGATTTTTCACGCTGAAATAATTTTTGGAGAGAACTGCAGTAGTTATAAGTTCCTTTTACCTTTCCCTTGTCAGCTGCCCTCATTCTGAACCAAGGCTACGCTCAGCTGGCTCCTCATGTTTTACAGATGAACTGAAATAAAAGTGGAATTTGTCCCACTGTGAGAGAAAGGAAGAGGGGAAAAAATAACTGTCTACAAGATTTTTCATGCAAGTCCTACATCCTTAGGTTTGCCCTCTTTTTGACACAGAAATTTGATTTTCTTCATAGACATTCTGGGATGCCTTTCTGGTTTTCATTCTTTTTTTCTGACCTGACTTTGGGTTAGTTGGGAAACTGCCAAATTTGCCTCACAGTCAAAACTAAACACTGCAATTCAAACTCAGAGGACATCAATGGGCAGGAAAAAAGTGTGGCCTCAAAATGGTGAATTTTTTTGATGTCACTTCTGCAAGGTCTTGCACAGGGATTTGAGTCAGGAAAGCAGAGTCACTGAGTCCATAAGAAAATGGAAGGTCTTTCCAGGAGTCAACCTGAAAGGAAAGAAAAAGGGTGGAAAAGAGTGTAAAAGGAGAAAGACTTGCATAACCCAAAGGAGCTTAGGAGGCGGAGAGAAACAAGAGCACCTGGATCTTCTTGGTGGCTGCCAAAATACTGTGTGACATCACCTCAACTCTTGCCTGGTGATTTATAGCCGTATTTTCCAATAACTGCACACTGGTTTCACCCACAAATACTGGTTTCTGCGGACACAGCTCACTCATGCTGCAAAGTGTGTCTTTTTCCAGGCTGTAGCTGGAAAAGAGACTCAGAGCAGCTTGGGACCAGTACTGGAAGCAGAAAACAGCCGCTCACTAGAAAACTCTGTCAAGGCAGACCATTCTTCTCTGGCTTTGTATGAAGATGCCTCATTTTGATGGATCTGCAGAAGACATAGACCAACATCCACCGTGGCAGTGTCAAGGAAAGGAAAAGCACTTGGCCATGACTTGGAAATGTCTTTAGCCTCGGGTCTGTCCTGTGTTCCCAGTTGTAGAACTGATCCTGCTGAAAATGAGGGTGGCAAAACTATGGCTTTTCTATGGATTATCCCCAATGGCCTCCTTCTTTATTAGGAAAAGAGCTGGGCGAGAGGCAGGAGCTTCGTTTTGGTGCAACCCCCAAGGTACATCCATGAAGATGGCTCATCCACTGCCAGGTCCTCCAGTCTGGGCAGGGACTGGTCAGGAGCTGCTTTCCGGGGCCCTTGAGCACAAGCTTCCCAAAGCTTACTGCGAAGCTATTTAGATAAGGCCTCTAGCTGTATTTTTAGGAAAGCCTTTGAGAATGGTTTTAACCTAAATGCCCATTTAAGTCTTACTGTAGAGGCGGATTTAAACATGTGCTTAAATAATTTCCTGATTGCAAGCTGGAGCCCCCAGTTGGGTATTGCTGCCAGTTTAGCGATGATAGCCCTCTCCCAGCATGAGTAATATGTGAGTTAGGCAGCATAGGAAGAAAGAAATGATAAATTACCGCTTCTGAGAGGATGGTCAGTTTGTTTGCTGGCCCCCACCAGCTCCTTCCTTCTGCAGACGTTCATCAGGGTTTCTCCAATTGGCACAAAAGCCTTCCCCACTGCCCTGCGTTTAGCAGAGCTTGGCAGGAGCTACCAAAATGGCACATCTGAGCACCAAGGCACAGGTCATTTCAAAGTTTTAACCTTGACCAAGGCAATCAGAAACTGCAACGAAAATACAGGCTGCTTACAAAGGGAGGGGGGAACGAATAACCATACAGCTCAAATTTAGCATAAAACATTATAAAAATGGAATTATGGGGATGAGAAGGTCTGGGGATTTTTCCCCTCTATTTTCATCTCTGTAGCTTGAGGGTTGGAAGGGGTGTGCTGCTCAAATAAAGGATTACTTTTGCCTTTCAGTCTGCAACATAAAGATGACATAAAATTTACCCCTGCGAGTTGCTGTGTAAATGAATCCAAGTCAAATAACGCACAGGGAGCAACAAAGCAATCCAGCCTGCTCTGCTCTGCCATACAGGCGTTTAATTTGTGCGTAGAAATCCCAGGAACTGAAAAAAAGCTGTGGCCATATCACTTGTACATCCCCACACAAGCCTCCCTCCTGCAACAAATGATTATTTGAGGGGGGAGTGGGTACAGGAGGGGGAAAAAAAAGGTCATCAAATCCATGTTAGATGACGGCACAGATTCCTCGGCTACTAAACGCGAGGGCCGAGCAGAACAAAGAGATTTGCATTCTAAGTGATGCAAAGCAGCCAGCAGTGTTTTAATGTTGTATTTGCTCTGTGATGTCTTCATCAGGCGCTCAAAGGCAGCGGCTCTGGCAGCCGCGGGTCCCCGTGAGCCTGTCAAACTCTGTTTCCATGGTTTTCCTTCAGGCAGCACCATCGGCAGACAGCACGGAAACGGACCCCTGCAACCTGTTTTGAACAGTGTCTCTGATGTAGGGCCCCAGAGCGGGCATCAAACTAGCAACAAGCAGCAAGAAAATAACAATTTTGCTTTTCACAGGTGTCAGAGCGGCAAACAAAAGGCTGTTTATAAAAGATGCAGCATCCCCTTTTTGTCGGTGTTGGCAGTTTAAAGTCAGCTGAGCAGCCGTGGAGTTGAGGAAGAGGTTTTGGAGAGGGTGTATGGGGAGAGAGGGAGCTCATCTTGAGGAATTCAAAAATTGTTTCCTCTTTAATCCTTTAGCCTCGCTAAAAAGGGCCTTCTCATCACCGAATTAATAGCCATTAATGGTGTTTCAATTATTCTACTGGAATCAATGAGGAGGGCTGTATTCTTCAAACAATTACAGGTTTTTTCCAGACAAAGAAAGTGGGTCTCACTCTTCCCTCACCTTGAAGAGCACTCTTTTATTTAAATAAAAAGTTCAGAACATATTTAACATGTTTGAAGCCATATTTGAGCACTGATACTGGATATTCAAGAAGTGAGAAAGACGAGCCCATGGTCTTTGGCCGCCATGGCTGCCTGCGTGCAATGACGAGATGGAAACACAGCCTGTCAGGAAAGCTGGCAGCTGGACCCAGGTCCACCAGTGAATTTGTGAACGACACTGGTTAGGGAACTTCACGCCTTGGTGCCTCAGTTTCACCATGTGTAAAATTTGGATAGTGATTTATTTCTTCTCTAGTGAAGGACATGGAGTTTTATGCCCAAACATGAGATAAAGCTCATGGTTACTCTTGTGGTTATCGTGACGCCAGGGACTGGAGCTGGTGCAATTCCCTCATGGAACAGTTTTCTGTTAAAGAAAATTGATGGATCAGATACTGACCAAGTTACAAGAGAATCTGCTTTTTCCTACTAATTAGCCAACTTAATCACAGCTGCTCAGGGATGTGCTGGGAGCCACCGGCCT
>VZTO01025598.1:0-48040 GCA_013400615.1 Syrrhaptes paradoxus
TCTGTGATTCTGTGATATTTCACTTCTTCAAGAGTCTTCTTGCTAGGAAAATGTTTAACACTCTA
Organism: Syrrhaptes paradoxus; assembly: GCA_013400615.1. Taxonomy (NCBI): domain Eukaryota; kingdom Metazoa; phylum Chordata; class Aves; order Pterocliformes; family Pteroclidae; genus Syrrhaptes; species Syrrhaptes paradoxus. Next base: position 66 of record VZTO01025598.1, read on the forward strand.
TCCATAAATCCTACTTCTTTCAATTTCCTAAAACTTAGGAAAATTCATTCTTACTCTAAGGAAGGCTTATTTTCCTTACAGAAGCCAACTTAAAAGCTGAATTTCAAATTAAAGTTCAACTGCAGATGTAGAGGGCTTTGTGTCTAGGCTTTAACAATGCTCTATCTATTAAACCTGATAAACAGTTACATTTAAAATTATAATTTAGGTCTGCAATAATTGGTCTTTGTCTGTGGGGAAGCACAAACCTACACAGGAGAGAAAAACATAATGAAAGGGTGTTTTCTTTAAATTTTTCCTTAAAATAAACTGCTGTCCCTTATCTCTCAGGTGACTAGTGATGTATCACCCTCTGAAAAACTTATATCCTAAAAAGGGAAAGTGTTGAGGGGAAGAAAATGGTTCAATGCCTGTTTCACAGAGTGGGAAACCAACAGGTAGGTGGATTAAGGAACTACAGACATCTGTCACATAAAAAGGAGACTGAATTTAGCTCTCTCCAACATGACTTTGGAGCTCCTGCTGTAAGATAATTCTGAATCTCTACAGTGAAATTACAGCCTTTCTGGCTCTGCTGGCAACCTCACAAAACTGCCATAGCTCAAGAAGAAGCAAAGCATGTTTCTCTGCCAGATGAGTTAGTCTGACAACTACACAATGTTCAAACAACATATTCCCCTTCACTAATGCATGTTGTATGGGTGATTTAATGCCTGGATAGTGATATTAATAATTAATAGTTATTAAAATGTTTTCCTTTATTCATCTGCCCTACTTTACTGCTGTAGAAACCTGAGTTTGATGTTCAGTCCTTCCTTCCAATAAGACAGCACGAGTATACCAGGATGCCCTTGGGTGACAGTGACAGTCACCCGCTTATCACACTGTGCTGAGGGGCTATGCTGGGGATCTTCTCCGTGCAGTACAAGTGCTGAATGAAGGCTCTGGGATTTGTTTTGGCGTGTATGTCTGGAGGAAGCAAGAAGGGAGAAATGGAACCATGGGGACAACTCAAAGGAAACATTTAATAGACAAAAATCTGCCTCAGCCAGAAAAATAGCTTTCCACTTTAAAAGCTTTTAAGTGCATTAAGAACACATCCCCCTAATGCATTGGTCCATCCTATTATTGCCTTATATAGCAATACCCTGCATTTACCATATAAAATTAATCTGACCTTTCATTAATGTGCAACTGGAGTTAGATATTGATTTTATGCATCCAAAGCACGCAGACTGTTTATATACTAAAAGAGTGAAATGTTTTAAAGTCCAGACTGCATTAGTCTCTCTGGCAGAATTTATTTGTGCCACTAATTCACAAGAAAAGAAAGAAACAGTTTCATCTGTGCTATTCAGGAACTAAACAGATCCAGACGTACATCAGAATTTAATAGCTTTGTTTTCCACACTGACGACTACTACTATAATTGGATTTTTTTTTTCAGGACTGTTTGTTTAAATGGAAGAGAGATGTTCAGTATTCAGAAACACTGGAACAGCGAAGCAAGTCAAATACATGTTAGGGGACTGATCTCCCTCTGGCTGACCTAAGTAAAAGTTTTCCCCTTTGTAGAAAATAATATGAGTGACCATATTACTGAATATCCAGCCTGCAGGAAAAGAAATATGTTGTTTGCAAGGCCTAGTAAGACCTCAATAATTTTACGACAGCCAGCTGAATAAACTGCTGTTAGTCAATCACAGGACAAAAGTACCAAAAAAAATGTCAACAATGCTGAAAATACACATGTGCAAGTTCTAATGTCCCTTGGGATGACGGCCATCCTTAGGAACACACTGAAAATTGAAAGGGTGTGAATGAATCAGTTCACTGACCACAGTAGTGCCGGTGAGTGGTAAGGGAACAGAATATGTCAAGGCTGAAATATGGACCCAGACCTGGACAATTAAGAATGTGGTATCTGCCTGTCCCCAAAGCCAGCCACTGAAATAAATGAATGGGTTCATAGTCTGTAAGAACCAACCTCAGTGTCAGCTCAGCCCTCCAACTAAACCACAGACCAGCCCTCTCAAGGGCTTGCAAAACTCTGTGTACAACTTGCATTGCTCCTCCAGAGGCTTTCTGCTTCATTCTCACTGAATCAGTAAGACAGCCCTCTCCATTCCCCAGAGCTTTCCTCCTTCTGGAGAGATTTCTATCAGTCTTTCTGATACATTTTGTAACTGCTGAAAGAAAATTTCACTTGCTTAGTGTCAGAAGTACTGCACGGTCCTTTTAATTTAGCAGCATAACATCTCAGCTTAGCTTCCGAATATACCTTGGCCTACTCTTGCTCTAGTCCGGGATGCTGGCCAGTCTGACTTCTTGTGGGATGAAGTTCTGCCAGAAGAGATGGGAATGGGAAAGACTAAGATCCTTCAACAAGAAGAGGGAAATGCCAAGCAACTCTCTTACATCATTTCACAAATAAAAACCAGAACACCAGAGTCCTGACAGGAGAGAGTGGCTGGTAATGAAGGTTTTTCCTTATGAAAGGTAAAACCTAACAGTAGCAGCTGTAGTGTCTGAACACAGTTAAACACACCAGAGCCTGATTGCCCATCTCACCCTGAAGACACGAAATCTGGAAAAAAGAAGCTTTACTTTGCAAGGCATTGTGTTTAAGAAATGTTCCTAGGATGTGAGGAAAACCTGTAATATACAGCAACTGCCCAAGGAACTGAGACTCCAGCTCCTGCCAGCTGCAGGAGAGCACAGAGGAAAAGAAGCAGTCCTAATGAAAAGACGTCTTTTATTCCAAATACTACAGGGCTGCATTCATATAAGCACTATCACAGGTCTGTCAGCCTTTCTGCAAGCGTCTCCAGTATGAGAAGGATATAAAAACACATAAAAACTCTGCGAGCTGGACACTAGCATGCCATCTTTGCTTGGAACTGTATCTTGTATCAACATTCACCATCACATGCCTACCCCACTAATGCTCCCAAGGCAAACAAGCCATTCAGAGTGCATCTTTCTGTACTTCCCTTGTAGTCCTGCAGAAAGGGTGAAGGGGCAGTTGTGAAGACTAAGTCTGAGGGCAGCAGGGCTGTGGTTGGTGTGCATGGTCCACGGGGGAGGTTGGAATGGCTGCAGAACACTTTGGGTAAAACATTCACCCTCTCGTTTGCCTATTCTCATCTAGTACCTATTTTACTGAACAAGTTCCTTCTCAATCAATATGCTAAAGACTCCAGTAGCAAAATGAAAAACACCATTTCAAAAACTCAAGGGATTCAAAGGTGATTTTTTTCAGACATCAGCTGATTGCATTGACAATATGAAAAGAAATTCACGATGGCCTTGCCAATTCCAAAACTGGACAGCAGAGCTCAGAAGTGAGCTGAGGGGGGAGGAACATGCGCTGGGGTAGGAGTAGCTTCAGGCATGCACAATGGTTACAAAGTTCCTGCATGGTCTTGTCTTCAGTAATCCGTATGCATGGAGTTAAAACATGCACAGATATGACCCGTTGAATCAGAGCACAAAAAACCAGCAGAGTCTATTACTTTTGTGCAGGCTTCCCTCACCAGCTAGCTTCTCCTCTGGGCAGACATCATCTACCTGGACTTCTGCAAGGCCTTTGATAACGTTTCTCCACAACGTTCTTGCTGCTACATAGGAGAGATATGGGTTTGATGGATGGACTGTTAGGTGGACAAGGAAATGGCTGGATGGATGACATGTCCAAAGAGTTACGGCCAATGGCTCAATGTCCAGGTGGAAACCAGTAATGAGGCATGTCCCTCAAGGGTCTGTACTAGGACCAACATTACTTAATATCTTCACAAATGATGTAGACAGTGGGACTGAGTGCACCCTCAGCAAGTTTGCAGATGACACCAAGCAGAGTGGTGCAGTTGATATGCTTGAGGCAAGGGATACCACCCAGAAGGACCTTGACAGGCTTGAGGAGTGGACCTGTGTGAACTTCATGAAGTTCAACAAGGCCAAGTTCAGTAAGGTCCTGCACACGGGTTGGGGCAATCCCCAGTATCAGTACTGACTGGGGAATGAATGGATTGTGAGCAGCCCCTGAAGAGAAGAACTTGGGGACCCCACCTTGAGTACTGTGTTCAGTTCTGGGGTCCCTGCTACAAGAAGGACACGGACCTTGGGAGTGGGTCCACAGGAGCACCACGAAAATGATCCAAGGGCTAGAGCACCTCCCATATGAAGAAAGGTTGAGAGAGCTGGGGTTCAGCCTGGAGAAGAGAAGGCTGTGGGGAGACCTTACTGCAGTCTTTCAATATATAAAGGGGGCTTATAAGAAAGACAGGGAGATTTTTTACCAAGGCCTGCAGTGACAGGACAAGGACCAACAGTTTTAAACTGAAAGAGGGTAGATTTAGATGAGACATAAGGAAGACATTTTTTTATTATGAGGGATGGGAACAGGTTGCCCAGAGCAGCTGTGGATGCCCCATCCTTGGAGGTGTTCAAGGCCAGGCTGGATGGGACTTTGAGCAACCTGACTGAGTGAAAGATGTCCCTGCCCAAGACAGGGGGGCTTAGACTAGGTGATCTTTAAAGATCTCTTCCAACCTGAAGTATTCTGTGATTCTTACACAAATAGTGAACGTTATAAGCATTCAATAAATGTGAGATGTGGAAGTACAACCAATGAGAACAAGTGTCAGGAATAAGACCATCAGGGAGAACATCACTGAATGTAATTGTGTAATTTTTCTTCCATGTCATTATCAGTTATCTATTCTGCAACCTTCATCAAAGATTGTTGAAACAGCTTCTTGTGAAGCAGCAGAAGATACTAAATTTGCTTTTTGTTGCTGAATAGCTGACATGACCCACCTCCATGTAGTTAATGTCAGAACAAAGCCATTTTTCTGTTACACTGCAGCAGCTTGTAAGTCAGATCGCCGTAATCCTAGCCGTACAGACCACATTGCTGTACAGGTATATGAGTATATTTAGCCATCTGCGATGTGTTTTCGCATCTGGTATTTGATTAAGTCAAGCCAAAAATATAATAAGCAAACAAGGTTGGAAAAGTTCAGAAGAGGCCAGTAAATGCTCAAGACAACTTATACAAGCTTTCTAACCATGTTGTATGTTAAACATCAAATTATCTTCCTCTTAGAAGCCAAAATGCTAAGTGTTCTCCATTTTGATATAAAACAGTTCGTTACTGTGTCATTAAGAAAGCTGAATTAGTATATTAGTTCTTCTGTCTATAAATCTCCATGCACTACTGAAGTTTTCAATTCAAAACTAAATGGAAGTATAAACACTATAGTTCTGGGGTATGGTCTTTTCTCCAGTCACATACCTACAGGACAATCATAGCTTTCTCTCTCACAAGCACATACACATATGTAAAGTGTCTGACCATCAGAGTCATAGCAGAGCTTGAAAGTATGAACCTGAGTATAACCAACGAATGGAAATTTTCATGAGTTTATTGAAATAACTGTTTTGAGACATATGGTCAGCCACTTCCCATGTAAGTAACATTTTAATGCAAATTTCTACTGGCCTCCGAGGCCTTATCAGTACTAAAATGTGTAAAAGACTTGGAGGGTAGCAGGTGGAGAAAAGAGAAGTGGGATGAAGGTTCACATCCTGGATGTTGAGATAAATACAGGAGTTCCTCATTCTGTTGCTCTGCCTTTTCTGGCAGAAAAGCAGACCCCTTCTCCACCTCAGTGCTTCCAAAGGAAACTGAGACCATATCATCATAGTTGGCGTTACACGTGGCTTAATACTGTGAACCCTCCTGCTGTGGAAAAGAAGGCCCTTCCATCCTTTCCTAACCACTCATACTGCCAATGGAGGTTGTGGTATAAGAGACAAGTGTAGCATGACATATTTCCAGTTCAAAAATTCTGGCCCTAAAAGGAGTAGTTCTCAGCATTGTATTACAAAATCTCATTTCTGAGAACAGATATTCCAGGTATTTCCTGTCCCAACTGACAGGCCAATGTATGGCTAAGGAATAAACAGTTCCAGAAGTAAACTCGTGTTCAGTAAAACTGAATTAGGCTAGGAGATCAGAAAAAAACCCCAAAAAACATAGAAAATCTCTTCTTAACTTGCTTTAAATGCAGATGTTTACTTCTCCGTAACAGGAAAGCAGTATAGCATTTTATTTTCTCTACGGACCTGAAACACTCTCTTGTTTTCTGATGCTTTTTCAGAGAAATAACAGAACGGAGAGATGCTGGACTATAAATACAGAGAATGAAATGTCCCGCCTCCCTAGAGGTCAGATGCAGCACAAGCTCTGACATAATACATTTCATTACTTGGCTTTTCCACTGTTCCACTCGTGCTGGAAGCCTAGGGAAGGGAGGTCCTTCACAGCCAAGACATTCAAACTTTGATTCATCAATTTAGCCCCTTTAATCTATATTTAACACAAAACCAGACAACCAATGCCAATGGTACAAGTCAAGTACTCAGCACTCTTCAGATCTGGACTCTTTCTCTCTGCCCGATCCCCCCCTTTACCCCCCAGTGCTTAGATGAAGATATAAAAAAATTACTCTTACAGCTATTCAAATTACTCTTACAGCTATTCAAATTCTTTGTCCCTCTAATTAAGCTCTCTCAACAGTCAAACTCGCGACCTGGACACCTGCACAATGGAAACTAGAAAGAGATAATAACCTTGCTCAAAACTGACCAATGAGGAAGTGAACCATCATTCTTGAGTTTTTTTATTTCCCCATACCTCCCAGCATGAGGCTGCTGACTAAATGCCACGGTATAATGGTAGGATGCAAAATTGCTCTCAGCGTGTCTTTAGGACTTTCAGCTTGCACAAGAGTTTGACAAAGCAGTGACTTGGGTCCTGCACTGCAACAGGCCGTTCTGCCCACAGCTGCTGTATGCTTGTTTCCCTCTTAGTGAGACACCAGTTGCTTCCTCTTTAAATAGACGTGTCCACATTTTCCACACAAGTCATCTCTGAACATGGTACTACCCAAAAAAAAGATACTGCAGTACAGGTGTAGAACTTTTCAACCCTCATCAAAGAAATCTACTGAACATTTAAGACATGACCTCAAACAAAGGTCTTCACAGGGTGTGACATGCTCGCATTTTACACTGACAAACACACGTCTTCTTACAAGACTTGTTTCACTAAAATCTTCAGCTAAAATAGTAAAACTATTTTTTTAAAAATTAATTCTGGTAGTGCATAGGGAAAAATATAGCTTTCTTTTGCTTGTTTGATTATTTTTTTAACTCTCTTTTCCCTCAGGGAAATCTAATTTTGGCAACATGTGTGGGATGGAGAACTAATCTGCTGTTTTAACATGTGTGTATCTGGAATTTTTGAGGCACTTTTCCTAGCCTTGTGAACCTTCTCAAAATACTGCAAAAAAGAAAGGCACAAGGGATAACCCCCAAAAGATGCTATAGACATTCACTGTTTTGGCCTGATTCTACTGTGTTAAAGTACTTACAGTCTACAGTATGCCGATTAGTTCACATCTACTTTATAAAACAGTGTACTATTCCCACTAATTTCAGGTGGATGATAACCTGAATGCAAAAGGAACATCTACACTGAGATACCAAGGCTGCCTTGTGAGTTGTTTTCATGCAATTAGCATGAGTTGCCCTTCCCAAAGTACCTCATACACAGAGCAGCCTGCAGCCACCAACAGTCAGGCTCATAGTAGAGCCCCTCTAGAAAGCAGTCTTGTCTTCTCTTCTGGACCAGTTACTCTCTAAGATTCACAGGGAAAGGAAGAGGAGGTATAAACAGCCTAATGATTGGAACAAAGAGCTGTGAGACTGTTCTTCTAAGTCCAGCTGTACCCGATATGCTTCCAGTGCTATACAAGAACAGGTAGGGCTGGAATGAAAGCTGGATCTCTCAACTCAGCCCAGCTTCCAGGCTGGGACAGGTGAGTAAATGTGCCTGCCGTAAGCTTAGGCTCTGAGTTTATACATATTCCAGAAGTGTTCACATACTGACTTTTGAGGAGATCAGACTGATGAGTTATTTTTGTGGTAGTCTGCATGCAAATGAACCCTCCCAAACAGGCAGACATTCAATTCAGATGTGCTTTTCAGACAATGTAAATAAGCAGCCAGCAAGCCATTTGCAAGGCTTATCTAAATCTGTTTAATCATGCTAGTACAAGCTTGAACAAAGGTCTACTCTTAGGAGAAAATAACAAAAAAAAAATCCATCCCTTAGCCCTACCAGCTCTCAGAGGGATAAATGCACCTTCTCGCAGGGGATGGCAGCTGCTAGATTTAGCTTAGCTTTCAGCTGAACTGAAGCTTTCCATCTGAACATCCAAGACATGGCCAGTGGTTAATAAACCATAAATTGCTCCAGAATCCACACTGAGTCTTTGTGGATTTTGTTAAAAGGCATACTGAGTAAAAACAGTGGAGTATTTTGTTTGTTTCATACTACAAGGCAGCAAGAAAATGTAAATGTTTTTCATGAGTCTAGATTCATACTATCAAAATATCCTAAATCAAGTTTATGAAAACTGAAAGGGAGTTTTGAGCTCTTGCAGCCCAAGTTGTATCTGCTTATCCGCTCTCCGAAGAGCGGCTGACACAACGTCTCAGATGGATGGAAAACATTCCATAAGCAACTGCGGAGGGTGTGGTGGCACAGCAGCCCGCAGAGCAGCACAGAAAACACATTGATTTCTCCTGCCTACTGTGTCTCCTGTTAGACTAAGCGCACCAGAAATGGCTGCTGTGACTCGGCAGCAGTGAGGGTGGGTTAGAAATTAGAAAGAAACTGGTGGAATACCAAGAAACACTCGTTTTTTCCAAGTGATGCTTATTGGTCACTGCTAACACCATTAGATCACTCACAGTGGGATTTAGCACAGTGCTTTCTCCTAGCTGCACTCACCAGTGTGTCATGCTGCACACAGGGATCTAATCTATGTTTCAGTGTGAAGACTATGTCCTTTTGGCTTTAAATACACAGCATGCAGAAGTACATTTCTGACTATTTTAAACATTTCTAACACATCCTGTCGCTGGAGTATCTGGATAACAGGACTACAGTATTTAAAGTCTTGGAGGAAAAAATGTCAAAGCCTTTGAAAAATCTCCTGTTTCCTTTTTTTTCTTTTTTAACCTAGTCTCTCACTGCATGATTTTCTTTTTTCTTTACCGTTTTGAGTGTACAACAACAAGGTACACATTCAGACTGGTATATTCAGACATAAAAGCCACAGTGGAATATATCAGTGACTCTTCTCACAGCTTGTGTATCAATAGGGTGTAGAATCATGTACTGAAAGTACAGGTTTATGGCAAACAGATCACACTCGTTAACAAACACTCAAAGCTAAGCAGTATGTTCCCAGTCTACTAAAAATTATGCAGACAAATCAAAGCAGCACTAAAATAGACAATATTTCTGGTCACTTGCACTATAAAGGAAAACAGTTTCTTAGAATTCACCAGTGGAGAGGTCCAATTCAAGCCCACAAATGCTAATCTTGGATCTTCTGAGCATATGTTTAGATTAAAATAATGCCTGCAAAGTACTAGAGACAAGGATACAGAACAGCTTGTATATTTGCTTATTGCTGCTTCAAGAGTTGGGCTAAAAGAGATCATAATGGTATGTTTCCGAACAAAGATTTGGAAGGGGGAAACTGTAAGACCTTTTACTCTCTGAGATTATAGACCTTATATGCTGTTAATGCTGAGAGAGACACACAAAGATCATTGAGAAGGTGCTGGCAGAATGGCTGCCCTTCCAGAGGACAGCTGTACCCAGTGTAACAGCACCAGGCTTACCAGCCTCTGGAGAGGGCATCTGGAGAGAGCACTGCAATTGCAAGAGCACTGACCAGTATGCACCCCACTTCAGCGACTCCCAGCTGGCAACCAGGCTCTATGGCAAGCAGCTCAGTGCAGACCTGTGCGACTATACATTGCATGGGGTGGGCACAGGGCAGGGACAGAATGAGGGAAGCATAAAAGTGGCTTAAAACAACTGTCCCTGCCCCCACCCCTGCTCCTATCCCATGCCCAGAAGAGTGATAGGTATAGAAATAGCAATAGCTATCCCTCATTAACCTGCTTCACAGGCACGTGCTCAGAAGCTGTAAATTAGTTCATATAAGAAACACAGGCCAAGCATTATAACACAACTTATTTTAAATGCTTGAGATAGTATTACAGAGACATTATTCAAAACCAACTATGGACAGTTGATATTTTAAGAAGCTTCCAAAAAATCTGTGAGTCTTGTCCTATGATAAGCCATATGACCAGGCACGTCATTCTGTAAGGGGGGTGGGGGAAGAGTTTAGCAGTGTGGGAAAGAGAGGGTCAGAACTACATAATCTATTTGTTTGTTTTCCTGCTTGAACAACAGGGCTGCAGAATGACACAGAACCAAACTGCTATAAAAATAACTGAGAGTTGTTCTGCTGAATATGATGGTTATATACAAATGTAAAAGCATTCTTGTCCAATGCATGAACAGGTTGGGATGCAGGTCCTGCAAGAGATTTGGGGATGAACTTCTCTGAGGTTTGGTAAAAAGATGGTCAGCATTTGGTGCAAGAAAATGGTGCTCTTCCAAAGTATTTTATGAGATCTAACAATAACCTCTCTCCAGTTGTGGCAACTTAAGACATACCCAGATAGGAACAGAATTTCACTCCAGAAAACAACCATCGCCTTGCTATTCCATGCTACTTGGCTGTGGGCCTACTATTCATCCAACATTTCCCAAGCAGCTCCCTCTATCCCACTTCTGAGAGTCTCTCAGCAGGGCAACATCTTCAAGAGCCTATCCCCACTAGTACAGGCTGAGGAAGCCAATGCTGCTGCATGAATTGACCACGTGCTCAAACATCTTTTGGACAGGATTTTCATGAGGGTGGCAAGTATTCTGCTGGATAACTTATGGCATGCTGTTACAGAGAGGCTCTGTGATGCTGCAGCTGCTGAGGACTTGGTCCTTGCAGGTGTGCACTTTGCCTACAACTTAGTTGACATAGGAACCGGGGCTTGGATATTTCCTGCTTTCGCAGCTATTTTAAGAGAGGGGAGGTAATCACATGTGGTTTTCTTACAAGGTCTCTTTCAATACTTGACTTCTTGGGGCCCAGTCCTGTTTTCATTGGAATGAATGAGCTTTCTGTCATTGACCCCAGTTTAACCCCTGACAATTTATTATGGACCTCACTGCTACTGTAGCTGGGCATCTTGAGATCTAAAATTTATTTTGAAAAAATTGTTTATGAGAAAAAATTACTTCTGAGATAGAAAAGTTCCATAAACCTCTTATAACACAGAGAACTAAGATACAGAAAATGTATGGGCTGGAAATGCAAAGTGCATTAGGTGTCTACAAAGCTGACTGTAAGTATCTATAGGATAACTGACTTCCTTGGTAAAGCAAAGTATTCTGAGCAAGCCATGCCACATATACCCTAGAAGGCTGAGCTGTCTGGCAGATAAACGTAGCTTTGCATCCCTAGGTAAGCACTGTTTCCTCAGCCTTCTTGCCTAATGGGGCCCAATTCAGTCTCTGATAACCTGTTTGAGGATGAAATGGCACTGCCACTCACTTCCACACAACAGTGTAAAGGTTCCAGGTCTTGCCAAATGGTACAAAGTCAAGAATTGAAATCTTTAGCTGCCTGATTTGGATCAGCAATTTAAGCTTCAGTGAGTATGCCGAACACGAGATTGCAGGGTTACTCCCTCCTGGTTTTCCTGCTGTAATAATGTATGCATGTGTTCACTGGTTAAAGACAGAAGAGTGACTCCACAACTGATGGCTCAGGAACACACACATCTAGGGGTCACAGCTCCCAGGAGCAGGGGGGTCTGTAGGGTCGGCAGGTCCCGTCTCAGCCTGCCAGCTTCCAGGAATCACACTCCTCATGCTGAACTGCGACTCTGCCACCAGGAAGCCAGGGACCCTGACACAGTATAAGGGATTCCTCTAGGCAGCAAGGCTCTTGAAAGCCAGTCCTGTGATGAGCTGTACTTGGACACATCATTTCCTTTCACTGTTTACCAACACCTCCTGCTTGTGTCAGACAGTCTTGCATCACAGAAACCTAACCATCTGCTGTGGACGAGTGGAAGAACTGGTGCCTTCCCAGGTCTTCCTTTGAAATAGTGCTGGGACGTGCCCTTAGCTTATAATTGTACCCACAAACACGAAAGCATTCCTGTATTCAGTAGCCTATAGGCAATCTATAGTTTTTCTCCTACATAAAGTGCCTGAGGTCATGTAGGAAGTCTATGCTGGAGGAGAACTGGGACACAACCTCCCTGGACAACAGGGTACCTCCCTGGAGCTCTACCCACTGGGAGAAATTTCCTCTCAGTGGGAACAGGATGGGATGTTTGAGAAGCAATTCAATTAGCTTCTTTGAAGCAATCATAGTTTTTAAAACATTTGGCTTGTAGTTGATTAAGCTTCTTGCTGTGGCGATAGCTGCTGTGTCATATCTAAATTCTATGTGGAAAACACTGATGATAGAACAAGTCTTTAGCTCACGTTTTTACAAGCTATTCAGAGAAAGGTTCTATCTACCATAAAGAATTATTTGGAAGGCACATTGTTTTTTATCCTGTCAGCTAGATTGCAACTTCACTAATGCTCATCTACCTCAGTAAAACTATAGGTTTCTGTAGTTACCTTTGATGACAGTGATAAGGGCAGCAGCTCCCGTTGTTTGCAAAACCTCTCAAATGAGAACTACTAGGAAAAAAGATGTATCTGAGTTCTGATATTTTTTCCCTGACAAAATACAGGAAAGTAGGGTTAGCTAGTAAGAGGAATGGGAGAGGAGGGCATACAAATAAATACTAGTTCAGTAAGATCATTAAAGCAAGTAAAAATTCTGGAAATTTCCTCTAATTTTGCTGAAAGTAACTGACCTGGATTTTGTTTTGTTTCAAAATAGTGCTGCTGGGGACAGATAAGCACAGTGAGAGAGAAGTAAAACAGTTTTTCAGCACAGACACCTCTGGAATAAATGCATGCTGTCCCTTTAAATCTTACAAACTTTAATGCTCCAAGTGCTGGAGGGATATTCTGCAACACAGAGTTTCAGGCAAAATTCCTACTTGAAACTGATCTGGTTTGCACACAGGAAAAGTAGTTGTTTATATTTAAATATCTTCTCACTGGGCAGTTAAAATGTGTTTTCAAAAATCAAACTACAATAGAAGCCATTAAAAACCCCAACATTTTCCAACCGCACACAATTGCCCCAAATAATTCCTATTCAAATTCAGGGAAAAATTATGGTAAAGCTTCTGATACTATGATGAGATCAGCTGTTGGCAAGTGTTAGTATTTTAATGACAACCATAACAGTAATTCATTAGCACTACTAGAACAAGCAGATTTAGCTGTTGTGGAGTGGATTGGTGAACAGTTAACTTACCTGAAAAAAATTCTTATTTTAAATGGGAGTTAGGAATGGGGACTTACCAGCTCTAAGAACCTCCTCACCACCTGTCTTTGTTTTAGGTTAGTTTCACCATCAAGGTTAGCCGTTTCTATATGGCACAGCCCATCGGGATCACTTGAAGAGAGCAGCAGTATGTCAGCAGGTATAATTTCATTACAGCGAAGCTGCACAAAGTCTCCAACTTTCACTTCTTTCCAATATCTGCTTATATATTTCTTCTCATTTCTAGAAAAAAAAATTACAAGACGTATAAAAAAATGCACAGACTGGGGTGCCTCTGATAAGATCTGGTTTGATTTGTAACAGGAGTACAGTGCCTCTGGAAAGTCCCCAGATATTCTCAAGTTACACTGGGAAAAGGTGATGCAAACTGCCTGGAGGTCACTTCCCACTGACTCAGAAGCAGGTCTAAGTTCCCAAGACACTCTTTAAAGGCCCATGTGGATGTTAGACCTGGCTAAGTAGAGGAAGCAGGAGCTTCACACACTCTCCCTCCATGCTCTGAGCCATCTGTCTGACCCCATGAAGAGGAGGGGGCTGCTGTCTGTACCAGGTGAAAAGGAGTCGCAGACTTTCAGGGTGAGGGGAGAACTGAAAACAGGCCTGGGCACATGGCACCTGCTTGGTACAGGTCCTGAACATCCTCCATCACGCATCACCCTCTGATGCACCCTCAGATAGCTTCCTCTTGTTCCCTCTTTCCAACAGGGACAAACTTTGTATAGTGCTGCATGTGGTATTTGGACGAAAGAGCCAAAAATCTTAACGGAAAGGAACTTCATCTATTCATCACTAAACCTAGAATTACAAGGACATGTCATGTGGAAAAATGCAGTCCCAACTGCTCTACTGGGAAAGGACACTGTCATTTCTTTTAAATATTTCTGCAGTGTCACCATTCTAGCCATAGTGCTGTCTGTTATGTAGCTAATTGCTGCTTAGCTACTCTGAACCTTTTCAGAGTGTAATTTCTCTGTTAATTTGAAGACTTACCCACAAACATCAATGTGTATATTGTTCATTTAGATACAGCCAGTAAACCTCTCTAGTTTTAAAGGTCATGCTAGTTTGCTATTTTTTATTTTTTAACTTTTTCTTGAGAGCAAGAGGAAAAAGGAAGAGGTGATTGCTTAATTAATTCTAGATAAAATTCAAGGCTTTAGTTTCACGAAAAGCACATACTCATGTGCTTCCATGGCATTTGTGTAAATTGCTTTCTTCTGTTGTGTTTTTGAAAGAAATTCATTTCAAAACAGCCACAATACTAACTTGCTAAAATACCTCCTGAAAATGGTAAGCTCCCATTCTGACACTTTTCTAAGCTGTCAGAAGGCCTTTTGCCACATGAGCACTGAGATGGTTGTCAGCACTGGCACCGTGACTGTCACCAGAGACAGCCTGTGAGAGCACTCTAACTGGCAGAATGGGATTCTGATGGGGGACTGAGGGGTGGTGGTGGCTATTTTATGTTTTTTAAAGTATATTATTTTAAAATACATCACTTTCAGTAGTAACATGTATAGATTTGTAATGAAGTGGAAACATGCAGCTCCTGCCAATGTTCTTGCTTTGGAGTTATCCAGAGTCACGCCATGCCTAATTCATCCTTGTCATGCCTTCACTGGTGTTACAGGAATTAGTAACTTATTTTTCTGTTATTCACGTGTTTAGCCTAAATGCTGAACAATAATGCGTCAGGTGGCACAACCGAGATGTACCAGATCAGGTTTTACCTCCGGGAATTTCTTCATTGTCCTTTCCTAACATTCAGTTTATAAAGGAAGGAATGAAAATTATGGCTGTGATTTCTATTTTGATAAAGTCTGAAAAAAGATTAATAAGAGCTAAGTGTAAAACATGATAGTCTGACAAAGGAAAGTAATTTACATACTAGCTGCTGATATTAAGCAGTTCCTTCACACTCAGGCTGAAACCAACATTTAACTTTTCCTGCTAATGGCTAAGAATTGCTTTGAAATCCAGTGTGCCATAATGTAGTACAAATCATTGCATGGCAGATCTGAAGAGTTTGTTAGCCATGCAACCTGTAACTCCCAACCCCTTAACGTGTGGCCTTTGCTCTCCATCCTTTTTCACTTAATGGTGAAACTGGGTGAAGTTCAAATGCATGTACAATGAGTAGCAGTACAGAAGCATGATCAGGCTAAAACCAGCACATAGTCCCATACTATGCTATAAGTACTACAATTTTTTATTTAACTTCTATTGTTTGAAAAGCATTGCTATTTTAGAATTTCCTCATATCCCACATACTTAGCAACTGCCACAACGTTATACTCTGTGCCAGGAAGGGTGCATATCAAGCAACACAAGGCCAAATGGCTCTGCTAGGATAAATGAAGTTGTTCAGCCTGGAGAAGAGAAGGCTCCAGTTACACCTTATTTAGGCTTTTCATTATATAAAAGAGGCTTATGACAAAGACTGAGAGAGACTTTTTACCAAGACCTGTAGTGATAGGACAATGATTTTGAATGAGGCTGCATGACAGCAGGGCTGGAGATGTTCTGTCAGGCAGTGCCACCCCCACACTGGACATACTTCTTTCATCTGGAGACAAGAGACCATTGGAATGGAACATGCCAAATCAACTGCCACTTTGAAAACAAACTTTTTTCCACTGTACTTTCTTAAAGAGCAACAGTATACTAGAAGATTAGCTTGCTCCANCATAGGGACGACATTCTTTTATGATGAGGGTGGTGAGACACTGGAACAGGTTGCCCAGAGAAGTTGTGGATGATCCATCACTGGAAGTGTTCAAAGTCAGGTTGGGTGGGGCTTTGAGCAACTGATTGAGTGAAAGATGTCACTGCCCATGGCAGGGGAGTTGGACTAGGTGATCTTGAAAGTCCCTTCTAACCCAAAGCATTCTGTGATTCAGTGAATCAAGGAACACCAGACCTCCTGCACATGCACCAGGGCCCTGGGGCAGAGCCCCTTTCATCAGACATGTGGGAACCATTTGGCCCGGTATTCCACTTGATCATCAATCTGCTAACAAGGGCCAGTAGTGGATGGAAAAATTACTGTCTACATGGAAAATTACTTCCTAATCCTCCTCAGCCAGGGCTGCTCTATGTCTTCTAGCACAACTCTGAGTTCAGATTTGTCTCATTGCTGCCAGTGAGCAGTGACTGCAAGTATTCTCTGCAGAGTATGGCACGATACTGTCTTCAGATGGGGCAATTCAGATACTAGATGCACTACAAATACATCAGTCCTTCAGAAGCATTCCTCAACATGCTCAGCCTACCCTTCTGTACACCTCGAGACAACTGTCATACTTCTACCCTGTACAAACACGCCAAGTGACCCCATTGATACAGTTAGAATTTTGTCATTCAAGTTTATATCACCTACTAAATGTTTATTCTTGCTGGTATATTGTGCCAGTAAATTGCAGAAGTTCTATGATACAGAGAGTTAGGAATGTCACACTTATAGGAGAAAGGTTGTCTTTAAAATTTAAGCCTTCCTTTGTGTTTCTAATGTGTGGCATACAAGAAAGTTGATTTAAATTTAATTTGAAGTTCAGGGATTTACGCAGTTTTGCCTCAGCGCATCCTCACAGAGATTATTCTTCCCATCGCTCTTCAGAAGGGGCCCCTTCCATGTCTCTAATGATGTACATTGCATTGGCCTGCTGTGATAGAGAACCTGAGTTAAACACTGTATAACCATGGGCGGGCATTATGTGCATCACTGTGTGTTGGTGGTGTTTTCAAACAGTTTAGTACACTTTTACACTTCAGAGCAAATGTAACATTTGAGCAGATGCTTCAGCTGAGCTCTTCACAGTAATGGCCAGGCTTGGAGGACACCAACAGTTCGATACACAGGAGTGGAATGAAAACCAGATCCCAGGGATCACCTCCTTGCATCTGCAGGCATGGATATTTAGGCCAGAAGCTAAAACCCCACAACTCTAGTTCTACCTGCCCTTACTTGTCACAAGCCTGGAGATCTGTTGTAGTACCTATGACAAACTTGAGGTTGATGCTACGAGAAGCCAAATCTGCAAACTATGATGAACCACAGGAAGAGGTCAGAGGTAGTAACTCTTATGTTTCAAACCTGCAGAGGTAGATAAAAGTCTTCCAAATCAATATGTTGTTATGATCTACTGCCATTCTGCAAAAAGGATACAGTTAGTACTCTCCAGTTAAATTGCCCTGATGAACCATTAATTTCAGACAGCTATGCCCAGCTACAGTAATGTGTTGTTTTGGGCTCACATACTAGAAATGTCCAGCCTTCTGCACACAACTTAAACAACATACTTGCATGCAAAGAATGTGTCTGTCAGTTGTGGTTTAAACCCATAGTCACGTAGATCTTCATGTTCCTCTCTGCCACAATCAGAATCAGAACTTGACAGTGCTGTCACTTTTCTGAGCATATCTTTTCAGGTAGACATTAACTGAAATCTAAAGATGGATAGCTAAAAAGTCAGCTAGCACAGCTGCATCGACATCAACACTGTTAGCCAACAGCAAATGTGGCGCTGGCAGGAGTCAAACTCCTCTAGAGGTTGATGTTCTTTTGCAATAATTACAAGTGATTATCCCAGCATATGCGCTTTTGAATGTACAAGAGAAAGTCTGCAACATCCTTTCGAGCATATGAACATAGAGGAAATTACTTTAATTGCTGTTAAAAATTTGTATTAGTCTACCTACTGCATATAATTGGCTTATGCTCTGTCTATAATCAGGATAGCCTGCAAAGTTTGTGCCAAATTTGATATTGGCTCTGGTTAAGAGCAAAACCAAACCAAAGCAAAAAATATTGATGGTGCTTTTTCTTTAAATGTCAATCTTAAATTTAGAAACACAGAAACTCAGAAATTACATTTTCTTTTCCTATTAACCATGCTTTTCCCTCTTCTGGTCTCCTTTGCAGCATGAGCTGATAAAGATCATGCCCACAATTCTGCTTTTCTGGCCATGTAGACATCAGTTTTTATCTACAAAAGGCTGAAGATTTCAAACAGTCTCAACTTAAACATTACTAAAATAATTGTTTCTTTGTAATGAATAGCTTTAAACTGTTTTGGTATAATAAAGAATTATTTAAAATGAATATACTTAAAGGGAGGTAACAAAACTGCATATATATAAAATTTAAGAGGTATCTTTCCTCTTCTTTTTTTTTTATTTTTTNTGCTGCCAGTGAGCAGTGACTGCAAGTATTCTCTGCAGAGTATGGCACGATACTGTCTTCAGATGGGGCAATTCAGATACTAGATGCACTACAAATACATCAGTCCTTCAGAAGCATTCCTCAACATGCTCAGCCTACCCTTCTGTACACCTCGAGACAACTGTCATACTTCTACCCTGTACAAACACGCCAAGTGACCCCATTGATACAGTTAGAATTTTGTCATTCAAGTTTATATCACCTACTAAATGTTTATTCTTGCTGGTATATTGTGCCAGTAAATTGCAGAAGTTCTATGATACAGAGAGTTAGGAATGTCACACTTATAGGAGAAAGGTTGTCTTTAAAATTTAAGCCTTCCTTTGTGTTTCTAATGTGTGGCATACAAGAAAGTTGATTTAAATTTAATTTGAAGTTCAGGGATTTACGCAGTTTTGCCTCAGCGCATCCTCACAGAGATTATTCTTCCCATCGCTCTTCAGAAGGGGCCCCTTCCATGTCTCTAATGATGTACATTGCATTGGCCTGCTGTGATAGAGAACCTGAGTTAAACACTGTATAACCATGGGCGGGCATTATGTGCATCACTGTGTGTTGGTGGTGTTTTCAAACAGTTTAGTACACTTTTACACTTCAGAGCAAATGTAACATTTGAGCAGATGCTTCAGCTGAGCTCTTCACAGTAATGGCCAGGCTTGGAGGACACCAACAGTTCGATACACAGGAGTGGAATGAAAACCAGATCCCAGGGATCACCTCCTTGCATCTGCAGGCATGGATATTTAGGCCAGAAGCTAAAACCCCACAACTCTAGTTCTACCTGCCCTTACTTGTCACAAGCCTGGAGATCTGTTGTAGTACCTATGACAAACTTGAGGTTGATGCTACGAGAAGCCAAATCTGCAAACTATGATGAACCACAGGAAGAGGTCAGAGGTAGTAACTCTTATGTTTCAAACCTGCAGAGGTAGATAAAAGTCTTCCAAATCAATATGTTGTTATGATCTACTGCCATTCTGCAAAAAGGATACAGTTAGTACTCTCCAGTTAAATTGCCCTGATGAACCATTAATTTCAGACAGCTATGCCCAGCTACAGTAATGTGTTGTTTTGGGCTCACATACTAGAAATGTCCAGCCTTCTGCACACAACTTAAACAACATACTTGCATGCAAAGAATGTGTCTGTCAGTTGTGGTTTAAACCCATAGTCACGTAGATCTTCATGTTCCTCTCTGCCACAATCAGAATCAGAACTTGACAGTGCTGTCACTTTTCTGAGCATATCTTTTCAGGTAGACATTAACTGAAATCTAAAGATGGATAGCTAAAAAGTCAGCTAGCACAGCTGCATCGACATCAACACTGTTAGCCAACAGCAAATGTGGCGCTGGCAGGAGTCAAACTCCTCTAGAGGTTGATGTTCTTTTGCAATAATTACAAGTGATTATCCCAGCATATGCGCTTTTGAATGTACAAGAGAAAGTCTGCAACATCCTTTCGAGCATATGAACATAGAGGAAATTACTTTAATTGCTGTTAAAAATTTGTATTAGTCTACCTACTGCATATAATTGGCTTATGCTCTGTCTATAATCAGGATAGCCTGCAAAGTTTGTGCCAAATTTGATATTGGCTCTGGTTAAGAGCAAAACCAAACCAAAGCAAAAAATATTGATGGTGCTTTTTCTTTAAATGTCAATCTTAAATTTAGAAACACAGAAACTCAGAAATTACATTTTCTTTTCCTATTAACCATGCTTTTCGGGAAAATATCACAATCAATACTTGGTAGGAAATGTGAGGGCCATGAAGCTGTAATCTGTTCTACTTGCGCAAGGCCTGCATACTAGAAATTTTATATGAGACTACTAGGCAATAATTTCTCACTTTCTACACTTCTCCACTGATAAAAATTACAGTTAATGAGTTGGAACGGCTGATGCAGATTTGCTACACCAATTACAGGGAGTGGTTGGAGCACCTGTGCTTCTGTGTAACACCGCCCTAGCTTAGTCCCAACATAGGCTCATATATTCATCTCTGAGGGACTTGTAGAAGACATTTAGCAAAAGATAGAGGATGTTCTCTTGTACGTTTTGGGGTGCTCAGTCTGGTTTACACAGCATACCCTACACAGCATACCCTACATAGGTTGTGGCTGCAACCCAGAGGTTTTTAAGCCTCTCAAAACATCCAAGTGAAAAGTTGTTTCCCAGTCCAAGCCCATCCGCTGACCTGCTTTTGAAGTTACAATTGTCTTCACTTCAAAAGCAATCAGACTCCTTTGCTTTCCCTGCCAGCTGAGGTTGGTCATTGAACCAGTAGGCTTTAAAAGAAACACAGCAAGAAATTAAGTCCGTGGAAGAGGAAAAGCCCTCCACAAAAGACAGGTCAAAGAGTTGTGTACAAGGCATACTTTGGAGCTGTTCCTGATGTCAGTCAAGTCCTTCTTTTATGTCTCAGGAGGCAGAAACAGAGTGGGGTAGTGCTAAAGAATGTATCAGGCACCTCTCTGCCCCCAGTGACTTAAAACATGCTCAAATCAGTTGGCCACAGTTGCTGTGACAAGTGTCCTGGTTAGGACCGAGCTAACTAAAAAAACTTGAGGCTACTGGGAGGGCCCAAGCACAGCAACACCTCTAGTACTACAAACCAAGAAGGGGATCCTAAAAACATAATGCAAGCACAGAAGTCCCACATCAGGCCAAACTCTCTTTATGGAGGCTTCAGCATCTAGCTGCTTCTCAATGGATCCTGCACACTCATACAGTTTACTCAAATTCTCTGTTCTTTCCCTCGCCGGGGCTGGAGCCCTCACCTTCACCCCTCCACTGACACTCCTTGCAGATGTAGACAGGGATCACACTGACTGAGCCCATAGTGTTCTATCAACACTTCAGTGACAAGCAGAGCTTTTGCATAACTACTCATCACAGCCTACAAAAGCAGAAGCTGGTGGACAGCACTGAAATATGTGCACAAAACTGCTGAGTTATAATCAGTACCAATTACAATTTGAAAACTACAGGTGTAGCAGATCTCAGGGCTTAAAACCAAGTGTCATCTATGAGACCAAGGCATATATTAAACAAAGTCTGAACACGCTCGGTATCTATGGAAACATGTTGAGAACCATTTGGGTACAATTACAATGTTGTGGCAGAATGCAGGAAAAACATGTAGCATAAGTTAATGCCAAAGCCGGTTACATAATGCCCAGAATATGTCTCCATTCCACCACAAACGATAACATCTGTTTCTATGAAAATAAATCATGAAGAGGCTCTGAAGCTGATATTAATCAGACAAAACAGATTAACAGAGTGTGTTCTTGAGAAATGTTAAACAGAACAATGTCTCTCCATAACGGAAGTTTCTAAATAGACCCCTTAATCTTCACATTATTTTAAGGGCACTTAAAAGTTTTCTTGTTTTCAGGGACAATTTTTTTTTTTTGGATTAGCAAGTGCAAATGCATACTGCAGTTTCTAGAAGCAAATATGTGTGCAATGATGAGGCACAAAGGTGCCTTTTATTAAATTCACACTTTGTGAAAACTGCTGGGTTTTCTGTGACAAGTCAAACCAAACTTGCAATAAAAAAAAAATGTAGCCAGGAAACCTCAGTGATTCAGGTTCATAATGTGGAAGCAATAATTTAACTTCTTTTGGCAGCGTTATCACCATTATAAGAATGGAGAAAAGAAACTCACTATTGTTCATTATAATGAAACATTTACTACCCGGAATAAATTATTTTTCAGCCAAGAAACTTGTTGTTGCGATAACAACATGAAATATAAAAGCAGAACATGTAATGAAACTTTACACAAACTGAAGAAAGAAAAGGCTGTCTTCCAGAACTTGATTTTAAAACTCTAAGACTGTTTCAGAGAGACATCAAGTAATTTTTAAGCGGTATGATTCTCCTTCTATGATTACTGACAAGAATGCTAATAAACTCTTATCACTCTCCCAGTAAACTGATATATTAGGAGAGACTATCAATTGCTTATACTTAGTAGGATGGTCAGCTAGTGGTAAGTACTGAGGCTTTCTAAATGGATATCCGACGAGGAGGTGGAAGAAGCGGAAGAATGGCCTGGATGTAATTTGCATCCAGTTCTACAGACATTAAAACCTATGAGTCAGGCACCTCCATACTAAAACCACAAAGCTTTTGATAATTTGATATATGACACTTCTCTCCTGAACAGATGAATGCAACAAGAGCTTGTCTTCAGATGTCTTCTTTCTGAGCATCACCAAACGCAGCCCTTGCACTTGACAACATTGCTTACTGGTACCTAGAGCAAAACAACAGAGGCAAAGGAGATGTCTACCTAAGCAATGTGCCCACAGCCAGGTAAGGTTCTCATCCTGAATCTCAGGACCATTGCAGATTATCAAGATTGAATATTTACATTATAATGGCACCCCAAACCACTGCAAAAAGATTCAGCTGAGCTTGATATTGTGCAAACATGGAAGGAGAAACAATCCCTCTGCCTGAAGGGAACCAACTCAAATTATAGACAACTAGTGACACAAATCTCCTGTATCTGTGCCTGCCTCCTAAATAATGAAAGAAAAAGCAGGAGCTCTTTGAAGGGAGATCTTAGGTGACAAATTTTGTTAAGACATGAGCTCTATGTACAAACCTTCCAGGTTGCTTGTCCTCTAAACCGATAACTAATGGCATGAAAAAACTTAGGAGAACTCTCTGAGTGCCTAAAATTCAGGTGCAAGCTAGATGCACATATTTGGTGGACTAAATCCTCCATTTGGTGCTCTCCCACTGCATTTAAGCTAGTGTAATCATTAGGTGACCATTTCAGGGAGCTATTTGTATCTTAACAATATACCTTAAAAGGTAAATTTAGCATGGCTATGAAGAGTTAATGAGGGAAATCCCATTTTTTAACAGATTCAGACCCTTCAATGGAAATTTTCTCCCCTCACTCTTCTAGTTCTACACACCTGCCTGATCTGATCTCAGGACTGCCTGACCCCAGCCATAAAAAAGTATCAATATATTAAGTACGTATACACACAAAGACATTTGTAAAGAACTGCTAAAGAGAGGTGCTTCCTAAATGCCAAACGCCCCCATGCTAACTTGTGAATAAAAGAGGCCTCAGAATATTGAAAAGTTGGCCAAAATGTGTACCACAGTAGCATCTGGCAAACTTTTGTTCATCCCATGCTATACACTGTTTTTAGAGCCCTGCCACTGCTCTGCCTGGCTGCCCTATGCCCTGATACAAATTATCAGGGCAGTGAGATAACACTTCACTTGTGAGCCACTGCTCATGCTCCATCACAATTATGTCTTCCTAACAGGCTATGGCTCAGCAGAAAGGAGGTCAGCAATTTTGGGGTAACTAGGTTCTCAGAAGCTTCTTTCTAATCTGAAGGAACAGAAAGGTCAGCTAAGGACCTGAAATATGAACATAAAGATCTTTTTATTTAAAAGATTTTTTCAGTGTTTATTATCTCTTCTTCGTTGCTATTTCTCCATGCAGTTTCTTAAACACAAGAGCTCTGAAACTTCTCAGAAGAGACATCTCTATCACAGTAACTGAACAAAACATGGAAAAGCTGGAGATTGCTGCAGTGTTCTCACTAGTGCTTGTACTGGTAGCCAGAGTGGAAGAACTGCCTGACACTTGTAATTTATATCTACAAAGCCATTTTGTGAGAAGCAGGATCAGTATAAATCCCCGGGGAGCCCCTGATCTGAAGCAAAAACATCTATCTCCAGCATCAGTACATCCCCAAGAGTGAAGAAGCAGTAAAAGGCATTACAACTCAGAAGAATCCTAATTCTTCCATGTAGTTGGCAGGAGAATAGACCTTAACTTGTACTTTGGGCTGATCTGAAAAGCACCCTTGAAGTTTTAAACACAGTGACTTATCTTAGGCTATATGCAGCCAATTTCTCTATATTTAGCTCTCATAGTTACGTAGCCTGTTTTTACAGTTCTGGATCACAGCTTGCCCCAACAAGAGAAGAATACTAATGGAAGGAAAAGCAAACAACCTCAGGCTATATCTTAGTACTAAGAGATGTTTAAATTGCAATATGGGTCTCAAAACGAAATAAAAATCTGAAAATCTCTAGAATTCCAGTATAAAATAATAACAAGGTGTTTCACAAGATTTTTTTTTTAATGAAGATTGTTAAGGCCGCATCTAAACTGGGACCTGGAAGCACTTCCAAATATTCATGACTGAGTATGCACACTGGATTGGATCCTGCATTAGACTGAAATTAGGGTGTGCATAAGCCTCAGTTTGCTATGCTCTAGGTCCTGATGCAGTCTGAATTCAGTCTTATATAAGGCTGTTTTACAGAAATCCACAGAATATAACAATGTTCCTCACTTCCATCAGAGAAGAACTAGAAGACCACACTCCATGCAAATCATATGCAGTGATATGAATCTTTGAAGATTTGAGTTAAAACAAGTACATCTATGGATGCAAATTTTATATTCAAAATTCTTGGTGAAAGTAAATAATAGAGATCCCTATTGAAGAAGTGAGAACCACAAAATGCAAAATTCTGCTATTTAAAGGAAATGTAGGATGCTGTTAGTAACACTTGAGTAGTTCAGATTCAACAACTTGACTACTGTTGGTACCTACATATAAAAAGTTCAGAACAGGAATTCATTTAATGTTTTCAATGTCAATTTGACTATACTGAGAGCCCCTGTTTTCACACTATCTGTTGCTTCCCCTGAATTACAGATGTTGGTCTTAATCTCATTAATATTCCGAACTTACTGGAGCCAGTCAATGAGTGTGGTTGAATATGAAATACTAAGCTAGAATACTGCTTTTGTTTTCACTGAGATAAATGCACTCCTTTCCTGTCCCACTGATTTACAACTAAAATGACTATGAATTATAGCCAGCTCAATGGAATTATGAGACACAGTCTGGTAATGCAGACAGTACACCTCAACCTGTTAACATAGTTATTCAAAGACCTTGTAATTAAAGAGCTCTACACAGAAACAAATCATCTTTGCCACTTGCCCACAGCTACTGAACGATCATCAATAAAAAGGGCAATTTACAAAGAATGACACACTATAAATATAAATTTTGATAGCCTGTTCCCATCAGTTCACTAGACAAAATGTTTTCACAACAAATTATATCTTCCCATAATAATTATCCACACTTTTAAAAAATCACTGAGGCAGTTATTACCTGAATATTTTCAAGGGCTTTTTGGTTGTCAGATGTGTATGTATTTCATAGAATCATAGAATCATAGAATGGCCTGGGTTGAAAAGGACCATAGTGATCATCTAGTTCCAACCCCTCCGCCATATGTAGGGCCGCCAACCACTAGACCAGGCTGCTCAGAGCTACATCCAGCCTGGCCTTGAACACCTCCAGGGATGGGGCATCCACGACCTCCCTGGGCAACCTGTTCCAGTGTGCCACCACCCTTTGGGTGAAAACTTTTCTCCTAATCTCTAACCTAAACCTCCCCTTAGTTTAAAACCATTCCCCTCATCCTGTCACTATCCACCCTCGTAAATGGTCGCTCCCCCTCCTGTTTACAGGCTCCCTTCAAGTACTGGAAGGCCGCAATGAGGTCTCCCCNCGCAGGGCTGCTCTCAAGGAGATCTTCCCCCAGTTTGTATAAATACCTGGGGTTGCCCCGACCCAAGTGCAGCACCCTGCACTTGGCCTTATTAAACCTCATTAGGTTTACACGGGCCCACTTCTCCAGCCTGTCCAGGTCCCTCTGGATGGCTTTCCTTCCTTCCAGTGTGTCAACAGCACCACTCAGCTTAGTATCATCCGCAAACTTGCTGAGGGTGCACTCGATGCCATCGTCTGTGTCATCGATGAAGATGCCCCTGAGGCACACCACTCGTGACCAGCCTCCACCCTGACACTTTGGCTGCGTCCGGCCAGCCAATTCCTAATCCATCGTACAGTCCATCCTTCAAATCCACACCTCTCCAATTTATAGAGAAGGATCTGGTGAGGGACCATGTCAAAGGCTTTGCAGAAGTCCAGGTAGATGACATCCATCGCCCTTCCCCTGTTCACCAACAAAAACATGTACACTTACAAATACAAACTCTTCACCACTATTGCCCTATTATAAAGAAATAGTGTCATTTGTGAATACTCTTCCATGGAAACTGTTTTTTAATTCATTTTGAAGAATTTAACATCTAAGCAGGCCAACTGATAGGAATGGACATTGTGCTTTGATTCTTTTTACATGAAAAGGTTACTTCATCAAGCTCAATCTTTCTTGGTAATTACTAAATACATTATTTGCAAATATTATTCTTACAATTAGAAAAAAATGTTCATGCATGATTCTCACTTATTGCTCATTGAACTCCAAAACCAGGCTACAAATCTTGGCCCAAATTCAGTAAGGTACCTAAACATATATTTAAACACAGGTGGAAAGGCACTCTTTCTGGCCAAACTCTAAAAAGAAAACTTCTCTGCAGTTCACATTCATACCTTTGCTGGGGGAAAAATGATAAAACACTGAAATTCAACACCCTAGAAAAAAAATAAATGTCAAAGTCTTTACTGCAGCCGAAGGAAGCAAGTGACTGGCAGCAAACAATTCTGCTTTCGAAATGCCCAGAAACTGAGCTTGGAGCAAGCAATTGCAAAGAGACTATTTATTGTAAGGGTTTGAATCATGGAGGAGGAACAAACAGCCTAAAAGAGCTTGTGAGATCTGAAACACCTCAGCAAGTGGCAGGCCACCCTGGCTGTGGGCAGAAAAAGCAGCACTCGGCATCCTGGCATAGACTGAGACCAAAACAGTTGCGTCACAACCTCTATGCAGAAGCTAGCTTAGAAAGACAGGAACATCAGGTTGAAAATTGAACTTCAGTCTGATCTCTCAATATGCTATTCCAAATTAAACCAATCTAGTCCTGCAGATAGAAGTTGCAGACCTAACAAAATAATTTTTTACCCTGAAACCTTCTTCCCCAAGTCTGTAAGAAATTAAAAAAAAAATTAAAAAGCTTTGCTCACAGATTTTTAGAGAGCTCACAGGTCTTCAAAGTAGCTGAATTCTAACACATTCGTCCAATTCTTAAACTGCCTTTGCAGACTTTTCTCTCTCCATTGTACATCACCATTTTCCTCTATTACTCAAACCCATAACTGAGGGTTATTTTTCACTCATTCTCTCCCTATCATAAAAAAGGCACATATCTTAAATGTGTGCCTTTCCTTCCCTCCCTAATGCCAAACTCTCACCAAGACACTCATTTCCAGTCTTGCCTCCATCCTTTTTCCACACTGGTTTTGCTACAATCGTTTTCCTTCTCTCTCCTCAACTATTAATGACTCTTTGCTACATCCATTTGAAAGCTAAATCCTCTTCAAAGCAACCTCCTCCTAATTATCTAGCTTTTGATACACTTCTGTAGATGGCGATCCTTCTCATTGGTACCTCATGACCAATATATTTTTTTATGACTCCTCTTATGGATAAAATACTTTTTCGGATATTAAATGGATGACATTTAGTTCCATAACTGTGAGGTTAACTAAGAAGAATTCTTTGTAAGGAAGACACCCCAGCTTGTAAAACTGAGAGTCACGGTTGCAGTCTGCCTGTGATGTGGGTCTTACTCATCAAAGGAAAATAATCTTTTATCTGCAGGCACTAATTTAGACCAAGCTGCTTTGTAAACACATAGTACAAATTCTGAAAATGCTTTCCCTACTATCCTCAAAACAATCTATTTCTTCTGTAAACACATGTCAAGAGTTACTCGTGTCACCAGGACAGAAATTCAGTCTAGATGCCTTCCAATATACAGCAGATCACTCCAGCCGCATGCCGCCAGCTTGTGTGTTGCCTTCAGCTTGGTCTGTCTATGGTGACAAAAGCCACACATCACTGGCACTTTCAGAAAGCCCTGACGTACTCTGCTAGTTGAGCTGTGAATTAGAGCGGGAGAGTGGTGTGAGAAAGATGCATAAATTCTTCAGTATTAAAATAAATATTGTAATTTTTTTTTAGTGTAACCCAAACAAATATGTTTCCTTGACATTTTTAAACCTATATTCATTTATTCTGCATAAAAATAAGCAGAATGTTTTATGGAGGACAAGAAGGCATCTTCAGTCATTTTTTTGAAAAAGAAAATGCTATTGGCCCAAAACCTTGTTTGAGAACCCTACATACAAAGCATAATTTTCCTTCATCTTTTCAAACAACAGGACACAGCAGAAACAGTGACATGATCTTAATCTGAGAAGCAATCCTACAGGCAGCTCCAAATTCTTCCTGTGACTACAGAGCATGCCTTCAAAAAATCCCACCTGATAAATTACAAAAATAAATGGAAACCACCGTGTTCTGCAAGGGTAAAAGTGCCTGTCACATACATATTAATTTCTAACACATGATTTACTATGACATATTAATGACATGAGTATTTAGTCTCTGGAGACTGTCAAAAGAGCCATGACAAAGGCATTTTCTAGCAAACAGATTCCTCCAGCCTATGCAACTGCCCATATGCTACTCCACTGCAGCTGGCAACCCACTGGAAACGACCAGGCCACTGTTTGTAACGCACAGCTCATCTGCCTTAGTCTAAGGCAGCACCAAATGAGACTCCTGCAAGAAACTCCATTTGGCACTTCATGCAACGGAGCTACATTTGGGAAAGATACCTGTGCAATCAAACCAGCTTAGTTATAATGCAACTAATTTTCAATTCAGACTAAAAGAGAGTTTCTAACCCTAACCATCTGCCAGTCTATAAATTCACTTTTGACATGGAATACGAAAAATTTCTCTCCTTTCTTACCATTTTTGCATCAGTAAGCAGATCCCTTCCAGGCTGAGTTTACATCCTTTTAGGAGAACCCTGATTTTACATGTGTGCCTCAGATGCTGATGAAGACACAGAGAGCAGAAGAGTCTGCTGGATGAGGACAGACAGGTGAGAAGAGGTACACAAGATACATACATACAGAAGACGAAATTGTGAGGTATACATGGAGGAAAGCCTGTAAAGAAGATAAAGAGCAGAGAAAGGGAACTAATGGCCTTTTGAAAACATAGAACAAGGGCTGTTAAGGAAAACTGACTTTAACTTAAGCAAAAGAGCACAAGTTCTGCTTTTGGAAAAACTCATCTAGCAGTTTGAAAATGGGGAGAAACTAAGGCTGGCTGGTAATAAAAGGCTGTTGCTTCTGTGAATCTGCTTTTGCTGGAGACTCCTAAGCTTTATTGCCAAGACTGCAAAACAAGGCAGTACTGTGCGGCTCTCTCTTCTGGATCTGCCACATCAGTTTTGAGACCCTACCAGTTTGTGCACCACAATGATCTTTGGAGATGTAGAGTCTGAAATAAATTCACATGCTGAATTTATGTTGAGGGCTGCACTCTTGGAGTGACTTTTAGCAACACAGGAGACATAGAAGAGAATGTAAACGAACTATTCACATCCAGTTTCATATACTGGGCATACCAGTTTTCAAAGAGAGACTACAGCAAGATGTTGTATTTTATTGTCTGTGTTGCAAAGATGAAAATGAACAAAGATGACTCCTTGTTTTCTAAAAGGAAAAGAGTATAAAATAGTAGAAAACAAACAAAGTTACCAGATCATAAAACACTGAAAGTATTTTAAAAATGCTAAAATTTTAAGAAATCTGCAGAAGTAGGTAGCTGGTTTGCATATTCTCCCGAAGTGTCACACCTCCCTGTCTCAAAAAAGCTGGGACATTTTAATTACGTTGCTTTCATTTTGCTTTCAATGGAAACTTGTTTTAAGGCCTCAGGATGGAGAGAATTTCCATATTTCAATACAAGATGGAATACCATCTCTGAGTATCACTAAATCTATTATTCCCGGTCAAACATAATCTATTGCATGTAGATCAGAAAATATAAAAACATGTTTCTCTAAGGTTAATCAATTACTTTGAGCAAATCTAAGAAATTAAAGCCCAATAATAATGTCTACAATCTATGGAACTGAATTTTTAGATTCCTCTATGGTAACCTATGGCTCCTTTTAATACAAAGATATGCACTCCTTTCTTCAAGCAGAATCATATGCGTTTATATTTTCTAAAATAGCTTAGTGGAAAAAGGAGAAAAGATATAAATCTCTGGAGACTGTGACTATTTTAACTGCTAACATGCCTCACTCAACTCTATGCCTCATGTAGATCACTTACAAAGGTCACCACATATCTCTTTGTGTGGAGGAAAAACCCTCTGTAAATGAAACTACTGATTGTATTGTACTGATGATTATTTGATAGTATTTAGCCAATTTTTAACTAAAAAAAAAATTGTTGCAGTCTATGAGAAACTCTGGAACTTACGGAAAGATGTGGACTATTATGGTGGTTTCTTAACTGAAGTGACATAATGATGAAAGACATGAGTCTGGATTTTTTCACCAGTGTAACAAGGGATTATACTAAAAATCCTTACTTCTTTTTAACTTAAAAAAATAATAGGGTACTATGAGTTTCAAAACTTGCAATCATATTTTTAGGGTGACGGTATAATATGTGAAGAAATGCATTAAGCACCAGAATTAATAACGATGACAAAAGAATCACAGATCTCTCAAAGAGTTACGTGTTGAACTTCTCACTAATGACAATTGCGGCTTTCTGGCTGGCCTCTCTGGAAATAAACAGCTGCAGAGAAACACCTGTAAGGACGTAATTCTAAATGTGATTGCACTTCCAAAAGCTTAAAAGTACAAGAAGAAAAGAGAGTACTTAAAAGTCTGGCTGTTAGTGCTGTCATCAATACAGTATTTTACGAAAGCTTTCTGGACATGTTACTTTTAATAGTATCAGGTGTAAAGAGCAATGTAATATGGCTTATAAATTACTGGAAGGGCTGTTGACATAGGTTAATAATAAACGACAGCATATGGAGTACCGAGAGAGAGTCACAGAGGAGAGGTTTATTAACTCCAGTTTTAGTCACCATCAAAGCTAATGATCTGTAGGCAGTGGTATGCACCATGGTAAACCAGACACATCAAATACGCAAGAGTACAGGGCCTACTGAAGTAAGTTATCCCCTATCTGCTTTATTACACAGGCATAGCCATGTTAAATTAAACTGATGGTTTTATTAGCACTAGTCTGTATTCAGTCAGTTTTTAAGACAGCTCCTCATTTCAGAGAGAGATTACTAATTCTGTGCTTGCAGAAAGACGCAAGATACTCAGGTTAAGTATAAGACTTCTTGTCACTGTAAGCAGCACTGAGGAACCCCTCTCCTGAACACCCTCTTGAAATTAAGTGTATGATGAAGAAGTGAAGAGAGCTACTAAATACAACACATAAGCAGGGGCTTGTAGAGCATGGGTGGAAGAGGGCTGTAATATCCTCTGGTCGAGTCACAGTACAGATTAGGACATGAGAACACACTCAAGCATGAGTCCCACTCATGCTAGATGAAGGTGTGGATGGCAATGCTATGATGAAACACAACAGCTGAAGGTCAGCACAATTTGTAGCTAAACACAGATATGATCCCATCATCTAGCAGGGATTTCTACTCTTCTTACCGCTCTGCAGTTTGAAATATTGCCAGGGACCTCAACACTGGAATGAGAATCTGGGCAGAGTTCAGAGAACACAAACATGGAAAGGTCTTTATGAGGAAATACAAAAATAACTAAGTATGTTGTACAGTGCACTCAAATCATCTGCAGAGATGTGATAACCTTACAAATACTGGGAGCTGTCACGTGAAAGAGGGAAAGAATGGTGTGGTACAAAGGGGCACAGACAGAGCAAAAGATTCAAAGTCCATCAGTTGTTTTACATCTGGGCAGCAAATACTGGACTGGGACTACTGGACTGCGACTACTAGACTGGGACTACTGTTTTGCATAAGAAGCACAACACCCACACATGGTGATGGAAACTTTATTCACACTTGAGGAAGGAAAAGGCTGGATAGCCCCATGGCTCATCCCAAGCTCTAGCACAGTAGAGGCAGTAGTGGTACTTCATGTTTTCCCTGCACCGCTCTAGGAAGATACTGCAGTGGCTTTGCCTGTTCTCCATACTGCTGGGCCAAGTTGAAGGTTACCCTCTGCAGCTCACTACAGCCTGCTCACCGCTGCCTTCCTGCCACAGGTGACTGATCACTTCAATTGCTGGCACTGTTGGTGTGGCTGCTTCTTAGGTCAGTTCAGTTTAAAAAAAATAATAAAAAAACCCCACTATCAGAAGTGGTGGAGCTCATCTGGATCATTTTGACTGAACTGAGCTAGGAAATTACCCTAAAAGCAGCTAAGCTGAGCAGCTGAGGGGGTGGAAGAGGGTCCTGGGCGTAACCACATCTGCAAGGCTCTGCTGTATGTAGAACAGGATGTACAACCACACTGCTGCCACCTGCTCCGTGTCAAAGAGGATGTTTCTGCTGGAGAAACACAGTTCTTTCTTGAAGCCTGTTCAAGC
This sequence comes from Syrrhaptes paradoxus, assembly GCA_013400615.1. Lineage (NCBI taxonomy): Eukaryota > Metazoa > Chordata > Aves > Pterocliformes > Pteroclidae > Syrrhaptes > Syrrhaptes paradoxus. The sequence goes on from VZTO01025598.1 coordinate 33,154, forward strand.
CATCTGAGTGGAGAAAGCACCACAGTTGCCAATAATTGTCGTGGCCTGTCCACTGCCCACTAAGCTAAGACCACAAACAATCTGATACTTCAATAGCTAACAGCAAATATGAAATGTTCCTTATTGTTAGTAGTCTGCACAGGAGTAAAAAAAACAAAACCTTAAAAATCAATCAACCTCAAATAAGAAACTCTACTATGTTTCTAATCCCCTGCCTCATCCAGTAGTGTACCCTAACCGACTATGAAACGAGGAAAACAAAAACAACCTCCCTGACCCCTTCACACTCACCAAGACTTATTTTTCTGGCGATTTACTTGGCACATAGGTTAAAAATGAGGTATTAAACAGAACTGCTGAATTAAGATGTCTGTCATGGACAAACACCCTGTGAAACTGCTAGTACAAACCCAAACCTGACCAGAGTGCCTCCCACTACAGCTACTGTCTCCAAGAGCCATGACCTTTCAGCAATCCATCTTTGTCCCTAATGTGCTGCAATACCTTCAGAATGATCTGTTAGGAGGATAATGAGTTTAATGAGTAGTTCCATTCTGGGAGACTGCCCCTGCCAGTATATTCCGGGTTGCGTGGTTCATTTCTTAAACTATAATGTTCCCTAGGAAAAAAGACAATTCTTGGCTGCAGGGTGGATACCAAAAGGTGGTTTTCCTAAATAATAAATTAGGCCACTCTTTAAATAAGTCATCTCCTTCTCCCTGGATAAATATTTACTCCTTCCAAACTAATATTAGGTTTATGTGTCTCCCAACAACTTTGTTCTGTTCTGCTTTTCATTAGGAGTTCTTCAGTCAGCCATGACAGAAATCTACTAGATAGCTTCAGGGGATTAAAAAGAAGAAACACGAAAAGACAAACACACTCTTTGGGCTTCTAGTTTTCAATAGAACCAGCCTCTGGTAATGCAGCAGCTAGGCTCAGCACACATTTTAAGGTAAGTTATTTCCCCAACAAAAATAACCACTAGAACAAATAATAATCTCCACATGGAATTTAACCTCTGGATGGCAGAAGTCTGCATTTTCAAAACCGACTGATGATTTATTAAAAACTGAATATTAGAGAGGCTTTATACTTCCAAAGCCTAAGGCTCCAGAAGGCTGGCATATCAAAGTCAGGGAGAAAAGCATTATTTCCAGGGCACAAGGCCCTCCTGTACATGTCATTGTCACCTGGGCTCAGGACAGAGCCCAGAGAACAGATGTCAAACTACTAGAGAAGGGCAACAGAGATTAACTTAGAAATAAAAATTAAAGGGAGGGGTATTCCACAGCAAACAGTGAATCTTAAAGATGCCTGACAGCAGATAGATTGGCATTTTCAGAAGACTGATGTTTTTCTGGTTTAAAATAATTTTGTTTCAAATTTGTTCTCTAATTATTTTAGAATTTAGAAGTGTTTCATCCAGAATTAAGAACAGCATCAAGGTTTTCAGTGATCAAATCATGGGGAAAAAAAAAGATAATTTTGTGTCCATTAAAAAGATTTTTATTTCATTTTGAGCTTTTAAAGTTATTAGAGGTAAATCAAAGAAAAACTCCTTTTCACCTACCTCTGGTTTTCTTGACATACAAAACAAAGCCCAGAGAGTGGCTCGACGGCTTCCATTAGAGCAAACACGAGAGGAAAAGGATGCCTATTTTACCCATGAGGGAAATCCTTGGACATGACCAAGTAGGTATGAAACTGTCCATGAAAAACAAAGGCTGGAAAGCATGTGATTTCTAAGGACCAGAGAAAGATACAGTAGGGCACCCTTCTCATAGCAGTAGTCTGGCCAAGCAATGCAAGCACTTTAAGGCAGAGTGTGATGCACTCAGGAAGGAAGCTGTTCGATAGGTAGCAGGGACAGGGCATCACAAGCCAGTTCCACCTTGATCACACAGGAATAGAGTTTCCTAAAATGAAGACCCCAGCGCTACAGGGAAGCCTATGCAGCCCTGTGCTTCTACTGGGAGGCAAGCTTCTGTCCCCACTGAGCTCAGTAAGGCATTGACACCTGTGTCATTCCAGTGTCTAAGCAAGTGTCCTTGTTTTCAATATGCTGAGAACCAGTAATTTGAAAATGCACCATCATACGGTCAGCTAGAAGAGCACATAGGAGCTTTTCATCAGGCATTGCTGTAATTCACCACTCCCCCTCTAAAGAAGGAAGGCTAACAACAGAGGAACAGAAATTTGATCTTTTACTCTTGAATTTTAGGACAAACAATATAATTTTCTAATCTATATATTCTTTCTTAATGTTGGCAACTGTAAGAGCCAATAGGCCTGGTATCAGTAAGTCTTATACACAACAAAAGCCAATACCAGTAAGTCTTACACACAACAAAAGCCAAGCAACAGCAACGTAAGTCAGGTTAAGTTCTCAGTGACTTCTATGGTGAGAGTTTTGAAGGTAGGGTCTCTTGTTCTGGAGCAAGTACAAAGCTCTACTTGTTTATCCTTTCTGCCACAGAGTGTGTGCTTAGCTGAAGCAGAACAATCAGCTTGAGGAAACATTCCTACAAAAAAAAGTAAATGGGTTTCATTTTTTTATTATTCAAAAAAGAGGAGAAAAACAAACATGAAATTTCAGTATACGCCCCAGAGTTTTTTTCCAAGAACACTTGTATTTGTTATTAGATCAGTAAGTATGCTTTGCTGGCCACATCAAAGCTGTTTAATTTATCTGTAATCTATCTGGGGTACATTGGTAAGAAAATACCTTTTATTTTTTTTCCAACAGATAAAAAGAGTAAGCAGGAAAAAAAATATCCTAGACATCAAACTAATCAAATTACATATGTTTTTGGTCTCTAGAAGCTCCTTAAAAGTGATTTTTGGAGAACAAAGCAGTCTGCTCTAAAATGACTTACAATTAGAAATATTTGCCATTTTTTCTTCCTTTCAGGAAAGTCCCAGTGCTTTATCCCAAACTCATTGGAGTCACTGAGGCTTTTTTGCAGTGATTTCTGTGTGCTTTGGAACAGGTCTCTGGTGCATTCAGGTTTCTGACAAGCAAAAGGCTCTAAACTAACCCTTACGCTCCTATGCTAGAATGGGTGAGAATGGGTTTGATTCTCACTGTGCTCAGAATATCTTGCACAATATTTAGCACTGCAAATTTCCCCCATGTTAATAGCTGATTTTCATGAAAACTAAAAGCAAAACACAGTCCTTAGCAAGTAGTAAAAAACAGAATGCTGTGCTAAAGTAACAAAGCAATGTGTAATTTATGGTCTGAAAACATGACTAAAACTTCAATTTTATTTACTCTGTCTACCATGCAACTGTTTACCATGCAAAAAGAGGGAAGTAATTTTGCATCCATTAGAAATAATGAGACTTGTGCTATTTAGTCCAAGTATGAGAAAACTCTAGATTCTTTTGATGCCATTCATAATTTGGGTTGTCAAGAACAAATTAACATTTCAGTGAAGAACATTGCTTGCTAAACTGAATAGATTATGTACAACTATGTAGGAGGAAAATCTAACCAAATCTTGAGCTCATGGTATACCATGAATGGCAAGGATAATACTGGGTTTCTATACCTTGAGTTGATTTAATTAATTAACTAAGGGAAGTATGAGAAGTGACCTGATCAAAATTTGTTATCAGCTACTTGGGGCAAGGCTTTCTGAGAGAGGCGATCAGGCAAGGAAAGAGCAAGATTCACTGACAAAGAACTAAATCTAAACAAAATTCAGATGGAAAAGTAATTGCAAATTTTTATTGTAACATCAGGATGATTTCAAAAGGGATGTGGTGGATTTGCATTCAGAGGAAATCTTTAAGACAAGATTTTGTGCATTGAACAGCAACTTGATGCAGAAATCTTTTAAAGGAGTTGTGTTCCCATGCCATGAAGACAACATAATTATCAGACGACAATTAACTTGGTATCACTAACTGTAATCTATTTACCATGGTGCAATGCCTTGAAATTTTTAGGCTTTGATCAAAGCGTAAGTTTTTGTACCTGGAGCGCCCATCAATGCCAGCAACACTATGCCCAGGCATGGAGGTCCTGAAACTACATGTGAATTACCTTCTTATTTCTAGTGATGGATCAGAAATAGGAAGCTGCTAATTTGTAGAAGAATGTCTTTCAAAATTCAGTTTCCTCACACTTTTTTTCCCCTCTTTATTAGGAATGCAATAGTGACATGAGGCATTTGTAGACTGTGATCTTTAGAATTACTGGAATGCCTCTACAATCTGAAAGGTTAGAGCAGCTTTCTTTCAAAACACCTGCCGTATTATTACTGGAAATAGTGCTTTTCTCCAGCAATTCACACCCTAATCACTTCCCATCTGAGGAATGTCTGACTATCACTGTTAATCCTCAAAAACCTTAATGAGATTGAAGCACAGTGTGAAAACAAAACTCTTACAGATAGTTGGAACGCTTCCATTTTCTATTTGTTTGGCATCTTGTGTTTTTTTTTTTTCCACAAGAGAAAGTAATTAAGTACTCTTTGGAGGAAAGAGGCTTTACTCATCATACTTACCTGTGGATTAAGGATCTCTCTATTTGAGGCATGTTCCACAGCCCTCCTTAAAGAAAACAAGCACCTCAGCCCTTCCCACAAGTCTGCTCGGGTTGTATTTATAGAATAAACTTACAGGTTCTCACCCTGAAGAAACACCAAAAACCTCTTTTGTTCCGCATTGCACAGTCTGGAAACAAAACAATGGGGTGACAACAGTAAGCGTGGTAACAGAATCATTGAGTACATTTTTTTTTCAGTAGAGTGCACTAAATTGGATTTTGTCCACTTGTTATTTGTAATGTTCCAAAATTGCGCAAAAAGGTGTTGGGGCAACAACTCAGCTGGAATGGATCAAAATAGCTGAACTGGATAAGTTCCAGTAAGCAGACTGTCTCATAGACTTTGCAGTTTGAAGCAGGCTTGTCCTAAACACCAGACATCAGAAAATTTACCATTTCACTTTGCATAAGTGATAGCAGAGGTTTTTGAGGTTTGTCTTATTTTTTATGTGCAAGCATTTTTCTGGTGAAATACAAATCCAGCATTTTAAACCTACTGACAATAAGCTTGTTTTTACCTTTCACAGAACCTATGCGTAATGCCTCCCGCATCTCCTGGGATTTACAGATGCAGGTGGAAAACTACTGCTGGGTGCACTTCAGGAGAAGATCTCCAAGAGCACACAGGCAGACTGTCAGAGCTGGGGAAGGGAACAGACTCCAACACTGCTAAGTCCCATCATTCACTCCTATACGTCAGTTACTATAGTCCAAAGCTCTCCTATAGGCCTGGTAGGAAAGAAGTCCTTCATTTTTAAAGTTTAAATCCTGTACATGTAGCTCATTTTTCTGGGTTAGTGAGTAACATGCATGTTCCATTCTGAAAAATAAAACTTCTCCTTCTTTTCGTATCTTATTTATAAACGTGCCCTCCTTTCCCCTTGCTTCCCTCTTGCCCCTGTGAAGAACAAAACAGGAGAAAACCGAAGGCTTGGAAAGAGGCAAAAAAAATGTGCCACTATGACCAAAAGAATCTAGAGAAAGTCACACTGGATGTAAATTTTCCATTTCTGTATTTCTTCACAAAGCAATATATCTCTATCAGCTCTTCAGCAATCTCTTTTTCCCTTCTACATAAAGCAGAACATTTGTATTGCTCTAAATGGCCTAATATTTACAACATTATTATAGAGGTACAGAAGACAGCATGGGCAATGGGCAACTCTTAGAAGTACCTGACATTTTCAGATATTTCCTCATTTCAGGAAGGATACCATTCAGCTACTGAAAATGGAAAAGCATTTAAAATGCCTATATATCTGATAGGGGAATGCTTCCTGTAGCATCATCAAAGTATTTGCCAGAAAGTCTTTAGCACTGACTTTTTATAAATTTCAAATTCTTAATTGATGACCATAAACAGCATTTTGGTATCCCAGTTTATATAAGAAAACCTGAGTACCATTCAGGAAATGTAAAGTCTTTTAAGTCATTTTGTAAAAGGATACCATAAAGGGTTAACCTGATATCTTTTGTCAGTAGATCTGAGTGGACTCAGACATGCCCACAGCTTTTGAAAGCCTGTGTTTCCTGGGTGACAGTGGTGGCAGAGGTACATGAACAGAAAGGCTCCATCTGCAGGCAACACAAGATTGACATTTAGAGGGCTCCCTTGGCACTGTGCTGGCGCAGGGCTGGGGACGGCCTGGGTCTGGACTTTTGGCTTGCTGCTGAGCTTGTCAGCTTCAGTCACACTTGACAGGAAAAGTGAAGTCTCTCCGGTGACAAATGAAGCATGGCAATTGTTAGAAAAACAGGAGATTCACTAACAAAATTACAGTTTTGACAAAATTGGGTCTATTATGGAGCACAGGATTTGGTGATGATGAGCAGCTTAGTGATATGCACTAAGATCGATGAGAAGAGCTCCTTCTGAGAGAGCATATCCCTGGCTTCTATATTCTATAAAGCAATAGAATAGCAGTAATTAGGTCTAATACTTTATAACATTTAGGCTAAAATTCATAACAAAGTTTGACATTTACAACAAAGTCAAACAAGCAGGTGACAGGTCTATTAGTATGATTAAATTTTCTTATTATCACTACAAAGGTAAAATACTTTCCTGTTAAGATCACCTTTACGCACATCCACCCTCCTGGTGAGATATGTTTTCATTTCACCTTATTTCAGCTATCCAGATATGAGTGCTCTCATCTGCTCTACTTACCTAGATGTCTCCACAGCAGATTGCAAGAGGGGTGAGGGCCCTTCTGGTTGGTGATTCTTCCCAGCAGATGATGGATGGGAGAAACACCTCTCTGGCGATGACCATCTTTCTGCCTAGGCTAGTGAGGAGGTCTAAGAGTTTGGTGGGAATGAATGCCTAAAATCCACATAAGTGAACCCAAGCAAGACAAATCTCATGCTGCTCTAGATGGTTTCAGAGAATATCAAGCAACTTCAGCAGTATAAAGGAAGTTTGGCTGGTGGATACAGGGGGTAGCTAATGCCTTATTCTCACCTTTTCTGGGAATCACAGCTTTCTGTCTGATCAGATATTCATTTGGAAGTCCTTCATTCTGCTGTATAGAATCACAGAATACTTTAGGCTGTAAGAGAGCTTCAAAGATCACTGAGTCCAACCCCCCTGCCGTGGGCAGGAACACCTCCACTAGACCAGGCTGCTCAATGCCCCATCCAACCTGCCTTGAACACCTCCAGGGACGGGGCAGCCACAACGGCTCTTGGCAACCTGTTCCAGTGTCTCACTGCCCTCATCGTAAAAAAATTTCTTCTTAATGCGCAATCTAAATCTTTGAGTTTAAAACCATTGCATAGACAGCCCTAGGGAAGGTAAGTGAACATGGAATTGGGCTTAATGTTTCCCTCACTTATCAGCACTTCCTCCAAATAAGTTTTCCAAAAATACACACCCCATTTTTAGTCTGATGATGTAAGTGATCCTAATGTCTAAGTGTTTGCAGAACTCTTCATTACCTAGAGTCAAAACCTGTGAGACTGTTGCATGAGAAAAGTTTCTCACCTTTTGAAATATTTTCAGAATAAACCTGATAGAGACAGTTTCAGCATTGCTCTTTTTTGAAGTCTTTTTTTTTTTTGTTTGACCTTTGGAACAAATATTTCACAGGATTATTTGTAGCTAAGGAACATGATACAGAACTCGGAATATTGTCTTTCTGCCCATAATCTGTTACTGTACATACATTTTTATTCTGTGTTGTTCCTTTCCTTCTAAATTATTCCAACTCCAACAAGCTGGCAACTGCTATTGAGCAGTATCATTTGTTCATAAAGAGACGTTTCTGAAAGTGATTATTTCTGCACATGGAACCTCCAGACATTTCGCTTTGTCTTGACTAAATGCCCACTTTAAGATAGTAGATATGGATTTCTCTATAACTGGGACTGTACTATTAATTTATTTGTTACTCCATTTAAATAAATTTCAAAATTAGACCACTAACAACCCAAAAATCCAAGGAAAATATTTTTAAAATCAAGCTTTTCCACATAAGATAGCTGCTTTGAAAATCCCTGAAATGAGAAAATCAAGACACTGAACTCCCCAGTTTTAAAGGGAAGCAAATTACAACAAAGACCTCTTTTAAAAGTCTCAGTTCAAACCTCAAAACCCCTGTGAGATAAATCATGTTGTTTCCTTTTTGTAGACTGTGACTTTGACACACAGAAAGGGTTATGTTACTTGCTCAAGATCCCGTTGAAGACCATAGTGGAGATCTGCTAACTTCCTATAAGTATGTTTAGGATTCAACGCTGTCCTCTTTCCCAAAAGGCTTGAAGGCCTTTCAGCATTTCAACAAGACACTAGACCAAACAAGAAAAGAAAAAAGCGGGGAGGACAAAACATGACTCCAGCACAGATGGGATACTTAACAGTGCTCTGGATGAAAAGTAAGGATACGGTAAACACATCTTCATTTACCAACATCCTTAAAGCCCTGACTTAGGATATAGCTTGCCCTGGGACTGATGACTTTCTCTTACACGTAATATTCCCATCTTGCCTCAGGGAGAATTCATGTGCTTGTGAAGCCAAATTAGTCTGTCATGATATAGAAAACTGTCCATCAAAAAATGAAATCAAGGGCTGGATATAAATCAAAACCATCATAGAGCCCCAGTCTCCTCCCAGGGCTCATTTCAAGCCGAGTTATAAGCACTAACAGTTCATTTTTTCTGGCATTAGAAGTCAGAACCACATTCATCTTTTGCCCTATGCTCTAATTTATCTTAGCATTGGTCTTATCTTAAGCAGCCTTCTAATAATCAAATTTTGCTTATTTTTCTCCAATTGTTTCTCCCATGGCTGACCTCTACAGTACTAACTAAAAAGGCATCAGTTTGTCGATCTTGCAGACACAATGTTTTGTCCACAGCAGCTTGTAAGAAACTCTTTTTCTGAAAACATGCAAGCAGAAAATAAACTGAAGAATGCTGATGCAAAAAATAACTTGTTTTGGCAAGTTCAAGTATTTTGTGTGTGTATATTTGCAAGGTGTTGGTAGTAAAGTTCATTTCTACTTCATCCTAAATATTGTAGAAAAAAAAACAAAACTAAACACAAAACCCCTCAATACCAGTGCTTGCCAAGTGGGAAAAAAAACCCCAAAACACACTGGTAAAAGAAAAATATTTACTTCTCAGCATCTAAAATTACAATAGGCATTAGAGAGCATTTAGGAAAATGCTTTTTAAAAAACCACTGAAGTGTTATTTTAATAACTTGAAACAGTAGACAGAGCCAGTGCTACCGATCCATGAAGTCTGGCTCTGTTCTATCCCCCGACAGCAGGGTGAATTAAGGACCACCTGCACTACCCTTGCAGCCTGATGTCTTTGTCAACCATCAGCCCTCTCTGTGTCAGGGGAGTTCAAAGCACAACTTCTGACATAAAGCACCTTCACTGGAAAAGTAAAATCAGGACCAAAAGTTTGAGCTGGCCAAAGCACAATCCCAGGTCATGGTGAAAAGACTGGATTTCAACATTCTTGGCTGTTGGGCATTGGCCGCTTTCAGTACTGTGAAAACAGCATAGTTATTTTGGCCATCACCTTCTGCACTCTTTGGAGGCCGGTGGAAAAAGATCTACCTCTGCTTTTGTAACAGCTACCCATTCAGTGGCTGTTCACTGTCTATTATTCAGAGGTTTCTTGATCTACAGCACAGCTATGCAAAACAGACAGCTGTCCCAGCATAAAAACTCCTAACTTCTTCAGTGTGAAGTCACACTTTCTCTTGACAAGACAGCAAAACTGTCACTCTGGCTGTTTTCTCCTTGTACCCACCCTGTTGTAAAGCAAATCGACTGATGTTTACAAAATGCCCTCTGTTTCCTTACAGAGAAAAAGCTACGGCTCCACTCGTATACATTTAATACTTACCAAGCTCCCAATCATCTTTTTAATACCTTCCCAGTTCAAGGACTGAACATTTGATGATGATATCCACAGCTGTAAACATTTTAACCGCAATATTTCTTCTTGATTAGAATGTGTATGTAAAGCAAGCTCACAGAGTCCTCCGAGGTGCAAAATAATCTTGAAACTGAAGTTGGAGACATTCAAACAAACTGCTGTACAGCCTGCTTTCCTCTCAAATCAGTATGACTGTAACAAAGCATTATGTGCCTCAGGCGGTCTAGCTAACAAACCTTGATGAGCAGCTCAGCAACACTGATCTGAGTAACACTGTGCTGGGCTCTGCCCATACTGACACCCCAGCCTGCCAACACAGACCTCCTTGCTGGGCGGCATAAATGTGCTTTTGAGTTCCCTACACAAATCACCAGGGATTGCCCTTGCGACAGGGACAGATGCATACAGACATCAAGTATGAAAATGAAGTTTAAGGCCAGAGGAGGTGATTCTGTACATCATTTGGAGGGCATCAGACTGACCAAAGGAAGGACTGACTTGTAAAAAAGGTGCTATTTTAGAAAGCCCAGGGGATGCTCATGGCTCAAAGAGAGTTCTGCTGGCTTCAGGCAGAGTAAACATCACTCTTGAATATGAACTGCCTATGCTGCTGTGGTACTGACAGGTTACTTCATAAGCTTTGGAAAACTCCTAAGAATGTTGTGCTCCCTTCCTAAGAATTCAAAAGCAGCTTTTTCACTTCATTTAAGTTCTTGGTAAAAATGGACTCAGATGGCAGAAATACGACAGAAGGATAGCAACTTGCAGTAGCAGTTGTTTACCTCTGCTTCACTTGAATATCTTAAGCTTATATCCAGCTTGTTTAATTTGCTTTTCAACACTAAATCATGAGTCTTCTGGTAATTTGATCTGTGCTGATGTGGTAAATCACACTTATTATATCCATATCTCTTTTAAAAAGTGTTTTGACAGGCTTCTATTTTCTACAATTTACTTCCCCTTCCAAAGTTACTCAGGAAACACTGCTGCATTAACTGCGAGAAATGAGAATCATGGTTTACCATCCATTTGGCCACAGTTAAACTGAAATAACCCCCCAAAATTAAGTGTAGTCATGAAATTTGCATCTGCATTTACTGAACATTCCTACTGTTTTTTTTTCAGTCTAAGGACAATAAATTAGAGCAGGGTGCAGGTTCACAAACTCCCACCAGCTGTGCCCCATCCACAAACAGAAAACTGTTAGTCCTGTGAACTTGGCTGCGTTTGAGCCGACAAGCCTTGCTAAGGGAAAGCACAGAAGGAATGGCCCATACTGCTTCTGCAGCACCTCTGCATGGTGCTCTGAAGGTGTTTAGATACACCAGTCGCGACAACCCTGCTTCGTGCTGAATGTGTGCCATGTAATAGACACTTTTTACAGCTGAGAGTTTTAAGGACTGGCATTCATGTAACCAGCTGTGTAGGAAGTCACACTTAAAAATCTTTTTCTGGGCTTTGCTTCTTATTTGAGTTATACTTGGGGAAAAAAAGATGAACAGTTAGTTTTATAAATACATGTCTCGTTTCCCACTGTGTACTGCACACCACCTTAGCTCTCCCACTGAATTTGTACAGGTGTGTAGCACAGTAGTGAAAGTTACAGGGAACACTGACTGGGGACCATTCCTTTGCAGACAATATTTTCATATTGCGTATGACCTCTGCAGAACGAACTGCTGTGGAATCTAACTGGAACTAATGAGTTACAAAAGCAGGTCAGAAAAGAGTTATACATGGATGAGGAGACATCCCACAAAAGTGTTGGACATCTGGATGTATATTCAGTAACTGGAAAAGTAAGAACTCTGCTCCCACATGATCAGCAATTGGTTTGCATGTAGTTCAAATACTGCTCAACTAGCTGGGGCAATGACACAGTCTTAACCACTTCTGTAGATGTGTTCGAGTTTCTAAACTTTCTTCCAGTGGTAACGAATAAAGAACAAGTATTGTATTTTTCTTGCTTAAAACTTTTTGCTAGGGTGCAGCACCATCAACTCAGGCATACCCTCTGTAAATGTGGATAGTGGTTAAAAAACAGAACAAAAAACCAAACCTGAAAACCTTTATAGAAGTTAGTGAACGGAATGTTATTATGACTAAGAGGCTGTATTCACTGCACAAACCAGCTATTTCTAGTGATAAAACATAAAGGTTAAACAACTGAGGACAAGTCTTCCAGATGTAAAACGGAAAGTTTCCAATTCAGGAGCAGCAGAGGAAGAACAATTAATATTAATACAAATTAATACGCAAGGACAAAATTAGCAACATAAAAATCCTCCAAGCCAAACTAAATGCCACTGAAAATAAACTCAGGGATTCTCCTCCTCTTCTGTTCCCTGCATTCCAAGAAAGACTGAATTTAGAACAACCATGGGGAATTTTAGAAAAACCTTACACTAAAATACTGAACAAAGGCTTTAAAAGGTAGAGACATTGTATGTGCTTAAAAGACACTATTTCTGTCTTAATCATCCTAGATTCTTCTTCTGTACTTCTGTCTGAAAAAGGAACTGACTTAGGTTTTCTCATGTGTTTTATCTTTAGTGAGATCAGTAATGATTCTTTAAAGTTTTGAAACTGGGGTAATAACTGATAATTTCTACCTGGCTTATTAACTGGAAGAAAAAAGCAAACAAACAACCCCCCCCCCAAAATACAAAACACATCAACAACCAAACACTTGTCAAATACACAAAATCCACTGGTTGTTGACTTTTCATCCTAGAGTACATTTCAGTGCTAGCTTTGTTAGCTCTATGTATAGCGATACACTGGCAGGCTGGGGCTCCTATGCTGCAATATTCTTTGGCAGATGGGTCTTAAAGGTCTTGCATGCATTTTTCTGGCATGAGCAGACAGATGTCCCACTCCAGGAAGAAAAGCTATTTCACTGCTAATAAGTCAAATTAATTATATAACATGGTAGGAATTAAAAAATAGAATCCACTGTGGTACTCCTCAAATTGAGGGGATATCATGGATTGTTCAGTCCATCACAAGGGCTGTAACAGACTTTAAACTGGACTCATGGAAAATGGGTGCGGCAGATTAAACATCAGCACCACTAGACTGATGGTTCACTCAGCTGCAGTACAGCTTTTCTGTTGAACTTGCATTTTGGAAAGCTCCCACAGGATCTGACAGAAATCGAAGCTCCCACACACAAGCATGATCCCATCACAAAAAGCAGACAGACATAGGGAACTGAAAATAAATGAGAGACATATGTAAGAAAAACCCAATAGGAGACAGTATATTTAAGCCTGAACAATCAGGAAGAGCAGAGTGTCAAATGCTACCATCAGATGCATTGAACTTAGGACTTTCAAAATATCTAACAATGGCTCGACATCTTATGGTGCTGCACCTCTTATATGGCTACATGGTATGTCTGCATATGCCTATGCTCCCATATGGACAGGTACCAAAATTCCAACATAGAACCTGGTAACCAAGGGTAAATCAGTGATACTCAAAATTAGCCGAATAGTTTCACCACTGATCCCTCTGATTCAATCCCTGATCACCTAGCAATATCCCTTGCAAGTTTTTATGTCCTGCTGGACATAAAACACAATCCCAACAGCCATATGTGATATTTATGAGACACCTGTCAGTGAAGCTCCACTTTCACTCTTGTAACAGCCATGATTATGTTAAACACACATTTGCCCTCTGTTTTTTAAGAGATGCAGCTTGCAAAGTGGTTTTAGTTGATCTAACACTTAGGTACATCCAGACGAACAGAAGAAAGCAGAATTAGGAACCTCCTACCTTATGTTTCAACACTACTCCCCAAAAGCTGCATCTGAGGTTAAAGAGCAAATAACATCCCAAAATACCAAGATTCCGCACATTATGGGGGCAGCCGGAAAAACTCCACAGAAATGCAAACGTAATCAGTTATTCCAAGAGAAAAGGGTTGAGGGTGGAAGCAAGGACAGGTAGCCTGGGGACAATACAGAGACACTGTCCGTGAAGCCAGAGATCAGGTTAGGAAAACTAAAGCCCTAACAGAATTATATATGGCCAAGGACGTTAAGGGTAACAGGATTAACTTCTATAGGTATGTCAGGGATAAAAGGAGGACTAGGGAAAATGTGGGCCCCCTCCAGAGAAAAGCAGGAGACCTAGTGACCCAGGATATAGAGAAGGCTGAGGTACTTAACGAGTTCTTTACCTCAGTCTTCACTGGCAAGAGCTCGAGCCACACTGCCCAAGTTGCAGAAGGCAAAGGCAGTGACTGGGAGAAGGAAGAACTGCCCACTGTAGGAGAAGATCAGGTTTGAGACCATTTAAAGAACCTGAAGGTGNACTGGGAGAAGGAAGAACTGCCCGCTGTAGGAGAAGATCAGGTTTGAGACCATTTAAAGAACCTGAAGGTGCACAAGTCCATGGGACCTGATGAGATACATCCATGGGTCCTGGAGGAACTGGCAGATGAAGTTGCCAAACCACTATCCATCATATTCGAGAAGTTCTGGCACTCTGGTGAAGTTCCCGCAGACTGGAAAGGGGTAAAAATAACCCTAATTTTTAAAAGAGGAAATAAGGAGGACCCGGGAAACTACAGGCCAGTGAGTCTCACGTCTGTGCCTGGCAAGATCATGGAGCAAATCCTTCTGGAATCTATGCTAAGGCACACGGACAACAAGCAGATGATTGGTGACAACCAACATGGCTTTACCAAGGGAAAATCGTGCCTGACGAATTTGGTGGCCTCCTACGACAGGGCCACAGCGCTGGTGGATAGAGGAAGGGAAACAGACATCAAAGCCTTAGACACAGTCCCATACGACATCCTTGTCTCTAAGTTGGAGGGACATGGATTTGACAGAAGGACCACTTGCTGGATAAGGAATTGGCTAGACGGCCGCACTCAAAAGAGTTGTGGTCAATGGCTCAATGTCTAAGTGGAGA
>VZTO01025598.1:48311-108759 GCA_013400615.1 Syrrhaptes paradoxus
CCAACATAAAAAAGACCTGGACCTGTTGGAGAGAGTCCAGAGGAGAGCCACAAAATTAATCAGAGGGCTGGAGCACCTCCCCTATGAGGACAGGCTGAAAGAGTTGGGGTTGTTCAGCCTGGAGAAGAGAAGGCTCCGAGGAGACTTAATAGCAGCCTTCCAGTACCTGAAGGGGGCCTACAGGAGAGATGGGGAGGCACTCTTCATCAGGGACTGTAGTGATAAAACAAGGGGTAATGAGCATAAGCTGAAAGAGGGTAGATTTAGACTAGACATTAGGAAGAAATTTTTTACTGTGAGGGGTTGAGGCACTGGAACAGGTTGCCCAGGGAAGGATGCCCCACCCCTGGAGGTGTTCAAGGCCAGGCTGGATGAGGCTTTGAGCAACCTGGTCTAATGGAGGGTGTCCCTGCCCATGGCAGGGGGTTGGAACTTGATCTTTAAGGTCCTTTCCAACCCAAACCATTCTATGATTCTATGAAAAATTATTTATTAAAAATAACTCATCTTTTACATCGTTTCTCAGCACTGAGATAAATTATACAAATACATTTAACAAGTATAACCAATGTGTTAAAGGCTAATGCTGAAGGCAGAACGTGGCAGGAGATGAAACACTGTATACTGGGTTATCCCCTTCACCTGACAGGTGAATATACTTGCATCTGTGATTCCAAAGCATAGCTCTTTAATAAACAATTAAACATATTGTGCAGGACAAGCTACTCTTCTACAGTCCAAAAATCATACGGAGCATTAAAATCTATCCCCTCTGAGTTTACTAATGGGATTAATCTTATTTGAATTTAGCTGTATAAGCAAGTAGTGTAGTTCACTGGAGAGAAGTAAGGGCCTCCTGACTCAAACTAACCTAAGGTAAGTGTCTCAAATAAACTGGAAGGATTTCCCCCTCCCTCTGAACTGTTCAATGCCACTGATTGCATCACAAGTGTAGATGACTTGGTCAGACTGGACACATACCTTTTAGCTAAAAGCAATGTGAAATAAATCTCACCTCGTGTCCCAGAAAGAACCTGACATACTCTTTCAGGAAATACCTTTGTCTGGTCAGAGAGAACCTAATTAGCATGTGAGAGTGCTTCCTGCCAGCCAGCTACAATCAGCAGCTCACTACTGTTTACAGGGAAGACAACTAATGGCATATGCAGAAGAGTTAAGACACAAATCAACCTGTCTATCAGGAGACAGGAACCGGTATCTAAGCATCTCTGATAAAATATGAACATATGATAGTGAAGGAAGGAAGATCAAAATGCTCTTAAGTGTGCAGATAAAAACAATATGTTTTATTCTGGTAAGCTGTTTAAGATCAAGCTTTTGCTTCACAGCTTTGCAGGTGTACAACAAAGAGAGAAGTATAACAATGAGAAGCAGACAATGGGAACATGGGAATTCTTAAAAGGAAGAAAATATAGAAAGCACCTGAACCCCCAAATGTAAGTGTGGGCCCACATAAAAATAGTGCACTGCAACTGCAAGATCAGACTTAGGTGGATTAGATTTGATTTCTTACAATCTATGTTTGCCCAAAATAGACTACATCTTTCTGATGCATTTATTGAACGTCCTGCATCTTTAAGTGCTTGGCTGCTAAATCTGCCTGCTAAAATTTGTCCACTGGCATCTCTTCTGAGGCATCTTACTCCATGTCTGGATTTTAAGAGATCCTGAACATGACCACAGTTGTATTTAGGTGACTGCTGTTCAGCACTTTGTGTTGGCCTCAATATTTTGGGAGATTCCACAACAACTTGCCCAACAACTTATTAGTGAACATAGAAAATCAGCTAACATACCCAACACAGGCATATTCAGGTTGTTACTGGAAGGCAGGAATGCAAACAGACAAGGGGAAAGCATACAGATATATAGCTGTACAACCTAGAAAAAGCCTATCAAGCATAAGATAGCATACAAAGATAAAAAGCTATGGTTACAAATGCTGTCACTTCATAATGGACTTTTTTTTTCTCTCCAAAAGGTCAAAACTAAAACCTTCATCAAAACTACAGAAATACCAAATATTCTGCAATAGTGTTCACACAGTGTTAATATAATAGCAGCACAGACACATAAGAAGTGGAGCACTGTTGTCAGTCAAACATTTAAACTCTTCCTTGAAGTAGGTCAGTATTTCCAGGCAACCAGAATATAAAAACAAAACAAGTGACCTCCATGCCTATTATAACAAATCTCCAGCAGAGTCTGGGTTTTAAAATGACTGGGCATGATGCAAATGTTGGCCACTTTACTGGAGAGACTGACCTGTTTGTCACTCCAGAGAAATTTTGATCAGAAAGTAATAAAATTGTAATAAAATAGTGGACAAGATGGCAGATGTTTCCCACCTCTAAAATGTATACCTTGCCCCTGAAAATGCATGCCTTGCCAGTTCAAGACTGCCCTTTGACCATACACCATGGCCTTAAGGATGTAGACTGACCATGGCAGAGATTTTCACCTGCAACACTCAAAACAGTTGGAGCAAAGAACTAGGTGGTAGTTTGCCAGCTCACAAGGGTTAGACACCCTCATCAGTTCACAGGACAGAACACCCTATTAGCTGGGTAGCTAGCAGCTTTCTATGGACACACTGTGTAGCTGTATTCTAGAAATAGTAGAAGAGATAAAGTCGTTCCTCTCATCTGACATCTTGCATGAACTGAAAGCTCTTAGTCTGAACTTCCCTCATTCCCACTTCCTGGACATGCAGCAAAGATTAAACCAACTCATTCAGAAACATGCAGGTAATCTTCCTCAAACTAAATCTAAGTCTTACTTTATCAAATCTTTCATAATCAAAGACATGTCCTCAGTTGAGCTAAATATTAGGGCCACTCAAGCTCCTGGAACAGGATGTCACTGTTACGCCCTTTGCACCTCCTCTTCCCTCCACACCACCACAGCCACCTACCTAGGAACAGCTCTAAGCTAGCACCTTTTGCACATTTGCATTGTGGCTGTATTTTGGGTATGGGTCAACTTTTGTGCTTGACATACATCAGAGGAAGCTACTGCCCACACATTCGCAAATTTATCAGTAAGGGGTCAGTGTCCTGGCTTTTAGCATCAAGTCTGAAATGCACTCTCCCTGGCCCAGTGCATGGAGACTCCCACTGTCTTCCACATCCTGGTGAGACAGGGCTGTGGAGAGTGTATTACTGCAGCGTAGCAGCAGGGTTAGGACCGTGTTTCTGCTGTGGATCTCTTCTGGGTACAAACATGACTGGCCACTAACATAGTTGCATTAGTGCCAACTACCAAGTGCAAACACTGAAGCTGAAGGTAAGCCGTGGAAACTGGTTTGCCTCCCCAGTTACATGAAGTGAAACACATTGTTCTGCTTTTCATGAACTTAATTGCTCTCAATATCTGTGGTTGCTAAAACCAAACCTGCACAGTGTAAATCCTGCAAATTGAGCATAACCTTGAAGCTGTGCATTTGGCTTGCCAGGCACTTTGTCCCTACTATGTACACAAATGGTCCACATCTCCAAAGGGCCTAGAGCTGCAGGAGGAGAGAAGAGGCACATCTTTAGACTGCTCTTGGGCAGAGCAACAACTCTGCAAATGGAGAGTTTGCTGGATTACACCACAAAATTTGGCACTCGGACTTCGGCTGCTGCTGCTGCATCAAGGTAGGCAGCCTGTCCATCCATAAGGGTTATGCAAACCTGGATGAGGTTTCTGAGTAAGCCCTGCCCAGTGGCAGGGAGCCTCCTTCTTTCTCTATTTTCAACTTCCTTGTCAGCCAACATTAGTCAGAAAGAAGAGGGAAAACCACAAGAAGCTGTTTAAGTCTTCTTCATTCCCTGGAGTCCTCCAACACTCCCATAGTAAAATTAAGGCCTCCCAGACAGAGCTTGAGGAGGTAGTAATAGAAGTACTAACAAGTACTAATAGAAGTACTAAGTACTTCTGGAGGACTGGTCTGCTAGTGGGAGGAGTGCCCTGGCTAAGTTATACCATGCTAGCTAATAAGCAGCTCCATAAAGCATTGATCTATAGCATGATTGTCACGGTTTTCAATTCTGGTTTTCAGTTCTGCTGACTAGATGACACCTGGAAGATGGAATCTGGAATCAAAGTATCAGGCAAAGTTGAATAATACCTGCTGTTCTTTCCTCATGTATAATTCCTCTGGAAATGTACTCTGACATAATCAAGTAGATCTGTTATTCTTCTTTTGGCCACCTCTAGCAATAATCTCAGTCTCAAAATAATACCAACACATGAGACAAAGTAGATATGCACACAAGGTAGCCACTTATACTTCTGGGCTGTGGTCTGCTTAACACACACTACAGTGTCTCTCCAGAACACAGCATGTATCTGCAAAAAATAATTTGGGGACATCAGTAGGTCTTTCATTGGAGATTAACAGTATCTTCTTTGGCAGTTAGCCAGAGGCATGTGAAACAGCCTACAACTGCTCTCATGACATCCTATACAAATGAGAGAGCTTAGTAACAAGAGGCAAGCATTTTTCTTTTCCAGTAATGAAGCTCAGGCACTTAAAAAACTTGCCCTACACTGAATAGCAAATAAGCTGCATACCTATAGTTGGACAGACGGATGGATTCTCCTGTGCATTGCAACTGGCTACATCTCAGAAGATTAGCACAGACATCCCTTGCAACTAGGATAAACTCTACTACCAAATGAAATTGCTCCCTATCAGTCTAACAGAAGAGTGTCTACTACATCTCCCTGTGAGTGTACTCTTTGTCACCCTGGCCCACACTGAAGGACAAAGACACAGCAGCATAAACAGATACAGCTCTCTCTGAAACTCAAGGAGGGACCACTGACTTCACTAACAGACTGCTACTTTCTGCTTTCAGCTTTCTGGGCACCAAGCTCACTCACAGAGGAAACTGAGTAATCCCAGGTAGTTTCCTTTTGAATCACATCTAGTGACATTTGTGTTCTGGAAGGGATGAGACAAGCTTATTTCATGTGGTGAGAAATGTCTTACCCTGACAGCACATTTTGGAACAAGAAGCTACTCTGGTCTATTCAGGTAGCAGTGGGAGGTAATCACAACCCAACTTCCCAGAGTCTGGTGTTGCCAGCAAAATAAGGCACCTAAGAAGTGAAGTGGCTGCAGGGCAAGTCATCGTGTGGCTATTTTAGAGGCCATGAGTGGTATCTGCTGTGCCCTTGTGAGGATTTGGTAACACTGCTGTATCTTTTTTCTCCAAGGCTGGAACTGATTTCACTAGCAGGTTGACAGAGAGAGGAAGAAGGAAGCATATTTTGGAAATTGTATTAAACATATTGCCCACATCAAACTTTCTTCTCTCCTCCTCTTGAGTTTTGCAGAAGGAAACGAACATTTAATGTAAAACAGCCTGCTTTGATAGCTGCCTGAATGCCCAGTAAATATTTTCCACATCTCAGGGGAGACAAATATCCAGTCATAAATTCCAATTTGTCATGTATTTTCTAAGTCACAGGTTGACAGAAGAAGTAGTTATCACTCTCTGATCAGTACACAGAGACCATTACACTCTTTAGGAATACTCTTCAATAGGCACAGCAAGAGTTACAGAGTAGATTCAAAAAGTGAAGCCCTTTGGTTTTGAACATAAGGCTCCTAGAAAAATGTTAGCAGAGATTAGTTCACCAACACAGCACTGAGTCAGTAACAAAAAGTAATTCCCTGCTGGATGAGTGCCATTATTTGTTGTGATTGTAGTTATCACTATTCATCTTCTATTTACATACCATGTAAATGTATACCATACTTTGCAACACTGAAAACAAAGCCTCTTCTTAGAAGAGTTTTAACACTTCTGCTCCAGTGACAAATTTAATTCTATCAAATATTTAACAGCAGCAGCAATGTGTGCATCCCAGAATTATTTGGAGCAAACATTTCCATGTGCGATCCACAACTCCAGCCAGAGCTCGTGAGAACTGGAGGACAGTAACTGCAAAGAAAAAAACACCCTCTCCTCCTCCAAGTCCAAGATAATAATGCCGAAAAGCAACTTGCCAAACAAGGTTTCACTGTTAATATTGCAAATTTGTAATCTCCAATCAATTCAACTTCCATCCCCGGGTGATGGAAATGAGGAAGAGGAACAAAGAAAGTAAGATGATCACAGGTTTGCAAAGGTTATGCACACAAAACAATTTTCTGCAGGCTGGGCTCTAATGCCTTTGTAACTTTCCCCCATTTACACCAACTAAGAAAGAGTTATGGCTGTGATGCAGCATTCCTAACTTAAGCACCTGCACTGAATATAAATTCTAGGTGACCTGTGAAACTCTCCTCCTAAATACATGCCTAATTTAGTCTATATTGACAAACAGGAGAGTGCCCTTAAAGGCCTCCAGAGAGAGGCCCTATTAACTTCTCTTTGCTAAGAAGCCTTCCCCCTTTTTATCAAGACCCTGACTGCTCTTGCAAGGGGACTTGCAAACTCCATCACGCAGCAACACAAGTCTGCAATTCCCCAGCGTGTTCCATTCCTCGACATATGCTGACAATTCAAACTCAACAGCTTCTTTCAATTTATTCAAAGAATCAGGTCTTTCCCTCTCCCACCATCTGACTCTAGGAAGTAGTATCTTTTAAGGGACTTCCCAAAATATCTAGAATTTCTAAACAAAAGCTGTCTTCTTTCTGCGAAAACAAACTGCATCTCTCTTCAGATTTTTACTTCAGGTTGCATCACCCTTTGCTCTTCTGTTGTCTGATAAGTGTTGCCAACTATGAGCCACTGATTCACTGATTCAGCAGTGGCTGTATGAGAATGGGTCATCTGAGTCCACACCACTGGGCAGGCCGGAGAAAGAAGGCCTAGTCTGTGCACCAGCTGTCAAGCACTCAGCATAGCAGGAGAACAGTATTTCCTCCACGTCAGATTACTGACATGATCTGCCTCCATAGGCTGTTCCAGAGGACCTTGCAGTGGACACTCCTCCTGCTGAGCTGGCTTGAGTAGCAGTAGGCTCTGCCTGTTCCTGCTTTCTCTCCGTGCCCCGTAGAACTTGCATCACTAATTGCTGCTTGTATCTGCTGTATGGTTACTTCAGGATCCAGGAAAGCAGCACATGTAGTATATATGACAGAACACACTGGATCTGACTTGAATCTTTACTTGGTCACTAAACAGTATATGACATGAGATAGAGGGCTTTTCTCTGCTACTGTGAAGCAAAAGTCCCTGTCTCAAGTTGCTGACTGCTGTAATTCGCTGTCATTTGCTGTGGTTTGTGTGTGAACACTGTAGTCCATGTTTGAGGTGGCTCTCTTGCAGCTGTGTGAGAGTCTGGCAGGAAAGGGAGCTCATCACGGCGCAGGGGACCACTCTGGCACCCAGATACATCCAGTTTTGCAGAAGGCCTCTTTCAGAGCTACAAAGTACTGAGCAGCAAGAGAAGAGTTGCTGCTCACTGGCAGCCCTAGGGGAGCACACCACTGCAGCTATGTTCATTAACCTGCCCCACCTACAGAAGCATCTCTATCGAGGACAGCATTTGCATCAAAGTCTGCCTCCGTGACACCACAAGGAAGTAGCAGAGCCGGGGGAGAGAGAAAGAAAGAGTCTGGCTTGGTCAAAAGGTGGTAAAACTGATAAAAGTGATCAGCGTAAAACGGATGTGGGGAGAAAAGATGTCATTTATTACTTATGTGACGTTTATACTTTTAACATTTTTTCCAGAACAAAGTCACATCGAATCGCTTGTGTTTCTCCTGGCATGACACCTTTCTGAGAAAACAGCTTTTCTGAACGCCCAGTAAGTTTCATGACCTTCATACAAATCTCTCAATCTTGGTTCCCTGTCACTCAAGTTAATGAGAATCTTAGTTTTTATCTCCAAAAATAGCAAGTTTCTAGTCTTGTCTCACTCACTGAGGCCAGGGGATGTTAAAAAAGGTGACTTTGTGAAGTCTAAAAAAGGCTAAAAGAGAAGAAAAAGCGGGCAGACTAAAAAACATATGAGCAAACTATTTTAACCTCCTGTTTTGTTCTTTTTTTAACTGTGTGAGGGAAGCTTTTCCTACGGACTGCTGGAAGGCAGAAACAGGTGAGCTGCTACCGGGGACTATGCTTCTGCAGAGGGCTGTAAGGACTCATCGTTCAGCTCTGCTCCCAGCCACAAAGCTGTACCACAACAGGTGACAGAGTTCCTAAACCTCCACGTTGGCTGCCTCACAGGGATTAGGCTGACATATACCTTTGATGCACATGCAAAGGCAAACTACTCCCAAATTAATTTGTGTAAATGTCACTCAACAGTAATCCAAACTCTGCAGTAAAAGGAACAATTCTGACTTTTACTCTGGCACAGCATAAGCAGTACAAAGGGCAGTGCACTTTGCTGGGACTCCCGAAAGAGCACAAGTGATATTAACACCAAGATACACTTTTTCTCATATTCATCTGTATTTTCTTGGCAGCAGAGAGGGATATGGAAAATTGCAGGAGGCAGACACATTCCAGAATTAATATCTCAGTACTGGTATTTGTTAATATTTTGAACAGCTTCTGCAAGAGGTACTTCTTTCTTTTCAACCCAGGAGATATAAGATCTTATTTCTAAACTGATTTTGTTTGGTAAATCATCCTCATTAGCAGTATTTTACTCGTAGTCCCTTACTAGTGCTCCTGCTACTTACCCATTTTCCTCAACATCACAAGTGTCTAGAGTTGACGACAACTACAAGCAAGCAAGGCTCTAGCCACAAAATTAGATTAGCAATGCCTACATGTGTGATTTCGCTAGGTTATTTTTGGTTTTGTTTACAGAAATAAGGACATTTTACTTGTGATCCCATGCACGCTTATCTACTGGTGGAGGAATATCCCAGGGCGTGATTTATGGTGTGATACGAGTTTGTGAAATAACAAGCTGAGTCTGCTGACATTGAAAATGCAGGCTATTCTGACTTCTTTTTAGCTTTTTTTTTTTCTTCACATGCCTGTCTTGCAGTAGGAGAGTTGTTCTCTGCCTCCATGCTTACGTCAGCCTAGAGGACCCCTCCCAGGCAGCCTGTGGAATCAGAGTGTAAGCTTCTTGGCACGTGTTTTGTCTCTGTTAGACTTACAAGCATCAGAAAGAGAATGAAAACCTGCTCTCTCAGAAAATATATTCTCTCAGTACTCAGAAAACCTTAGACTTACTACAAGATGATTACCTGGCACTGAGAGAAAAACAAAACAATTTTTTCTGTAAAGCTGGATTCTGAGCACATAGATGTTGGTGCAAAAGTAATTTCAGTCTGATTTACAGGTACCAAGACTGTACTCTAAATGTATAGCCCAGACCATTTAAAAAAAAAAAAATCTGAAGGAGGTAAATGACCTAATGCTCCATCCACAAGCATCAGGAAATAGCAAAGTCACAGGGAATGATGACACTCAAGACGATAAATAAAAAGCATTTGCTTAAAAGTGTTCAATGGAAAGACTGCCTCATTATTTAGAAAATCAAACACATCTCAGGCTCACTAATTTGCATGTCATGAAACCTCACGGACCTAACTCAAATGCAGAAGCCTCTGGCCTCTATCCTGCTTTTGCTCACTTAAGATTTAATAGCAGATTACTTGAGTGGGGTCTCATATTGCTAAAACCAATTTAATGCCTGAGGGTATACACTGGTGTAATTGACCGCTCACACGGGAAAGTGTTCACATAAAGGCTTGCAAATCAAACACTGCTTGTGATGCTTACATTGGCTTTGCCCCGCACCATCCTTCCTCTAAAACACTAACAAGCCTGGAGCATATGTGTAGACCTACACAAAAGTGTTGCTCACTCGTAACTGCGAGATCCCACCGATCAGAGCAGATTTGCTTTCACCTGAAGGAACAGGACTGTAGGAACTCCCACAGTTCTGAGTAAAGAGATGGGAGACACCAACTCCAGGGCCAACTGGGAGTTTATTTGCACTTGAAGTGGAAACCTAAAGCTCTCCACAACAGACCTGCTCACTGCCCTGCTTCCACACCTCAGCTCACCCAAATTCCAACGACGGCCAGATGCCACTGCAGTTCTCCCCAAGCCCAGCACCCACCTGCCTCACCCCGCCTCACCTGCTGTACACCAGGCACTCCATGTGGTTGATCTCCTTGTCGGAGCGGTAGCGGCTATAATCCTCCCACAGGTCCTTGATGGCAGTGACAGCCAAGATGAAGAGCACAGGGGCCAAGGCCAGCTCCGGCTGGAAGGCATTGACGGCTGGCACGAAGTTGAGGAGCGCGATGAAAACGAAGTAGACATTGGCCAGGCGGTGGAACTGCTCAAAGAGGTTCTTGGGCAGGAAGGAGAGCGCCGTGTACTTGGTGGTCTTGAGGCGGTTGCTGGCCAGGACTGGCCTCTTGGACTTCTCCACCTCGCCCTCAGGTAACAGCAAGTTGGAGCGCACCAGCCGCGTCTTACTCTCCTTCTTCTTCCTCCGCCTCCTCTTCTTCTGCCTCTCCTTCCCCTCCGGCAGCACCTGGGGCGCTCCCTCTCCTCCGGCCGTGCCCTGGGACATCGCTGCCTCCCTCCCAGCCGCCCTCGCCCAGGCAGCTCCCACCGCCAGGGACGGCCCTAAGTTATCATCCTCCGCCGCCCGCCACGGCTCTCCTTTCGTTTTCCCCTCCGGGGGGTGGTGGGGGAAGAGGACTCTCTCAAACCCTCTCCTAACCGCTCTGCCGGGACCTCACTCGCTTTTCTCCTCCTCCTCCTCCTCGGCCGGGGAGGGGACGTGGGCAGGCGGCGGGCCGAGCCCTCCTCCCGCGGGCCTCGCCCCGTCCCGCTGGCGGGCAGGGCCCCGGGCCGGCCCAGGGCGCGGAGGATGCGGCGGCNCGCGGGGAGGGGGAGGTGGACGGCGGGGACCGCGGGCGGGAAACGGCGAGTGGCGCTTCCGCGCGCAGCCTGTCCCAACGGCAGCACCGCCGCCCCGCTCCCCCCGCCGGGCAGTGGCGGCCTCGGGGACGCGCCCCCAGCCCCGCGGTACAGTCCCGCGGGTGACATTTTGTGGGCTACTTTGATTTTCCGTTACTTGTGAGGAGGAGGAAGGTTTGGGTGTAGAAAGACAGAATTTCCACTGAAGCGTTCGCAGCTCTGCACCGGCCTTTATCCGAGGTCCGCAAGCAGCGAGCGGCCAGCGGGAGTTTTTATCAGCTGACTCATTTCAAAATACTCCTCTTTCTGACTGGAACCGTGTGCCACCATTATTTCCATCTCTGGGTTTGGCACAAGCAATACAGCCAGACGCCTCCCAACTCCCCGCTTCTGCCTGCTGCCCCGGTTCAGTCAGTGGCCGGTGCGGCCCTTGGAACAACCCCAAAGGTGACAACCAAAAATGGGGGGTCTGATGGAAAGCGTGAGGCGCTGCCAGCTGTGTGCGCGTCCAGGCGACAGCGTGTTATAACGTGTGTTTGGTTTTATGTGGATTTTTCTGTTCCCTTGTGGTAAGGCTTTCCAGTGAGGGAAAGAAGTTGCTGCCTCTTGTGCAGAGGTTTGTGCTCCACAATTTCTGGAGGGAGATGTAGGTGTGGGCAAAGATGGAAAGCATGATAGATGGATTTAAAATGTGGAAGAGGGATATAATTCTGATGGAAAGAGTCTAAAGTCATGAGCAAATAAACGTATGCAGATGTTTAAAGGACAAATAATACGAGAATAATGAAGATTATTGGTACCAGACATCACATGAAACTTTGCAGCATCACATTAGGTTGGGATTTAAGAAAAGACTATTTGAATGGGGGGTTCCTCAGGCAGCATAAAGACTACCATGGGTCACTCCAGGCTGTGTCTAAACTGTAGGGCAGATGCATATTGTAGTGTGACCCTTCATCATCATCCTGGGATATCCCAAGGAGGGATCATATTGAGTACAATAGTAAGCCTCTGGTATTTGTCAGCAGGTTTCTTGTTATCATGGAAAACAGGTGTAAAATATACATGTCTCCTCTTGATACGAAGTCAGGACAGGACTGGGGCGTCCTCTGGGGAGAGTAACAGGTTCCCACAGTTCAGATGCTTCTGCGTCAAAATCCCTGAAAACCAAGAAGTGAAAGTCATTACTTACAAACCTCACAGCCTGTAGTTATAACACGTTGCTATATCTTCATTCTCCCTTACCCCATTTGCAATATGTTTGTAGTTGCTTTTAAAAGTGTGTAGCTAATTATGAGCCCCTTTCAGGCCCTGAGGCACAAGGTGTGTGCTAATTCAGCACATGGCGTGATCGTGAAGCCAGAAACCCTTCACCAACCTGCTGTCAACTCTTCTGATGATACTGCAAGCGTAGCAGGGATATCCCGGGTTTCCCTGCTCTTGGAATATGGAAACAAGGTTTTAGTTTGTGCAAGGGGACAAGTCTGTTCCTTTGTTGATAAAGGAAAAAGTACTCATCCCATACAGAAAAGGAGACAAGTTTAAAAACCTTTTAAACAAGGACACTTGTTTAAAACCTCCCAATTTTAGTTTTTGATGAATATTTTTTGCCTTGGTTAACCAGTTCCCAACTTGCTTACATTTGGGGTTAACTTCATGGGTAAGATGTAAGAAACGAAATTCCTTTTCCTGTCCTTCAGAAATGACAAAATGGCATAAGGTGGTCACAATATCACTCTGCAATGTTCCCAGAAACCAAATTCCACCCATCTGAGGGCTCCTTACTGTCAGCTATGGATACTACAAAAGGCAGGTTGCTGGACCTTTCAGTCACTTGCCTGCCAGCCTCTGCAACCCACTGTTTTGTGGGGCTCTGGCTCACTCTCAGTCCCCAAGGAGTTCAAGCACTGTTCAGGCTGCTTCTTTTCTCTGGGTGTCCCTCTATCTTGGATATGTAGTAACATTAAACTGTCAATCACAGTGCTCAAGTGGAGGTAAGAAAAGACAAATGCTCACATAACCTGGAAGCTACTTGTTTAAAGGAAAACAGCTCTGTATTGGCAAGTTTGGAGAGCTGAACCTGGGATGAATTGTGCTTACACTTAGTGATGGTGGCTGAACCTGTGACACCAGATATCCCAAAACTGTCAGTTAAAACCCTGCAATTATGATAAAAGGTCTGTAAGTCGGTGGGCTATATTTTAAAACCTGTTTTACTTGCATTCTGTTTTGGAGTGCTCAGGGTTCACATTAACAAGCTTCCACGAGGGAGTAACAGGAGAGAAAATTAAATTGAAAGATATTAAACAGAAGCTGAAAGTTCTTATGTAACCCCCAGCTCACATAGCTGAGTTTTACAAATAGATAGAGCAGCAAAAAGATAACAAACAATTGGGTGGCAGCCTCTGAAGACTTACTGTGTTTGTTTTCTAAATCCTTAATTTCAAAACTGTTTAAAGCCTTTGCATTTGAGCACACCAGAGTCAAGGGCCACCCTTGAAAGCATTCACTATAAAAAAAAGAGTAGAAAGTGTGCAACATCCCACTGCTCAAGAGCCGAAAGACTTCTTCTGTCATTGTTTGGGACTTTCTCTGTTGCTAGTAAACTGCTTTCATATTAATACAGGCAAGCTAGAGTATCACAAGGAAGTGAAAAATTTTCCATTAACTATAACAACCTCTCAGTCACATAAGGAATTCAAACTCTTGGAAATATATATTAAAACCTGAGGACATGTAATCCATGTTAAATAAAAACAAGAGTTATTTTTAAAAAGCCTATAAAATCTAGTGTTTGCCAGGCTTTGCTAGGCAAAGAATTTGGCAAAGTAGACACTCCCAAGAATTTAGTCTTTGATTTCCCTTTCTAAGTAAAACTGTGCACATGAGGTTTGAGAAAGCATAATTGTTTGTATATGAACTTGTATCTGGGCTTTTTCTGCTCACACAGTCCAAGTATGTGAGGTTGCAAGTAAGAGGCAGGCAGCAAATTCAGTCTTTGATCTGTAGAAAATACACATGCACAAGTCTGGTGCTAGCTTTTGAGTTGCAAAATGGCAAGTACGTTACTTTTGTTGTTAACTGCAGTACACCTGCATCTCCTGTTTTGTTTTTTTTTGGGGGGGGGGGGCCTCTTCTATGAGAAAGGAAGTGGAAGGAGTTTGGCTTTAAATCAGTCCAGATGACACATGGTGCTTACAAGGTATCACTCTCTAGAAACATGAGCTAACTAAAAAAGCCTGAGGAGTCAAGAGCCAAGGACTAGATTTACTGGATAACCTGAGCTAAAATGTGGGACCTTTACTATTTTTCAGAGCCATTGGAGCAAAGCACTAAAACTGGGGAATGTCTGAGGATTAGTCTGTCCTCCAATTGAACAACCCCTGCCATCCATTGATGTCTCCTGTGCAGAGCTCTTCTTTCCTTGTCACATGGCTGCTTCTGACTGTCCTCCATCTCACTGGCCAAACTTCTGCATTTCACTGGGTATCTGCTCTCTGATTTCTTCTGCCATTAACCTGAATCCAGCCTCTGATGCCTGACATCTCTTGAATTTCAAGGTCTCCCTGGAGTCTTTCCCAATGCCTGACTTTTCTTCAACTTTACAGATTTTCTTCAGATCAAGGACTAAACATAAAAAAAAGAGAGGTTCTAAGCATCAGTTATGCTGATAACATGCCCGGTGAGCTCATCTTTGATAGCCTAGGCTATTAAAAGCTGAGTCTTCAGGTATGACACTGCTCTTAAGGCCAGAAGGAACTGCAGGATTGTCTGGCCCAAGATACCGTATTAACTTGGCCTTTTAGATGTCACACACCCTACAGCTTAAAATCATTATTGAGTTCTTACTATGTGAGCAGGCTGGTTGCTTAGAGATGAGATGTCCATTTATTCCCTCTTCTCATAGCCATCAGCTCTGATTATATTTGAAGCATTTTCTATGGTTTGGGGTTATGTGGGTTTGTGAGAATCATACCACTGACCGAAAAATGCCTTTGGCCTGATGGTTGCATGGAACAGTTTGAAAATGGCATCCACCTGAACCCTAAGGGTGCAGACCCCATAGGCAAGGAGAAAGGATTTCAAATATATTACTGATATAAAAACTCGTGATTTGACTGCTCATGGTTTTTGAGTGCTTGGAGTTACCATTATTACATTTTAACAATTAACTTCTTCCTCTCATCAGAAGGTGAAGCAAATCTAATTTTAACACATTGCCTAATTTACTAGGCCAGTTTTATAATATTCATATAATCCTAAAATAAAGATTTCTCATGTTGGATATTGCCAGAAACACATATCAAATTACCTCTGATTCTCATAAAGAATAACCTTTGTTCCAAGGGACTTATTTTAGTATTAATATACTTAATATTATGGAACCACCCAGAGGCCTCAGTCAGAATCTAGGACTTAGAGAGCTATAAAAATAACTGTAAAGACATGGTACCACACATCAGACAAAATCTGTTCTGCCCTTTGCAGATGAGACATATCCCATCTGGCTCTCCATAAAGGGGACAGGCATACATGTTTGGAACTAGCAGAAAGAAGGCAAGAGGCTTTCAGTGTGAACAGCCTGCTAAAAATGCCAGAATCAGATGAGGAGAGACAACAGCCAAAATGTCATCATTCCTCGTTTCCTTCCATTCTGCAGGAGGTACATCGTTACACACAGACATATGCATGCACACAGGGAGGCATATATGTGTATGTATAACAGGCAGCCTCCAAATCCCATTCTTTAGTTTTTCAACAGCCAGAGTGGGGAGATTTGGGTCCCAAGGTGAGCAGAGGCCATGTGTGAAAGATGAATAGGGATGTTCAGTATTGCAGCGTTAAGGGAATTGGATCTTTGCACGGCTGGAGTAGCCCTGCTGGACCTTTGCAGCGCAATGCTAAGATATTATTGAGGATCAGCTTTTGCCATTTGGAAGTGAGAGCAATGCTAAGGGGACTTAGCAAGTCTCTCACATTCTGCATGCATTTTGCTGAAATGTTTTTTTCCACCTACCGTGCCCTGAGGGCACCTGCATCTCTCTCATCCTGCCATCTATGTGTTGCAGGATCTCCTGCTCCGCCACACCACAGCTGCTCAGCCTGATCTCTGATTCACAAACAGACTGCATCTAGCACATGGGATGCTGGAGTTGGAAGGAGGGTACAGCACTACAGAACACCTTTGACAGGTGTCTTGCGTGGAAAGAAGCCTGCCCAGACAGCAGAGGGGTGTCATGTCGTTTCTTCTGCCACTTGAATGGCCGTGTCTGCTCTGTGACCCTGTTTGCATGCACGCCCCTGGCAAATGAGCCAGCTGGGCCCTGTGGAGCTCCAGGGACTGGTGACAAACGATTTGGAAATCTGTACCACTTTATAATAAACTAGATAAGAAATTAGCCAAGGTGTAGCAGAGGCTGGAAAGTAAAGAAATAAAACATTTAGGTAGCTGTAGTTAGCTTGTAGGTGTGATACTTGTGGAAAATACCACTCTGCAGATTCTGAATGACCAGTAATGTCAGAGTTGTAAGGACTAACCATATAGAGCCATTGATCAGCAGTGAGAGCTTTCAAATCTGGAACTTTCCTCTAATGATCTCAGATAACTGAAAAAGTGCCATCACAGCTGGTGCAGAGCGACCGGCACTTCTAGGGGACCAAGAACATTCTGAAGTGGGTCAGTAGGTAAACAGGTCAGGTGAAGCCCATGCTCAGAAGCACTTACCACTTTCCACTGACTGTAGAAGTCATAAGTGACTAGTGCAGAGGAAGGTGTTTCCTCAGTGCTATCCAAAGCAGTGTGAGGTAAATTTCCCTCTTACTGTCTTGCCCAAGCCAGTCCAGAACACAGAACAACCAGCTCTGCTGTGAAACAGAAGGTGAAACCGGATGGATCCCACACAATAGGAGATGCACACAGAAGAAGCCTCAGCCACGTTATGATGCTGTAGCCACTCAGCTGTGCCTAGCACACTGCCAAAAATATAATACAATGTGTAAGTTGCTCCCTTCTGCAGTGGGAATGCAGAGACAACTCCTTACCCAATTAACCCCCCAGCTTGCAGAAATACTTTTTTTTGGTAACAGCTTCATGTCAAAGGTGTTTACTGGGGAACACCCATAAGCATTGCTTCAGTCCATCAGCTAACAAAGCCATTCACAGGGACACTGCAGAAGAGGAAATGCAGGAAAATCTATGTACTTAACTGCAGAAGGAGTAAAAGCAGACAGATGCTATTTATAGAAACTGCAGTCTGGGAGGACACGGAAGTTGATATTCTTACTGCGGCACTGCCAGCTCTTCCTATTTTATGGTGAGTCTCACAATACTTGTTGCTGTCTTAAAACTGCATATCCTTGTATTAATGGATCTTGCAACAATCTTAGCCTGCTAAGGCAAGAAACCATGGTTGGAAAAAGCTTGAAGTGGGAACCCCAGAAGCAGAAAATAAATAAGAGAATATAAAAAGACCTAACTTTATCTTTTTTAAAACACTGTTACTCTTAAAGCAAGTCTGTGAGTTTTTTTAATCCTGGTATTTTTTTAACACCGAGTGCTTGGCAATGACTCTACTTGTATAGAAGCCACTGGAGGATTTCCTGTACACATGGAGTCAAACCTCAGTTTCACATCTCTCTAAAAAGAAAATACCATCTCAGGATATTGTTCCTGGATGCCAAATTGGGTGTCTCCTCAAATTTAGAGATGCTTAATGACCCATCATGCTTACATTTTACTGTACCTAGGTTTCTTAACAACATTTCCCAAAAAGGCTAATTAGAGCTGCTTGAATGAGTTTTTAGAAGGATTTATCTGCAGGGAGCTATGCCTTCACTGGAGAATTAACAAAGGGAAGTTGGGGCTCTTCTGCTATTTGGTCATTAGTCAGAATTGCTTGAAGAGAAAGTTGTGCAAACCAATATTACCACATTGTTTGTTTGCTGGCTAATCACTACGGTCAGATTCGCCTTTGGATTTTGTGACTCTGCAGGGAGAAAACAAAACTCCCATTCAGCTCGGATGCTGGGTGTGCAAAGAAAATAGGTGGTTGCAGGCTCTTTCTCCTTCTGGGAAGGCGACTGCTGCTTTCAGTCTGCTGCAGGACAAGGGCAGCACTGATTGATTGTCTCAGAATGACCAGGCTTGGTACAAAATGGTGTGAATGGGCTGTAAACAACAAGATTTGAAAAGAAAAGGAGCAAAAAACCTCAACATCAGGAGAGTGAAAGGGTGACTTTCCCGCCTTCAGGGAACTCATCCCTAAGTAGAACTGATCAGAAAAAAATTCTGGTTCATTGATCCCAGCTTCGTCTGAAACTTAATAGCCTAAACAGCTTTTGCTGAAGTTAAGGCAGCATTCTCCATGGTACCTGCTGGGTTTGTCAGGAGACTTGTGATACTGCTTATGAAGAGGTTTGCCCAGTCTGCTCTTCCACTTGCCCCTGTGGCAAGGAGTACCCTAAGGTCTGGGATCCCTGACTGCAGCACTCCTTCCTGCTAGATGGAGCTCTTCTAGCTGCTCAAGCAGCTTGCCCTCTTCTTAAAGTGTCTGCTCGTATTAGCAGAGAAACTGTCAGATTCAGTATTTTAGTAACTTGCATCCTGAAAAATACTTCAAGCAAAGAAGTGGTTTGGGACCAATTCAGACTATCTACAAAATAATATAACAAAAAGTAGAAAATTCCTTGTAATGGAGCAACACAAGCTCCCAACTACTTCTGCTGTTAGTACCTATGCCCAAATTCTGTGCTGAATGCCAAGACCCAACCATACAGTTGTTTGCTACTCCGTTAAAAACGCCAAACACAGACTGCTAAAAGACCACATACTTTTAAGAACACTGTGATATATGTCAAACTTATTGTCTGTGTTTATACTATATGGCATAAGAAATAAGTCATAGTTTTGGCCTACTACAGCTAATGAACTTCAGTGAAGAACTGCTTTTAATAACAATATCTAGCCAAGTGTTTCTACAATGCTAAATAGGCGTGATCTGGCTTCTGCTGAAGTCAGTTCAAGAGATCGCATGAGTTCCCTAGAATTTCCCAACAGTTTAAAAATCTATAAAGATTCAGAGACACTCTTCTGTTGTTGTTTTTGTTTGGTTGGTTTTTCCTCATGTAATACTGAAATTGGTATTCTCTAGGTGTAGCGACTCCTCTTACTGTTCTCTAGCCCTGTCTATTGTGTAACAAGGTATAGCTAGTCAGGGTTGTATGGCAATGGAGTGTGTGTAAGCATCAGCTACAGCTAGGTACCAGTGAGGAATGTCACAGAAACAGATGAAAGATGATTTCTAATTCAACATTCACTAATGCAATAAACAGAAGCTTGTACATCAAGGGCTGAACACTAAAATGAGAGGGGAAGCTTATTATAATTGACTAGCTTTTCCCATGTTTGGAAAAACAGAAGATGAGCGCTGGCATTCTTCTTATCTGGAAGTAACTTGCAGTGTGGAAAAAAATGGGTATTTCTTCCCTGCCTGTTGTCCAGAAGCTGAAACTTCCAACCAGTTCCCCATGAACAGTACTTCCATGGTGCTGTGCTGACTTATTGGCTTGGGAAATTGCTACTTCTGCTTTGTCAGCAGTGTCAGTGATCCATGTTTCTTTCCTTACTTCCCTGCTGGCCTTAATTTAAACCAGTTTTTATTGTCTGTGGTTTTATGTTATCAGGTAACACTACTAATCCCTGCAGGACTGTGAGTGACCATAAATAGGTTATATATCCTACATGGCACCCACCATATGTACACAATATAAACACACATACATGCACCCATTGTATATATACACATAGTCTGTGCATGCACACACTGGATCTATCTCTGCATAGTACAGAGAGAAGTAGTACAGTGTATAGTAATGATATTGTAATCTGAGAGACTTCAGTAGGGCATTGCTTGCCTCTATGAAATCAGTTACATTCATTAAGCCACAGCAATAATTTCACACTGCAACTGAAGCTCCTGTATGCCTTGCAAGAAAAGCACTGGACCTGAAATACCAAATGTTTTAAATAAATAATACATGGGAAACCAGAAGGAATGCCAGTGAAACGGTGGTGTATCAACAGTAGTTAGAAGAAATCTGAAAAGCAGCCAGCATAATAAATTTGAAGGGTGGAGGAGAACTGCAATGGCAACACAATGTTTTGCTCAAAATAAAGCAATTTTTACATGTAATGAAGCACTAGCCCATGATTTTTAAAGACCCATGTGCTGAGCAACCACAGGCTGCCTTTCAAGTTTACAAGCTAATATATCTTCACATTAAGAAGGGATATATCTTATAATTCTCTTTCAACAAAACACCAGACAGTTAACACAGCAATGAAAAACAGAGACTTCTTTTTTAAACAAAAAATCTCCAAGTTTATATGGCTGGAATTAGAAGTGCAGCCAATAAACCCTGGTGAGTACTGTTTATTCTTAATATGTTGATTTTCTTTCCGCTATTACTCACTCTCTGCTTGGTTGCAAGATGAAAACCTCTCTACTCTTGTGCTCTCTGACCCTCCTTGCCTGGTCCTCTGACTCCCTCTCTTCTAGCACAGACCTTGGCCAGATCAGCATGACAAACTGCTTCAAGGTATGTACATCAATCAGGGGAGTGCTGAAGAGTGATCTGCAACCAGCATAGCTGTGCTAGCAGAAACCCCTACTATGGATTAAGACATATCAGCAAAGTGCTCTTTTACAGGATGACTTTTTTTTTTTTTTTTTTCTCAAGAGGGCTGCAACAAGCTCTATCAGCAAAAGTGGAGTTTTCCCAGTCTAACCTGCAACTGGAGAATGAACACTCTGCCAGAGTGTGGCCTATCAATACCAAACTAGCTTGTATAGCACTCATCATAGCATAAATTTGTCTTTCTGCACTCCAGAGGTCAATGTTAATAGGAGTATCTCCTAAATTCACACCATGGCCTTGACTCTCTCTCTGCCCACTTCCTCACTCATTGTCTTCTTTGCCCTGTATCATTTCTATCAAACATATCCAAAACCATGTATTTCACCTCACCACTGTTTGTTCTATGTAGTTTGATCTTTAATGCCACATTCTCCACACATTTTCTATGACCTCATTCCTGCCTTTAGAAAATCATCTTCCTTTTACCTAGATATGAGCATTTTTGTATCAGACTGATAATGGAAGGCATATAAAAATTAATCTATTTTTTCCTTAAGCCTCTCTAATGTACAGAAGAAAAACAATATATTTAGGTCATTTTTATTTGCCATTTAGAGTGTTGGAACTCATTTCCAGGCAATCAGGACTAAATTCCTGGTTTAGTTTTTATATGAAAACTGAGATTCTTAAATAATAACACAATCTGAGTATCTGGGAGTTTAAGGATTATTTTTTATTACCTGCCTTTTGATGAACAGACTAGTTCAATGCTTCTTTGTTCCCTGCCTTAAACCAGTGAAAACTATCTAACCTCTCCCCAGCTCCCAAAGTTGAGGCTATGTCGATGAGGGGAGAGGGTGGCAAGAGGAAGCACCCAGACCTGAGCTGCAGTTTATACTGAAATGATCAACTTAGGCAATGCTGTTGGACCTGAATAGTCACCCTTCAGCTTCATTGCTAAGACTCTATTCACCACAGGGCAGATAATTTGGGAAGGAAAAGATGTCTCATCCTATCAAAGAGACAGAGGAGCTTCTGGTTCTGCTGTGCATGCAGAGTGACCCTGGGAGGGTTACACTTGTGCTGGTATACTGAGGAATGAACATCACTCCTGAGTGAATATATAAGAACCCGGAAAGTAAAGGATGCTTCGTGAAGGGGGTTCAGCTATTGCCATGACGCAGCTGTCAGTGATTGCAGGGGCTGGGATTCTGCCTTTTAGCAAGTGTGCATGAACCCTTGAGGGTCTTCTGGAAGACTGGGAACTTACATGAGAATATGTTATTTAAATATCAAGTGACTCAATTTGGCTGATAGAACAGATGGAGCAACTATGCAGTTAGTACGAAGTTCAGTCAAATTGTTTCTCCCCACCTCAAGCTTCTCTGTGATTAAGGGCCCCATATGCAATCCTTGGGGCAGAACTCCGGCTTCTTTGACTCCTCCATGCTTAAAAACAAGGCAGAAACAAACCGTGGGAACAAGCACTAGCATGCTTAATTTTTAGCTCAGGTTTTGGTTCCCAATATTGTTTTAATCTATGCCACCTACCAGTCTTTCAGGCAATGTCTGTCCAGTAGTTTGGAGCATTATATGTACCAGGTATTGGTGAAGGGATTATGAAGGAGACAGCTTAGCTCTTGAAATGTGAATTGTACCATTTAATAGCCTGCGGAGATTGGGCCCTGGCCCATTTTGTTTTTTAATACAAATTATATTTATATTAGATATACTTCTATTATACAAGCAGCCCCTGAGGCTGAAATTTTGTCCTTTTATGCTTCCATTTAACCCGTTATTTTTATTTCTTCCCTTTATATTCTCTTTATATCCTCTGACTATTTTTTTTGTCCCCACAGTGAACCAATAAAGTAATTTCTCTTACCTGAAGACAACACTCACCCTAATTCCTGTGTCCATGCAACACACAGCAAAATTAGGTGGTGTGCTAGCCTCTGGTAGATTCCTGCTCCTCAAAGGATAAAGAAAGCTCGGGAAGCACTGGCTGATGTCTTGTCAGACAAGCCAGTTCCTGAATCTCTGCAGATGGAATATTCTCTGCAACTCATTGACCATCACATGAAAAAGCCACTGCTGTGCTTCATTTTCAGATCATCAACAAATTGATGGCACAGCTGGGAACTCTTATAATCTCTCTGCTCCAGATGTTTCTCTCCACTTTCTTCCCACTACATAAAATGCTTTTATTTTTTTTCCCCTAGTGGTGGTTTTAATCACCTTACAGAAAAATTCCATGGGATTTGTTGATTGCCCTGCAAATTAAGGAGTCAAAAGACACCAGTAGAGGGTCAAGATAAAGCTTTGAGTTGGTATTTAATTACCCTTTATCAACAAACAGATTTTCAAACAAATATTAGTACAAGCTTACTAATGAAGGGAAGTGTTTGTGTAATGTCATTCTCACTCATTTTCACCTTGAGATATTTTAGGGGTTGATGACCTGGAAAAGTGAACAAGCAGTAAGTACCGTACAGACTGTGGGCAGCAGGAAAACTGTTTGTCTAAATTCAGTGTTGTGACAACTTCGTGATAGAGACATCAGGCCCTGGTGTCCTTGGAGTGTAGGTGGGCGGGTGAGTCACTTATTGCTATCCTGACGGGCCGTAAGTAGGTGGCTGTACTCCATTGTTGGAGTATGGTCCTCCAATTTTTATCCAGTGAGAGACATCACCATTTAAAAATGGATTTATTTTGGCTCACACTTGAATACCCAGTGTCATTTTTCATTCTGAGCAATGAACAGTGTAAAAACAATACACTTTAGACCTGTCTACTGCCATTTATGAGTCTCATAGTCCCAAACCACTGTGTCTGCTTCAACACGGTGCAAGGTGTCCGAATGCAGACAGCATGGCTGGAAGTAAAACTTCAGCCACAGGCTGCCTTAGAAAATGGTAAATGTCTTTTATCACTGGTAATGCTACCTATGACAGAATCCATACACAGGAAAAGGCGTAGGAAAAACGTGTAAGCAGCATGATGGGTAATGCACTTATCCTATTCCAGACTTCATTTCCTCAGAAGACTGGAAAAATGTGCAGATACAAGAAATCTGGTATTGCTGCTATCTAAATGGGAGTTTAACACTGGGTTCCCTGAAATGGTTTTGGTTAATTGTGAATATCTGTCAGAATTATTGTCACATAATATTGAAGGGAAACTTGGGAGTTTATAGTTGCCTCCAGTGAACTGCTGCAGAGCCTGTAGTCTTTTGCTAAAGAGCAGATACTGCCCACTAACAACCACGTGGCTGAGGGGGCCATTACACAGCTATTCCAGAAGGGTTTGTTAACTGAGGGTCTTCCATTACCATTATTAAAATGAAACATTCATCCACACTAACATATATTTTTGCTACATACCCAAATTCTTAAATTTTGTGACAGGCTGGATGAGGCTCCTGAAACCTTAGGAGAAAGTCCTAGAAATGTCTGAATCATTAATGTCCAAGCCAGCCAGCCACAATATGACAATTTGAAGGACCTGTAGTCAAGCCGAAAGGTACTTGTTCACAACTGTCATTCCTCTTCCTGAGAGTCCTCCCTCCTCACTCTTCTAGGCTCTTAGGAAACTGGCGCGGACACCAAAAGCAGCACTAATTCTGCAGCTCCAGCAAGTTTCAGATTCAGAAACTGGTTATCTGGCTTTGTGTTGATTTTTTTCTCTTCTTGGAGAAGGAAGATCTCATATTAAATTTACTTTTTCCTTCTTGTTGTGTTCAATAGAGAACTTTCCTTGGACATGCCTAGGCGCAGACCCGTTTTTGCATTTCAGCCAGAACGGCCTGGTCTAAGAGCTGCTTGGCCCTGATCCAAAACGGAAGGGCCTTTCCCTGTTCCCTAGATACCCAGCTCTGCTGCACTGGTATCCTGGCCCCCAAGGGCTGTGAGCATGACAACTAGCTCTGAACACATTTGGCCTTCCCCAGTCTTTTTTTCTCTTCCATTTCTTCCTCCCAGCTCCCTTATTTTACCATCTACTGCAATCACTTCACTCATCCTCATCAACCCAAGCTATAAGGCAGTTTGCTTCTCCCTGAAGGCTGCAAGGATCTGGCCTCCTTTTCTTTCTTATGGTCCCTGTTTCTCTTGAACTCATTGAGTTCACTTTGTTCCCCCTCTCCTGAATAAAAGGCCCCCCAACAGCCTGTACCTATACACCTCTTCTTCCTAAAGCAGCTAGTTCAGCTAACAGCCTGAAAATCCACAGTCAAATAGTTCTGTTTTCAAGAGATATGGGCAAATTTGAGTTTGGTACAAGTAGTCACAACACAATTAAAGCTAATAGATTTATACCAGGGACAAAATTAGTCTAAATTGTCTTTTTTCCATTTAAAATAACCATCCAGAATAGAAGATGTGCACTCTGTGCAGCCACATAGTTCATTCGTCCTCATTGTCTGTGTCTGTTGTGTCAGACTGTTCTTTTTGAAGATTTCAGGAATAAAAAATGTTTCCATTTCTACTAATACAGCATTGTTTGCAAGTTTGGACAATTCAGCATACTTTCAATAGGTTTTTGAGGATTAGCTCTTGCATACTGCATGCTTATTTTAGTACAAGAAAGACTGCTTACACATATTGGTTAAGTTACAGTTGAATTTGCTGCTAGAAATAAATCCCTACAAATACATGTTATTTTGAAAACTGATAGTGTAAGGAATAATAATTTATAGCAAATATGTAAAGTTTAATTCCAGTTTTGTGTCAAAAGCTAAAAGTGAACATAAATGACTTTTGGAATAGAATTGGCAAACTAACGCTAGACTAAGAAGTGAAAGTGCAACTTCCTTATCTTTCTAGCATCCAGTATGGCAGATCTCATAATAAAAATGCTTCATTTTCTGAGATTTCTTTTCAAACATTTCCTTCACTTGAACAATGTAGGTGATTTTTAAGAATCAATTTAGTGACTAGACGAGTTATATGCACACAGAATTAAAAAAGTGAACTCTTTGCTCAATTTATAGACTGCCTCACTTTCAAGAACAAGCTTTGCAAGCTACCTGCCTGTCTCAAGGACAGCAGGATATAGCATAGCCTTTGCCAAGAAAGGGAGTCTTCTGGGTCATGGCTGAATAACACTGGTCAAGGAAGTTTCCAATAAATCTGCTTTTAACCTGTGCCTGCGCTGTAGGTCAAATGAGGACTCTGCTTTTCAGGCTCTGAACCTAATCCCACCCACACATTGCAGTGCATGATGTTTTGTAGAACAATTCACTGGAATTTTTTTCCTCATTTTCAGTATGGATCACTCTGAGGATGGATGTCTTTCCTCTGTCACTAGTGGCAGGGTCTACCCAGGGCTGGATTGTCTCCCTGCTCCACCCAGTTCTCCACTTTGATTTCCCAATTAACTCCTTAGGGGCTGCTTGGCGCAGGGACCACCTCTCACTGTGGGTGAGTGTTGCGTAAAGGCTCCTTAATCTCCTTCAATGCCTCTAGTTTGTATTTCAGTACCACTTACACGAACCTGAGAGATTAGTATAAAAATATAGTTACTGCTAGAGCATGTAGGTGCTCAGGCTCACACACAACACTCATCTGTGCATTTGTGCTGCTCTTTCCTTCCCCATCCTCCTGTCCCTCTTCCTTTGCTGCAGGTCATCTGCTACATGACCTGGTACCTAAGCCCTATGAAATAGTTTTCAGCTCTGTACCACATCAAGTCTGGAGACAGCATATGGAGCAGCAGAGATTCAGAATTTCAGGCAACTACAACAGCAAATCAGTTTCTGGTGCACACAAAACAGTGGTTTGTCTCCTGTAAACATAAGGAGAAAATGGTCAGGAGGGCACAGAAGCCAGCTGAGCACCCAACAGAAGTCTGGAGGGAATCTCAACTCACACAGTGGTCCAGAAAAACGACCAAATACTTCAGGCAAAAAGATTCTGCTTTTTTTCTCCTTTTGGATTATGTTTGGTTTTTTTTTTTTTTTCTCCTTTTGCACCTCTTGCAGGCACGTGGACCACTGGCTTCAAAGTAGCGCTAGTAATAATGTAATGGACGTGGTGGTTTTGTGAACAACAGTGAGAACAGAGAAATGTATAGCAGTGGTGATCCAGAGATAGGGAAAAAAAACATTCAGAAAGATACTTCTGTACAGAAATGCCAGCAAGAGGCATATACATATGCATCTAATCCACTGACAAGAGTGGACAGAGTTAATGATTCCCCTGATACAGCACCCAAGCTCTCCTTCAATAATGCAGGAATATAGCCATTTTTGTGCAGGATGTTGGCTGCAATTTGGAGGCATACAAAGGAGAATGAAACATTTAAAATTCAAGGCTGTCTATGTAAGAGGCAGTGTAGCATGAATGGCCTCATTTGCAGCAGATTCCCATCATGAGGTTTGGGAGGAAAAGCTGTCAGACAGCTAATAACTACTTATAACCTTATGTTGATTCAAGTTCCTTTAGATTGGTATAAACAGCAGAGTATTTACCACATTGGTTTTAAAATAAGTCTGACAGGACATTATTAGAATTCTCTCTTCCTTCAAATATTTTATGTCCACACCTGAAACACTGGAAGGAAAAAGGGACATTCAAGTAACAAACTGTTGCACTTAGGAAGTCCTCAAGCTCTCATATTCTTTCAGGGCATGGCTAGGGCAAAGAAATCAGTGTCTGTCTCTTCTTCTACCATGCTTGTGATTCCTTCTGCCCAAGGTACAGAGGCTGTACTGCAGCACACCTCTGCTTCTGTCAGGCACCTCTACCAAAGTCAGTGGATGCTGACACAAGCTATTTTGTTATCATTAAAGTCCATATAGCTTTGCCAGCTTGGAAATAGTCTGTGATTTAGAACGATAAGTAGGCCAGAATGCCTTGATATTTACAGCCTCAGCACAGTAGCTGTTTTCCTTTAATTACAAAATCGCTATGGCTACATTAAATGCCAGATGCTTCTTGTTACCTTCCAGTTCCAGTTCACTTCAGTTAACGCCTTGACTAGCACATCTTGACTGAAGCACCTTTTTCCTTGTGCCCTTTCTTTTCCCAGCCTAAGTGTTTCTTTGCAGTGGTCACCTGTTTGTCATCTAGACCAATGCAAGACAAATAAACCAGAATGGAGGTGCAGTGGGCTTCAATAGAAGGGGGCGTCTGTTATATCCAAGGAGGTTTCTGAACAGAAAAGGTCACTTCCCTTCTCTCGGTGGCCATTGTCTGCTGGGAGGCAGGCACTTGCTTCAGTTCATTCAAGTCTTATCAAACTGCGTTGTATTTTTTTAGTCTTTGGAGCATGGTGATCGCAAGCATGACACTTGGGTACAGGGTTGGAAAACCTGAGAGACCAGCTGCTGTGTTCTTCTTGCCCTTCTGTGCTCCTTGGCTGGTGGATATTAAGGGTTGTAAACATAGACTACATGGATGGTTTCTGGGAAAAAAAAACAAGCAAAAAAACCCAACCCCCCAAAAAAACACCCCCAAAACAAACAAACAAAAAATCCACAACAGAAAAGCACTTCTCCAAGTCAGTACAAGCTGATTATAGCAACTC
This sequence comes from Syrrhaptes paradoxus, assembly GCA_013400615.1. Classification (NCBI taxonomy): domain Eukaryota; kingdom Metazoa; phylum Chordata; class Aves; order Pterocliformes; family Pteroclidae; genus Syrrhaptes; species Syrrhaptes paradoxus. Next base: position 76,346 of record VZTO01025598.1, read on the forward strand.
TGTGCCAAACTGTCATAAGCCCCACAGTGGGCAGGCATGGCTTCAGGGAGAAGGACCTGTGGTGAGCATTTCTGTCTCACAGCTATTTCCCTGTCTCACGGTCCATAACTGTATGCTGTTGTGATCGAAGCCAAGAAAAAAAAAATCTCTTTCCTGTCTGGTTTTTACTTTATGTGAATCTCAGTGGCAACCCAAAACTAACCTCGTGGGCCCCTGGGGAGGTCAGGCTGACGAGGTCAGAGAATGATGAGCATTCATGTTTGCTATAATTGTGATTTATTTCCCGTGTAAAAGTCACTCATCTCAATAAAGATGCATGGACTATTGTTGAGCCTACATAAACTGTTCCATGCTCATCAATAAAATGGGTTTGGGGGCATGTTGGGGATGTAGCTTCTCTGGAACAAGTTCAGTATTTAATTCCTACTAATGTACACTAGGAGACTGTGTCTAATTCAATTTGCAAAAACATAAAGTGCCTTTTAAGTGTAACTCATATATGGTTAGATGAATGTGTAACCCAGATGCCTCTGTAATTCCTTTCAATGTCATTAATTTGATTTGGTGAATTGTTATTTACAGACTCTAGTTCCATCTAAAGCAGAATAAACCTCAGAGAAAGAACCACAGTAAGTGCTTTTAGGAGTTTGTTGTTTTTTTTTTTTAGCACTAAAGAATACTGATGTCTCTTCATATCTTGTCTTCAGTCTTGTAACTTCATTAATATCCTTACACAGAAATATAACATCACTAACAAATGAAAAACAAAACAAAAACAAGAATACCCAGAGAGATTACTGAGATTGGTTTTGTTCACTTAGGTATCACTGTAGTCCAACGAGTGTCAGAATCAGTAATAGTGAAGTCAAGAGAATGTAGGTCTCAATGGATCCTAAGTGTAACAAAAGTATTGTTGTGGCATCATTGCTTGGCCTTCACCAATCCATTTTTAATTATTTTGCGTAACTCGCCGCATGTGTGATCATCCATGTTGCCACAAGATCAAGCAGACAACAGAAACCAGCCCAGCCTTTCATGCAGTCAGTTAATTTGATATGTAGAACAAGGGTGCCATTTTTACATTCCTTAACTGCGGAGCTAACCTCAATGTTGAAAACTTTCTCTGGCATTCTGCTTTCTGTGTTTTATTCCACTGGAGGCAATATAGCTTTAACACTCCTGACCTGACTGGATGCCACTCAGCTGAATTAATCTCAAACCTTACTGTTATTAATGAACTTGAACTTGGAAAGCAGTTTAGTCACAAAATGGGCTCAGGCAGCAGCAAACTCACCCTCATGTACAGCAAACAAGCCAAATGAGCAGAGAAAAAATGCTGAGGGTGCACTTAGGTTAGTTATAAATACTGATGCATTGAAATTATAGAAGCGCTCCTTGGAGATGCTGGAGCAGTTTCTCCTCTTGCGTTCAGTGGTGTCTATTGTCACTGGAAAAGGTGGTGTTAAAATGCATTTGTAGAGCAAAACAGTTGGTCCTGAGGAAACAACACCCACACAGGGCACACTGCAGGGAATTTTTACTTTGGGTAGTTCTAGCTTTGTCCCACGGTCTGAATGCCCATTAGAGGCCGTAGTGGTATGACAAGAAAAGAATGGTTGTTGGGTATGGCTTGGAGATTAGCTCCGAAAGCACACTATGGATATGAAGTGCCAGTATAGGTGCACCACTGAGGCTCGGTAAGCAAGGTGCTGCCCAGAAATTAAATCTTTACATGGGAAGTTCAGCTGTGGCACTGGAGTTTCCCAGGAATTAAGAGCAGGACAGATGCATTGGTTTGAAGTCAAGATATAAATAACAGGCATGAAAAGCAGCCAAAGAATGTGCAAGAGAACAGAGGATGGTAACAAAACAAGTCTTAGCCAAAAAGTGGTAGGTTACTTGGAAATAATTAAAAGTGTGTGGGGAAAAGCTAAATGCAAGGGAAATATTTTCCTGAACTTTTTTTTTCCCCTCAAAAAGAGGTGCTGTTTTAGAAAAATCCTGCAAAAAGAAATTAAATGGGAAAGGCTCCACATACCCTTAGTAAACATATAGCACCTTTTCTTTACACAGGATACCTGAGTGCAGAATTTGTGAACATAAATTATGTTGTACATTTCTCATCTGGTTTGCCCCTCATTAAGCAGTAAGCTGCTTAACTGGGGAAAGAAATGAGCCTTATCTGGTTTGCTACCCGCCTAACCATTATCAGCTGACATCAGGTAAAGAAATGAGCCTGAAAGAGTGAAGGACAGATGCAGATGCTGGAATCCAGTGAGGTCAAAGAAGTCACATGGATGAAAGGAATGAGAAATTTTCTTAACGCTTGTTTTCAAATGAGCAGCTCTAGCAGCAGAACAGGCAGCGAAGTGTGCTGCACCTAGAGACTTGTGTCTCGTGACTGGATTCTCAGGTGTCTAATAAAGCAGAAGCAGTGATCTGAGTTTTTTTTTTTTCTCAGGTGGGCTATTTATTATGTCTCTGTCATTTGCTATTGCTTGTGATTGATGGGTTGAGCTAATGCTAGGGGCCTCCCCTCGATGGGTGTGTTTTTAATTATCTCTCCCTTTATTTGGTGGCGTATTCCCATAAAACTGTTTGGCTCTTACTATCACTGTGGTTTTGATCTTCATATAAAATTTAATTGAAATTTACTAAGTGGTTCAAGAACTAGTGGGGTGGATGTAAGGAACAAGAGGATACACAGGATCAAACACTCAAATACAAGATTGCAGAAGGTTTGTATCCTTTAGAAACTAGGCTGAAAAAATATAGATAGGAACAACCTCTAAAAGAACATTCTTTCTAGATTCTTGGCATTTTTCTCTTTCATTTTAATTCATTTACTAGAGGTTGAATTAAAAACTGAGAGCACCACCTAAAAAAAAGTGCAGCTGCTGCATGTCATCAAATTTGAGTGATTTGCATTAAGTTGTTCGTTCTGGAGTTTGATAAAGAAGCTGAGTTCAACTGCCTCTCCTTTTGGGATCCTTACAGAAATCTGAAGAGGCATCTTTTAAGAATGTGTTTTGAACAAAAGGAGAGGGAGGCTGCTGTTATGCTACTGGGAACTGAGGAAGAGAATACATGCTTGGCTTAGCTGCCCTTTTCATCCAGAGTAGTGTGATACAAGTGCTCTAAATCAAAGCCTGAGCTCCAGATGCCATGTACAGTTGGAGACGGCTTCCTGCCAATTAGTTTCCAAAGCAAACAAGGAAGAGCAAATTTGTGTAGCTTGAAGTGAAGCCACACAGGGAGGCAGTGAACAGGGTGGTTCCCTTCAGCATGGAAGGGAATGTTGAGTGCTTTAGTACAGTGTCATTTTAGCCAGAACGGGGCCTGAAAGAAATAATATAATTTTCAACTCAGATTTTAAGCTCTCTGAGCTTAATCAAGTCAGTAGTTCAATAGCATTTCAGCTGGGTGATAAAATACTTTGTTTGTGTCTTCCTTTAAGGCGTATCTCCATGACTTAAGAGTGGTTTCCGATATTGATAACCAACCTAGCACTGAAGTAGATCAGAAGTAAACTCTGGATCAAACTATCTGGAGCCAAACAGACTCAAATGCATTTGGCAATAAACTGTCAATGGCAAGATCTGCAGATCCATGCAGTTGGCCATATTAGGTGATAAAAGAAGATAACTTTTAATGTCCAGGTAATTGTATGGAGATTGCGTATAGAAAAACCCTGGAAATAGGGTGAGTGGAAATACCTATTGGTGTAAGATGCTTTCCATGGCTAGCATAATGAAAGAATAACAGTGCTGAAAAGAAACACCATCTAAGAGAAGATTTTCTGTTGCTTAGCCTGCTTACCCTTTGTGCTTATCAACTTCAGGAGTTTTATGAATGCTCAAAACAATTCATGCCTTGTCACCTTCTTCAGTGATAGGAGAGCCGAGTGCCCTCTTACACTGGCTCTGGTTCATGGTTTGGAAACTTCAGACCTTGTTGTTTGTGGATGTACTGCTGAGGGGTCTGGTTATAAAGGAAAAGAAATAAATACATCAACTCTACAGGAGTCTGTCTATGAAATTTTCAAATGGGATTGCACCTTCACGTGAATGACTGTGGAGGATCGCAGATTGAAAACGATGGCTTCAGTTTGTTACAGCAGAGGTCTGGGTAGCAGGGAAACTTAATACAGAATAACAATTTGACATCTGAGACTGATTCATTCAGAGACCATAGCTCCGTTCTGTATCCTCCTCCGCCTCGTTATCCATTGAGCTAAAAAAAAAATAAAACACAGAAACTTAATGAGAAACAAATGTTGCTGCTGAGTTGGTCTGCAGTGGGAAGCCAAACTGTAGAAAATACTTCATTACTGTTTCAGTCATATTTTTAAAATGATAGATAAATAATTCCAGTGCTCTGCTGGTCCAGAAGTTCAGGGATATCATCACAGGACTGAGCTGTGTCCCAAATGCAGACTTGAGTGAGAAAACACACAACAGAAGGCAACAGCATAGTCTCTGGGATCAGAGCAAGACCCTTCCGATGGCAGACGTGAACATCTTTGAAGATGTAGTGGAAAGAATGCATGTTACTTATCGCACATAGCGGCACTGCTCCTGCAAACTGGGTACGTATGGCTCTTCGATAATTGTTTACCATGACTGCATGGAAAAAGGGGGAATCCAGAAAAGTGCCAAAGCAATGTGGTCAGTTTTCCTGTGCTGGGTACCTGTGCTCCCTACAGAAATGTGCAGGATGAATCTTGGGGATCAAAACAACTGCTACATGAAATTAGGTGCCTCTTAAAGCCAGGCAATAACGGGCACCTTCTCTGGTTTTGGCAGCTCTCTTGAATCCCCACAAGGATTCAAATATCGGCTGCTGGGTAAAATAGCCAATGCCATTTCACAGGGGCCTGGAGCAGGATTACTAAGCTGCCCAACATGGCTCTGGAGAAAAGAGTTGGAGCATTTTAAATTGTGTTGAGCCTCAGCTTTCAGTTCATGCTCTTTTCCTTTCCTTAAAAAGTACCAAAACAGCAAACCTGCTCCAAATTAAATTATAATCATGTACATGGTAAAAACAATGCCCAATAATTCTTCCCAGTGCATATACATATTTACATGTATTACTGCTACTTATATATCTAAGTCTTCGGTGCTGTTTGAGAAAACAATTATTTCTGAAACCAAAAGTTAGTGCATCAATTTGTCATTCTGTCTGTTTGGGCACGGGTTCTTTAATTTGTTAAATATCAAAGAATAATACACCATTATCTTTAAACTACAGATGTCGCTCATGCTTTTATTCCCACTCTTCTCCTATGCTACATAGTACATAAAGTTTTAACTTGCGCACATTGGTGCCGCCTGATCTCCAAAATGTCTGCATGGTTTATTTCTCTGCCTGCTTAGAGGTTGTTTTTTTCTTTTTTGGTGTAGCATTTTAGAGTGGGTTCTGTTACAATTCAGGATGAACCCATTTTAGACAGAGTATAAATGTGTGAAATATGTATATGCATGTGTGTGTGCACATGTCTGTGTGTATTTAAAATAGCTGTCAGTTTCCAAGAGCAGAAATTTAACCTCAGTACTGCATGTGTGGATTCAGTGTATTTCTTCCAACACAATTACCTGAAGATGTAGAGACATGTTACAGTAAAAAAGCAGCCACGTAATATTTGAGGAACCTAGTAGGTTAAAGTGTATTTCTGATTAATTTGTTGCTTAAACAGCCCTGACTGTTTATTGTGAATTGTGGATTTAATAGCAGCTCCCAGCTGAAATGAATAGCGTTTGCTTGGCTGAACATCTTAGTCAGCTCTGAAATTTTTAAACCTGTTTGTATCCCTGATGGCATTTTGGGATCTCCAAGGAACAAACCCAACTGTCCTTGCAAGGCATCCTTGCTCAGGGGAAGGCAGACAGGTGATGGCACCTGGTGATCAAAGATGCCAAAGTCATCAAGGAGCTCTACAGATACCACTTTGGGAGCTCATTCACAGATACAGCCTGGAGCAGATTGCAAGTCAGTGCCATCTGTGTAATCTCAGAGACATAAGCAAAGCTGAAGCCAACTAGATGAGAACATCTAGCTTTCTAATACATTACAGCCTTAACCACAATATGGAAGCTTGTGCAAGTCTGTCCTTGCCAGATTGTCAACCTAAAGTGACAGCTGTCCAAGCAAAGTCTTGCAGCACCGTCTGATGTGCTGCAATGAATCCCATACTTCTTCATCCACCTTCATCAGCCAACAAAGGGGCAGAAGTCCAAATACCAAATTTCTTTCAAAAAGAAGAATCCTGGCAGATCCAGAACCTCAACGTCCAGGCACAGACTAATGGCAGAATAGGGGGAGAGAAGGGGAAAAAAAGGAACTGATGCCATTGTTCTCCCCACCTCCATGTCCAGCTCCTCCAGGTCACGGTCCTCATTGGGCTGTCACTTGTCACTTAGCTGCAGACTGTGCTGGACTGAAGCCATCCCTACCCTCCTTATTCAGCATGGCCCTTGGCATTGCTCCTAGGAGGAAGTGGTCCTGGATGAGGTATCTCAGAAGAAGCACTGGGGCCCTTGCCTTGCTCTTCTCTGTGTACTGTCTCGGATAGGCCACACAAAACCTAAACTGAGCAGTCTTTCCTTGAAGCCAGTAGGACACTTCAGAATGATCTCTTTCCCAGAACAGAGCTAGCACATTAACATCTTGGTCTTGTATAAGATTGTTCACAAGTACATGCTAAAAACCATGATTACTCATGTTTCACTGGCAGAAGGTACTGAGTCAGAGAGAAGCTAGGGCTTGACCTATGTGTTGCACACCAAAAAAGCCAAGGACAGAACCCAGACTCTTCACTTCAAGACCCAAACCTGTGCTTCAGCCTCTGAAGACCCCACTGTCTCCATGAAGCTATGGCCTGCTCTGGGCACTGAAAAGGTAGCTATACTGGAAAACACCTGCATTTTTCAGATTTTTCTGCTTCCTGAAAAAAAACCCCAGCACACAGTGGCCTTCTAAAACAGCTCTGTAGGTAAGCACTGTAGCTGACACTACATTTTAACTCCATGACCCTCTGTGTTTCTTCAGCCTCTTTGGATTCTGGGTGGTGACGGAGCTGAGAGAAGGTTCTTTACACAGCCCAGAACTGTATACAAATATCTGTTCAAGCCTATAATGAGATCATCCGGGCTAGGCGGAAATGTGAAGGCATCCCTGACAGCAAGTGTGCACTATATAGTGTCACACAGAGAAGAGCAGCCAATATTACCCCAAGTGATGTCTCTCTGACATGGCACAGCACCACGCAAAAACCTTACTCACTTTATGCTGGCTGTGTTGTCCCTAAGGATCTCTGCGGTGAATTTAACTGTGCAACATAAGTGTGCACAGAGCTACTAGTACATCTGGTTCCTGGTACATCTGCAGTGCCCATCCACACCTGCAGGTAGGTATCATCATTCATCACAGCCAAACTGTATGGCTTGTTCTGGGAGTGCAGGCGTAAATCCAAGCACTGCTTACGCTTGGGTGGTTTGCTCTGTGGTGAGGACAAAGGCAGCCCTTGGAGCAAATCTAGTCTTTCTCAGGAGGAGAGGAAATTCACCCTGCAATTCACTGGGAAAAAATTATCTCAGCTGATGCAGGAAAGTGGTCTGCAACTCCCTAGGTTTTAGCAATTCCCTGGGAAAGGAAGCACCAGTGACAATGCCACAGACAGTGCAGGAAGGTGGTAGTTTGCTCAGTCAACTGGGATTATTTCTGAAATAACCTTCAGTTTAAAGTCGTTGGTGTTCCTGGGGTTGTGAGGTCCCCTAGCATTTACAGCAATTTGGTTGTAAAGCACCAAATCCTTTCTTCCTTCACATTTTTATGAGCTGAAACCTCTTATAAATAAATAGTACCTTCATAGAAGGGTTTCAATGGAGAGGCACATTTTACACTCTTACTTTGATCAGCAAATGCCCATCAGGACTACTGAAATAAAAGCTTCCATGTTTTCTAAGGTTGTTCTCTGAGAAGACCTGATGCTAAGAGAATCAGACCATCTCTCTTTGTTTACACTGATGGCACTGACTTTTCATGGGGGGGCAGTGAGTTAATTTGAAGAGAACTTTGCTTTTATGAGACAATAGGTCAGGGTGTCACCCAACACTCTTCCTCTGCAGCCCCATGACAACAGCTGGATAGGAGGAGATAACTCCAGCTCCCAAACGGATGGATGGCAAAGTGTGACTGACAGAGAAATGTCAGGCTTTTCATTCTGCCAGTACTGAATGTAGAGAGTTGCACAACAAGCAGTGTCCTTCTCAGAAGGAGCTGCAAAAGCAAACGGGCACCAGGGTTAGGGTGACTCAACGTGGCTTTAAATGTCCTGCACCCTGAGTCGTGTTGTCTCTGCATGCTGCTGGCTGTTAGCAGTACACTGAGATGAGGGTTTCCCGCTCTGCTGGGGAAGTGCTGGAGACACTCGCTGGGCATGTGCAGCCGTGGGGTGCTGCCAGGGTCGCTGGCATGTCCAAAGTACTTGTACTGAGACATTGCCAGCAGCCATGGTCTTCCCTTCCCAGAGCTCGGCCTGGCCCCTGTTTGCTTACTACTGCTTTGGGCTGAACTTTGGACCCCTGCTAAGCTGATAGCATTTCTCAAGACAGGGAAGTCCTAGCTGGTCATACTAGTCCACTCTTCAGGCATCTAACTGGTGGGGTTTGGTAGGGGTAGCTTTGGCAGGAGCTTTGCAGCCGGTTTCCCAGCAAGCAGAAGCAGCTTGTTCCTTGCTAAGGGAATGTTTCGGGCCTGAGCTGCAGCTGGACAGTCCTCCAACACATGGGCAGAGAACACAGAGTAGACAGAACATTGCTAGGCTGTACTCTGGTGAGCGGGGTGGAGATGACCACCGCTGGCAGGTGACTTCCACCTATTTCACAGGGGACTGCTAAAGCTCATCCTGAGCACAAGGGAGTTAATAAATTGCTCTGGCAGCTGAGGGAAAAGTGGGCATCACTTTGCAGGAGAAAAGTAAGCATTGCTTTCTGGATTCTTGCTCTGTTTCCTTTCCTTTGTCTGCAGGAACGCCATTCTGAGAAAGGGAAATGCAAACCGGTGCAGAAACAAAGGGCAATTTGCTTTTCCTTTGGCCTTTACAGAAGCAACTGTAAGCTACTTCACACCCTGTGCCAAACTCATGGGTGCATGAGAAGACTACAGCAGTATGGTCACATGCCCCTTGGCTTCCTCAGCCCTTGAAGCAGGCTTCAGGCAAAGTGACTTTGGCAACCTGCATGGGTAGGAAGCACAGTGCTGCTTCATGCTGTTTTAATGTCCACCTTTCCTGCTCCCTCCATGCTTTCACTGCCCACTGAGGAGGATGGTAGGACCTGTCCCACAACCATACATCAGAAGCACTGTAAGGGAACCTCACCCAGTGTGATGACAGGAATGCTCCCAGCTTCATGTCCACAGTTGTATCTGGGCCACCTAAAACAGGGCTGCTTCTAAATTAGTGGGGAGAGATAAACACCTTTGGGAGTGAGGAATCTTCCCACCAGTCTTAGACATGAATTGCAAGAGGAATCCTTCTCCAGCTGTGCCTTGTCTCTCCTTACTGTCTGCAGAGGGACGCCAGCCGACTGCTTTAGAGAAGGCAGCAACTTCTAGAAGGATAAAATTAGATTAAGCCAATCCCCTCCTGGGAAGATAAACTTGCATAGTTGTTGTGTGGCCGTTATGTTTTAGTAATGTCTTCCTCCCCTCTGGAAGAGAAGATGGCTCTCCTAGGCTTTCTCAGTGGTTGCTCGAAGACTTCCCTCACGCTGGGTGGCTGCTTGAAAAATCATCCAGCTGAGGGCAAGAAGGGGAGATGCAAGGCTGCCTCAAAGGAGAGGGAAGGAGCTGGTGCCTGGGAGAGTGGCACAGGAAAGCAGAACAAGAGTCATTCTCCACAGAAATATTTATTTACCCTAAATCGGTATGCAAACACAAGGCACAGCTGTTGACTTTAATGATGGAGACTGTGATTTGGTAGCAGTGTCCATTCAAAATCCTCAAATGGAGTATTTTACGACCTTCTACTGTGTTACAGTCTTGTGAAGGGTCTTTGAACTTTATTCCAGGGGAACCAGTTTAAAAGGCAGGCAGTTTAGTCACAAACACTTTTTTAATTTTAAGCTGAACAATATCAGTGCAAATGTCCTACTAAGAAAATTTTCAAGTGAGTTCCCAAGGTATTAATATGGAAGTGCAAATGAAACCAGTAATAAGTATCAGGTGGACTTTATCTGGGTCTAGAGACTGCACTTGCAGTAAATAACAGATTGGACAAAATTATCTACAGGTCAAAGAAATGAAACAAAAAAAACAATTATCAGACCATAGGGTGACACATTGTGAGCTGCTTAATTGTCAAGTGTTTTAGTTAGGATTTTAGGGCCTGATTTCTGATAATCAGCTTCATTAGAGCTGGTGTTTTTAATATTTTTTTAAAAAGCAATGAAGGAGTTGTTCTGGTCTAACAGGCACCTGATGTGGATTACTTGTATACAGCCACTGATGTTTTATTTAAAAGCACGTGTGAAAAGCCTCCATGCATTACAATAAAAGCTGAAGAGGAGCTAGAAGGTGCCTGCATAAGGGAGGACTTGGCCAAGCAGGGGGTTGTGTTTTGGGGAAGCTGGATCTAGGAGCACTGCTCAGCGGTGCTCTTGTTCTTTTTCACAGCAGGCTGGTGCAGCCTCACTGCTAACTGGTGCCTTCAGCTTTTTTGGTAAACCCCAGCTTGCCTGTGCCTTGTGCTTTGCTGTGGCACACCTTAGTGCGAGGAAACACCCGGAGACCTCCGTTTTTCATGAGCAAGGAGCAGAAAGTGCTCAGGAGTGAATGTGGCAGCTGAGCAGTTTCCCATATGGATGGAGCAACAGGGCTTTTAAGTAGCACTCTCTAATCCTCCCTGCCCCTCACTGCTGTGCCTCTGCAGGGGTGAGGAGTGCCCTGCGTTCCTGCCCAACTGCTTTCGCCACTTCGTATGCCCTGCTCAAAGGACACCGATTTTATTGAGATTTCCAGATAAAGTCTCTCTTTCCTTATAAAACCTCTTTGCCTAAATTAAGGAAAAAGGCAAGGAAAAGGGAATCTTATAGAGGCGCCCAGTGAAGAGCACCAAAGACAAGAGCAACTCTGCTGCCAAATGTTTCCTGGTACTGGCCAAGTTCTCACAAACCCTGACAAAATAAGCATATGCCAACCTGCATATGGTTTGGTTTGTGAAAAGGAGGAGGGCTTGCATTCTGCACATGTTCATGTCTATGAGCAGCTTCTTGCATCTGTGCATTGCTAGTGAAACCGACTGCAATTGTAAAATGCCTTTAATGGGTAGGAACTGGACCTTTTTATAGCCATATTGCTTTTCTTATCTGCTGGGAAATCTTCACACATTGGTTTCTCCCTGCTGTCTCAGAAAAGGCTGCATAGCTGCTCAAGCAATCTCAGCTGGCTTTCCCGCAGCTCTTCTTTGCTCTTCTTTCATGTGCTAATGTACTATGGGGGGTCATGACGGGCCAAGAGGTAAAGTTGCTCTGCAGCAAATTCCACGGCTGTGTTAAAATGCAGACCCTGGCATGGCACAGGTACCAGCCCCCTGTGGCAGGGGGAGGGTGAAGAGCTCTCCCCTCTCTCTGGACAGTCAGCGAGAGCTTCATTCCCCTCCGGGCACCCTCGGGACTGAAGCTTGTCTCTCACCCTCACTGAACCTCTCCACCCCTGCTGTCCTCAGCTGTCCCTGCAGCACTGATTCACTCACCTTTCTGAGAGGTCTATGGACACACGAGTGCAGCTTGGTGGCAGAACAGGGAGGTGTCCACAGCATGGCAAGGCAAATGGGGATGAGGAAAAGGTACTTGGTGCAGTCTTGGCAAGATTTTATTGGTGAGATTAGTGTCACTTATGTGCAAAACAGGAAGTCTACAGTGGGGACTGGGTGCCGCTATTGTTTTCATGTGAGCAGACAGACATTGAAGGTGCCCTGTGGGGTCCATGGTGACAGAAAAATACCTTTGAGGTGTAATTCAGTGCCCTGTACAATCTGATAACTCATCACCTAAACTACCCATTGCTTCTAAAATTAGCCTGTGGTGACTGGGCTCAGGGGACACCTCTCAGACCCCACTCCCAGCCCTGGCTCCTGCCTGGCTGCAGTTATCCTCCAAAGCAATGTGTTAGGAGGGAACCAGCCCAGGGACGGGGTCTGCCGGAGCCCTTGCTCCTGGCTCACCTTCCCAGAGGGGCACCACTGTGCCACAGGGAAAGGCATTGTCATTGCTTTCTCCTTGTCCACATCTCTTGCTCTTCACTTTGTGATTGTATTTTCTGTATTTACTTTTCAAAATGACCCTTTCATTCACCCCCTGTCACAGACAACTGGAAGCCATTCATATTGTTGCTGTGAGCAAAGCTAGGTACTCCTGTGGTGCTAACCCAGGCTGTTCAAGTCTGGATGCAAGTCAGGTCCTACAGCTGGGTCCACCCCAGATATGCAGAGTGAGTGCTAGCATTTGCTCCAGGTGGTTGGATGAAGTTAGTGGGTAATTTAACAGGAGCGCTAAATCCTTATGGTAACAAGGCATGTGCAGCTTTATCTTGTAATACTTTTATAGCAAGTTCAGAGCTTGTAAAAGCAGTTATGTAATTCCCATGCCACTGTAATAAATTTTCTGTCCCCTGTGGCTATTACAGGGCATAACATTCGGGATTTCTTCCAGGCAGATCTCTAGCTTTGTGTATTCCAGCAAGTTATTATGGGGGGTAAATGACCAAGAAACCTATTGGCTGAGTGATAGTGTGACCTGAGCATCTGGGGATGAACAAGCAGGCGTAGTCTGGGAACAGGGAGAAACATAGTGTCCTACCTGTGGTGAAGGACAAAGCATCTGGGCAAATGGACCTTCATTCATGAAATAATAATTAAAAAAACCCCTCCTCCTTTGAAGCACCCTTAAGGTAGTAAGATAACAGAGAGAATTTCTGATAGACCCTCCTTTTCCTTCTCTGCCAGCAAGCTTCATTTAGATGGCTGCCCCTGTGGTATCTGTCTGGTCTAATGAGCAGGCACTTATAGGCTAAGTAGTGCAAATTTTTACATTTCAGACTACTAATACATCCAGAAATGTAATAGAGAAGTGTTCTTTTTAATGCCCTATCTCAGGCAGGAGTAGAGAAAACCTGAAATGAATTATTAAACTATAATTTTATGCCTTAGCATAGCCCAGATGAACCATCCATCTCTGACCATATTATGTAAAACGCTTAGGTCTCCCAGGACAACTCAAGCCCCCACACCTTGTCAGTTCTCATGAGCTTAAGAAATACATTAAACTGAGTGTTTCACTGGTATTTGTGGCAGATGATATACTTCTGCATGTCGAACTCTGTGTGTGTGGGTGGTGCCACTCATTGATTCATAAAGATCAGCTAAGGTAACTGTTCTTATCAGTCTTACCCTGGTAATCTTCAGCTGCTCCTCTCTTGTTATGTAGAATTGAGAAAGCTCATTCCTTTTTCTGTATATTCTTTTCATGTCTGTAACTGTGGAAACTTATTTTTCCGTAAGGATTTGTTTCTTGCATCCACAGGAGAGCATAGTGAGACTGTATGAGATCAACTACATATTTACTTGTTCAAAAACCTTGATTTGAAGAGAACCATGTAGTCCTGCGTATTTACCTTTGCACTAGGTTGCATCATAACATTTTACCCAAGCAATGTCCTTAAACAAACATTGCCCTCAAGGCAGGGATATGATCAACTTGATCCATTTGATCTACAAATCAAAGATATTTTTTTCAAAGAGATGTTATGTGCAAAGCACTTTTTTTTTTAGAGATTATGTATATTTTCTCATTGTCTATCAATACATTAGCAATATAATTAGAACTGAAATGATATGGATAAATGCTTTCTTTAAAAGTATAGAGGAGCCCTTAGCAATGATGTGGGTGTTTTATAACCCTCTTCTATTTATTTCCAACATTAGGCATGAACACTGCTCAGAAATCTGCATATTTTTATGCCCTACTATGACATGATGCCGAAGCATCAACATTTCCGGAAATTTAAGAGAACTAAGTCTTGGGGGAGAGGCTTGCTTCATGTGTGCTTCCCTTGCTTAAAGAATTAGATGGGTTATTTGCCTCATGCAGTGAGGGCCAAATCCTCCTTCTGAAACGGTCTGCTTCTGTGAGAGTCTTGCCTGGGGAAGGACTTCTGAGTGTTCCTGGTCAGAAGGAAGTTATTCCTTTTATTGGATCAGAAAAGCATGCAGTTATGTGTGCAGCAATTAAATATCCCTCTCACTGTGCAAGAGACAAACCATCACTTTAGATTAGTTCTCTTTTAGATGTTTTTCCCTTTGCCATTAGAGTAATTTAACCTCATTCCTGCCTGAGAATCCTGATTTACTCTATGCCAGAGGAGCGAATATGTGTGTACTTACTGAATATGTGTCATATGCTGTCCTGCCACAGAACATTAGTGGGCAATGCCTTTACATAGACTGCAGGCCTTGTTTTGCTACCAAAATGTGTGTGTGTAGGAGGAGGGAAAAGATATATGAATTACGAAAATTTTATATCTCTGAAATGTGGCTTTACAGCTGTCAGAGTGCATGTAATGTTTGCAGCCTATTATTGCCATGTATGAAGTGGTTCCATAGCCTGAGGAACAACTGATTTGAGCTGCAGAAAAAGCACCCACATTTGTATTCATGCCCTTTCTACACCAGCGTTGCACTTCAGAAAGCAAAGAAATTTCAGAGGATGGGTAGAAGAGGATGAACAGCAAGTTGTGGAAACCAGGTGGATGGTGCTAGTAAAATTAACCAGGCCAAAACTGACTTAGACTTGAGAAAAATGTCTGGATGTATCACTCTGTATTTGGAAGGCCTTCGAAAGGAGACCAGACCCATTGGTCTTCTTGTAGCTCCTGACACTCAGACAATCTGGCTTTCACTTGTCTGAAATGGACATGAAGGCCCATTGGAAAGATGAGCATGTATCAATTTCAAAACAAAGGAATTTTTGCCCAGTAGCCCTCTTGTCTAAATAAGGTGGTCATTACCAAATGTCTGGAAAAACTTTGAGATAGTCCCATCAGCTGTTAACCTGCTGACACCCTTCATGAAAGGTCTGAGTGAATTCATGTTTCAGTAGCACAAAATTGCTTTCTATTTTAAATCACTATTTTGAATTTAGGTTTCAAATTCACAGTTCCCATTGTGGTGGTTTGTTATGAACTAAAGGTCATTCATCAGTGACTTAAACTTCAAAATAATCTTTCTGTTTTGAGAACACTCCTGGTTCCACTGGTTTTCCCATTTAGAGGCAGGATGATCTTCTTACAGCTGAAGTCAATGGTAAGATGTAGGAAGTTTCTTTCAAACCAGCAGACACCTTCTGGAAAGAAGAAACCCTCTGGAAGCATAATTGCTGTAATTCAGTAAGTGTTAACCTCACATTGCATATGTTGACAGTTCCTGACCACTTGCAGGTCAAGGGATCAATTGCTACAGAAAATTGTTGGCAATTTAAGCTAATGAATAAATTTAGGGTCACGATCCCTTCAACTGCATTACTTGGGGAATGAATTTTACTGAATGCATAATTTTCTCAGCTTCACTGAAGAAGTGACACAGAAATTAGATTGCCATCCATCACCAGAAGAGAAGAGAAACACAGGCTACATGAAACCACAATTACCAGTGTCAGAGACCTAAAAAAGTTTCACCCCAACCTCTCAGTAGGTTTCTGGTGAAAGAAAATGTGAAACAGAAGAGTAGGTAATGACAGTATCAGCCTTAAAACGTAGTTCTTGACAAGTGCCAAGATTTCATTTTAGTAGTGAATCTGACCCAACCTGCCTCTTATCAACACACAAAACATCTTCCTGTGAGTCAAATTATTCTTCAAACTATGCAGCATGCAAGACTATCAGGGAGAGCCAGTGAAACTCAACTTTCAGTCTTGCAACTGATCCATCTATCTTGCAATTGGGCATACGGCAACTTGAGCTGGGCTTAGTAGTATGCGTGTGCCCATCTGTCCTAGGCCATCCCGTTTGGACACAATGAAGCCGTATTGTAAGGCCAAAGTCTTCCATCTGTGGTCAAGGTATCTCTGTGAACCTGCAAACTGCTTCTTAGAGGATCTGTCAAGGCAGACTAAGCCAGCCTACTGTCAGTATGCTTACAGTCAATTTACAAGACTCTGAAACCTCCCACCTGAAAACATTTAAGTGTCCACAAATCAAACTTAAAAACTTTAATTATAAAGAAGTGACCATATTTATACCCCTGTACTCCTTCAGTCATCTTTAATAGCCCCCTCAGCAACCCCACCTGCTCCTTCTTTAGCCTAGAATGGCATGAGCTCAAACTCAGTGTATAGTGCACACATTACACATCAGGATCACAGCGAGAAGCAGAAATGGACAAAAGAATGTTTGTCAGTGCAAGAATAAATGACACATCTACATGGAGGGAGAAAATCCAGGTAGATCAAATCACTCTTTTCCACAAACAGTCTTGAAATCTGTCGAAATAGGATGCACACAATAAAGATAAGATCAAATGCTTTCTTTCTTCCTGGTGTGGCTGCCTGTGTTTCTGCAATTCAAATTTACCGTCTAAACTACAGAAGGTTGCTTTTAGTTCTGCAGCGGTGTAATTGCTAGTGCTCTCCACATTCCCTTACAGTAACTAGTGGAAAAACATGCATCTGGAGCCTACTGACAAAGCCTCTAGGTATTTTATTGTGGCCTACAATGCTCTTATTAAAAACATCCTTTCAAACTGATTTCTGCAGTGGGTTTTTTTTTTCCTTGCAGACTGTAGGTTTACTTGTTTTCTGGGAGAGAATATTTCCATCTACTGATGATAATTGCCAGGCATTACTTGGCAGATGCAGTATCTGGCTTCAGAGGCTGCTGACTTCTGGGGCGGGGATGCCTCCTGTTATATGTATGTGTACAGACATATGTATACATATATCCACATTTCAGCAGTGTGAGGATGTGGTTTGATGATGTGTTAAAACTCAAGCTCATCTAGTACTCGGCGAAAAATGCCTTGAACCTACAATATGAAACACCAGTTGTATATAAACTCCTTCTGCCAGTTTCAAATGTGTTCACAGTGTTTTGATGGATTAACTTTCTGTTAGTAGGCTTTATACTGGATCTGTATTACCTGTCCAAATCAAAATATCCACAGTTATTGCAAAAGCTTTTGCCATTCTTTCTTGATCCTGCTCATTGCCACCCAGGATCATGCCCTCCAGTTGTTGCAGGTTTTGACCCCTGTGCTTCCACTTTCTTTTTTGCTGTTTGCCTCCACCGAGCTCTTGTTAGCTACGGCTGTCTGCACTGAACCTTACTTTGCAGGTGATACCTGCAATGCACCTTTCCTTGGTTGCCTTTCTTTGAATGAGACCTCCTGTCTTGACTTCTGCACCACTGAAAGACTTTTGATTTTCCAAAGTACCTATTGCCAATGTAAGCCATCCCATGCCATATATACAAGGTTCTTATCTTCCTGATCCAGTCTTGCCCGATGGAGTCCGGCCTGGATAGAGGTATTAGTATTAGTCCTGCCAGGGCTCTGGGTAGGAAAGCTGTTTTGCATTAAGGTGCCACTTTCTGAACACTTGTTGTAGAAATTCTTCAGCAGGTCCAGTGAGGGAATGGCACAGAGACAAGGCCACCTCCCCTTAGAGGACCTACAAGAGGGCTGAGGTTGTCAATGGCCTGTCTGGCAGCAGGACAAGGAAAGCTTGCCTATACCAGAGCAAACCTGAATGCATCCTGAAAGATTAAGAGGGGCCAGGTCCCGAGTTTGGCAGTGGTTTGGGAAAAGAAGCAGTCCACCTGATCCCCCCAAAAAGGAAAATCCAAGGATAAGGATCAGAGCACCAAAGGAGAGAAGGCAGGTATTGGTTGGTGTCTTTAATTCCCAGATGTCCACAAGAAGATCCTACAACTGAGGGCAGAGCCACCAGCCAAGGTAAAAGGCTCATTTCCCATGTTTTTTTCTACCTTCTTTTGAACATTTTGTTTCAAGTACAGCATAGCTTTGATACCTCTGCTATTTCTTCAGCTGCTCCTGTCTACACAGCTTCTGTCCTCTGACTAGAGCCAGGAAGTTCACAACAGTGCTCTTTTGCCCCAAAACATGTCCCCAGCATATGCACCTGTGCCTCCTTACCTGTCTGAACTGTTTGTCCAGGCCCATTCTAGCTGCTGTTCCCCAACATCTCCTGGGAAAGTCTGCCTGGCCCTCTGTCCTCAGGTTCCTGGGAAATCCATCTGCTCCCTGGTCCCAGAGGTGTTCCTTTGGCTGCTGTTGTGGGAGGCATGTAGCAGCAATTAAAAAACCTGAATGCAAACATATATGTGTGTGTATACACATACAGGCACGGCAATGATGATGGTTTGACCAGAAAAAGGCTTTGATGAAGTGAAACTAGCCTGAGCCCATACTTAACACTTCTTGATCCTCACCAGTGGTTCATCCAGCCTCAGGTCACGTACCATGGGCCACATGGTTGCACTACAGCTTGGCACAGTGCTGTGTTGTTCCCTCTACTGACCCTGAGATGGATGGGCTTCTCTGCTAAGGTCTCCTCTGGCCCAGCTGTCCAGAGTGTTGGCCCCAGGAGAGCTGGTCTGGAGACCAGTTCTACCTGTGCTGGGGACCAGGGGCTGCCCCAGAGTGTCCAGAGGCAGATGGTGTGTGTTGTCCCTGTTGTCTCTCACACGTGTCCAGATGGTGAATGAGAGGCAGTGAGATGTTTGCAGAAAGACAGCTGCCCACAGAGCTAGCCCAGCCAGCAGAGAGATGCTAGTGGCAATCGTCCTAAAATAGACCAGGAGAGAAGCACAGCTGCTGGGGGGATGGTGACTGCTTTCATTTTCTTGCTTGAGGAGAATAGAAACCTGTGGTTGAAACCAGACAGCAAGGCCCAGGTGCGCACCTCATCCTGGAGGCTGGCTGCTCTCTGGTGACCTGGCAGCAAGAGTTTACTGAGGGAGGCAGAGGCTGCCTGGTTGGCCATGGGGATCACGTTCTGGGTGAATGCTATTCATAGCTCGGAGCAGAGGTTTCTACTCTTGCTGTTGTATACCGTACTTGGGAAGTGGGATGGCCATTGGGAGATACTTCAGGTGGTGGAGACATAACACTGTGTAGGGAAGTCAGCTCCTGTCTCTTCAGCATCTGATATCCTTCATCATACCTTTAATCGCCCTCTTTTCTAGACCAAGTTAGCAATGCAGCACCAAGTCTGCCATGAACCATATCTTGGAGCAATGTTGGTGAGATGATGCAAGAAGCACTGTAAAATAATCGGGATTTCTCATCCTAGTTGCTAAACTGCTTCCCTTCCTTCTCCCCCACTGCTCTCTCTTCCTCATGTTTTCTGTGTGCAAAGTTTTTTTTTTTTTCCCATGGTTTGCATTTTCTTTTCATTAAATCTTTGTAATCTCTGTTTGTATTTAAACAGCGTTGAGATGATTATTTCTGAGCATGGGATATGAAGGATTGCACAAAGCCTGGAACAAAAGAAGATGCAGCTGAACACAGCAAGAAATGCAGGGTATGCAGAAAGACTGTTACTGCTTTCTTCTCATTTCTGCACAGTTCAAAATTATAACCAGGACTCCCAGTAAGTGTCCCATAAAGTAATTAGCCAGGGCTTCCCCAAACCTCAGTGGTACATGCTGGTACAGAGACAGCTGGTGTCAGCTGTCTAAGTCCCACCAGCTGTCTTCCTGGTGTCGTAGATATTGTTCAGGGTTATTGTTCAGGTGAAGGGGATCCAGGTAGGACAGTCCTGTCTGACCATCCATCTTGTCTGACTATCAAGCACACAGCCAGAACCACACAGACACTGCAGAAGTCATTGTAACAGAAGAACTCTGGCAGTGTATGAGGTTGCAGAGGAGCAGGCTAGATGCAGTGTGCAGCAGCAAGTGGCACAGCTCTGGCTCATACTCACATAAAATGACAAGGTTGCATGATTGCACTAATTTGGCAGTGACCTTTTGCAGGCCATCCACATCACTGCAGCTTGAGCCAGCTCTACTGAGGAACCCAGTAATATACAGCTCTGGCACTTAGGGCTGCTGTGGCCCAAGTCATGGGACCTGCAGAATTAAATCTGCAATTTATTGGACTTCTCTGTGTGTGGAATGCCTGCATGTTAATGTGAGCATCCCTGATTTCCTTCCCAAAATAGAAGGATTTTTCCCCAATTGCATCCCTTCCCGTTCCACTCTCTCTATAGTGTTAAATGTGCTTCTTATTAAGTGGAGCGATGCTGCTGTGATTTATTACTAACCACACAAGTTTTCTGGAGTAGATATGAACCCTTCCTATGTATTTATTACCTAAGTGCACAGAGAATTGTGAACAACTACACATATGAATATGACACAGCTCACCCATTTCCTCAGCCGCAGAGATATTGATTGTCATCCCTAACTCTTCCCTGATCCTGAGTTTTAACTTTAAGACAAGCTTAAAGGAAATATAATGGAAAATCCTGCTTTTACTCACCATTGCGTGCAACAGCATCAGGTGCTACACCAGGAACATTTCATACTTCTCTGTTTCCTTGAGGTGGAGATGGATCATCACCTAGACAAGTCTGTCAGCTAAAGAGGTAGCAGAACCGTGCCTGTCCAAAGAGGAGACTGACCAGTTACAGGCACAGTAACCACCTATGAACATTACAGTCCTACAGAAAGAATGGGCGGCTAGTTTCTTACAATTTTTCTCTAAATCCACTTCCAGTTGATTTCTCTACATTTTTATTTTTTTTTCCCTTACCATTATCTAAATTTAAAGTAGATTTATCTCCCTTCACTGCCGGCTGTAGATTAGGTACCATTTGGAGAAGATGTCTTTGGAGTTGTACAGGTGATCTATCAATTATTCTACACTGTTCAACACTCTATTGACCAGGGCATAAGGGTTCATCTTTCCTATAAGTACTGCTACAAATATTGGAATGAATAGACAAATGGACTTGTGTGATATGTTATAATCAGTGTCCTGTTCTTTCTGCATTAATGCCCCCCTCCATCTTCCCCATGTCCTGAATAAACCCCTATTTCTTCAACTATAGGAATGGAGGGGAAAAATTTTCAAAGACTCTCAAAAGGAGAGGAGGAAACAGAGCTATTGCAAACCATTCTTATCTTGTCTGCATCACTGAAAGATACAAATAAACTGGAGCTTTGCTTTCCATCACTTGCCTTCCTTTCTCTGGATGACTGTGTTTGTTCTTGAGATCTGCTTGTTCTGTGTAGCATTTTTTCCTTCAAGTGGGTTTATAATACTAAGCGGGTGTTTGGAGCAATGGTTTATAGCTGAATCATAAGACAAGAATATTTAATGGGTCATGCCTAGTATCTGAAGTAGAAGAGAAATATAAGACCCACCTTATGAGAGGTGGCCCACCTATGAGATCACCTGGCAGCAAAGTATGGTCACTGTTGGCATAGTCTGTTAGTCAGGTTACAGATCTTAGTCTGTAATTCACTGAACAGTCCTAAGAAGTTTCACAAAGATAATAGGGTTATAGAGGAAGACTTCAAAACACACAAAATGTGATAAAGGGGATTTTCCTGCCCAGAAGCTGGAGAAAAACTAATGAGTTTCAATCTAATTATGCTTCGGGATGCCACTGCCTGTCTTGTGAGGTCATCAGAAACCTATTCTGTGAACCTGTAGCTTTATGGGTCTGTCTGAAGGATCCAGCTGGACATGGCAGAAGGGGCTGGAGGGTTTGCAGAATCGCCCTGGTTCAGAAATCACCTCAGCAATCTTCATATTAAGAAGAAACAGTAAATGAAGCTCACTCTCTTATACCTGTATTTCAGTTTCTTACCCTTCAGCTCTGACTTGTAAGGGGACAGTTTACCAGATGACTTTTGTGAGGGTGGGAGGAAGGAGGAGTGACCCAGACTATTCAAAGCCCTCTGATGGGGATGTGAAGTATTAGGGGAAAAGAGACAGAGAAGCACAAAATAGTGAGGATGAGGATGGTTTGATAGGCATGTTAGCAGCTTTCCTGCAACAGAATGACATTTTATGAAAAAAAAGAAAACCCCTTATGACTCCCTTACCACCACTTCCAGTCGATAAACTAGACCTCACAGATGAAATGTTGGTATTGTTCCTCTCCTCCTTCTGCATATAGTGCAAAACAGCAAGTGGATGTTTCTAAATATGGAATTCCAATATTTCACACACACACAAAGAATAAGTAGAAAGGTAGAAAAAAGATGGAGAGAGGACAGGAGTTCAGGTTATTCAGTAGAGTGATCCAGGTTGCCCAGACAAAATGGAAATTTATTGACATTGTGTTCCTAATACCCTGTCCTTTCTACTCATTCTTATCTTGGCTATAAGTAGTTGTGCTGGATTTGGCTGGGATAGAGTTAATTTTCTTCACAGTAGCTAGTATGGGGCAGTGTTTTGGATTTGTGCTGAAAACAGTGTTGATAACACAGGGATGTTTTAGTTACTGCTGAGCAGTGCTCACACAGAGTCAAGGCCTTTTCTGCTTCTCACACCTGATCAGGCTGGGGGTACACAAGAAGCTGGGAGCGGACACAGCTGAGACAGCTGACCCCAAGCGACCAGAGGGATATTCCATACCATGCGACATCATGCTCAGCATATAAAGCTGGGAGAAAAAGAAGGGAGGAGGAGGACACTTGGAGTGACACCATTTGTCTTCCCAAGTAATGGTTACACGTGATGGAGCCCTGCTTTCCTGGAGATGGCTAAGCACCTGCCTGTCTATGGGATTCAGAGAGTGAATTCCTTATTTTGCTTTGCTTGTGTGCATGGCTTTTGCTTTACCTATTAAACTGTCTTTATCTCAACTCACGAGTTTTCTCGCTCTTGCTCTTCTGCTTTTCTCTTCCATCCCACTGAGGAGGGAGTGAGCGAGTGGCTGGATGGTGCTGACTGCCTGCTGGGTTAAACCACAGCACTAATCATTATCTGTGTAGAGATCTCTTGGGATGTAGTCATGTTATTATTTTGCTGTAAAACACCCCTGGGATATAGGATGGGTATTCAAGAATTGCTTAGGTTATGGGAAAATTTCTTCGGAAAGTTCTTTGGAAACTGAGGAATATCCTTTTTAACTGTAGCTATGAAGGACTTTTAACTATGATAGCAAGGTTGGAATTGCCCATGCAAGAAATCAGCCAAAGGAATTGGTATTGGTCATGTTGCTTTTTGAAGCTCTTTTCTCTCTGTCATTCATTATAGAGGGAGTCTGGGGACCAGCTGTCCTTATTTCCGTGCCTAAAATTAGCTGGAGTAAGCTCCCTTTGCATACTGCATGTTTGATTCAATGCTAAATGAGTTTTTCTGGACTTTATTTGTTTTCTTCCTCGAGGACCAAGCCCACTGTTACTGCCTGTGCCCCTTTTCTTCGCTGTGTACCCTTTATGGGGATAGGTATGCATGTTTTATTCATATCCTGGTGTTATCCTTCTGCCAGTACCATTCCTCCCTTCTGTTTTCTTCTCTTGCCCTCAAGTCAGTGTACAATATCAAGTACATCTGTTGTTTATTGATTTATGCAGTGCTCTGAGACTACTTTACAGAAGCCTTTTACAAGCAGGGAACATTTCATTTATAACTAAAATACTGGGACCTCTCAGCTGGAACACAACAGCCGTATAACAGCGCTGGTAACGCAGCTCAACAGCTCTCAGAGAGAAACTGAAGAATACCATATCTAATTGAAGCAACAAGGGATTGTTAACTACTGTGGGAAGAATGTAATTGCTTATGCTGGAAACTGGCCAGGATGCTAGGGTTAACATTTCTACTCTTACAAAATGCACGCTGAGACCTTTAAATGGCTACTGCTAATTATAATTACCCCAAATAACACTGCTTAAACCACCTTTTACTATCACATCACACCATCAACTTTATTATTATTAGTGCATCCTTCAGACTGCTCTTTTTTCAGTCTGCTACACAACAAAGTAATTCACAGAATACTAATAAAGCTGTACCTGTACCCAGCGGATTCAGCATAAAGAAGTCCAAAATGAATACAACTCCCAGTTTCATGTGAGTTTTATTTGTAGCAAAATTTAAAACTGTCAGAAAATACAAAAGAAAAGAAAAATAGTGCATAGGTGGATTTGGTTTGGGAATTCAGCTCTGCTGTCCTGAGTCTGTAAAGAAAGAAGACAAAGAGGAGTCTCTCCTCTTCTATGTTGTACAGTGGCTTAAAAGATTCTTGTAGACTTTGGGGGATGATGTAGTGTAGTCTGTATCAATTTGAATTTCATCCATCAATTCCTTCCTCCTCGCATATGAAGAAATGTATCTGTGTTTGCCCCAGAGGGCTTGTATCCAGACAGAACTTTGCACCTTAATATTGAGCTTCACGAATGCATTTAGACTTACATGACCAAAATAGTTGCAGTTTCACTAACTACCAGTCAGGTCAACTGAGGAAAATTTGACTCATAATGTCTAAGTTTGAAAGATGATCACTAGCGGCACACAGCAGATACCTTTGAATGTATTTTCTTTTTCTACTTCTCCATTAGTCATCATTTAGTAGTGTATTGCATATCTTTAGATTTAAGTAAAAAAATATAGCTCCTTAGGTCTAAAATCTCTATTGGATATTTTAAACAACAGCCTATGCAGTAAAATAGCTGCTCAGAAGCATAAGAAATGAAAGATATGTTCAAGCATATACTGCCACCATATTCAAATCCACACCTCACATGACTTTTACCCAAAGCTTCAGTGGTTCATAGTTTTGGCAGTGGACTCCAGAGCTGGTGAGGTGGTGCTTCAGCGAGACCCAGGGATGGAAGGGCAAATCCCACAGCCCTGTTGTGCTGAGGAGCCCTCACTGCCCCTTATGCAACAGCATTTCCAGCCTTTAAAGCTTTGCAAACAGCCAGGAGGGGGGACACCTCCAAATAACATCATTTTTGGCCAGAGGCAGTGCTTCAGAGCCTGTCAGCAGATCACACGGCAGCCGGCACAGAGCAGAGGGACAATGATAGATGTTCACAGTTAGTGATGCTGCTCTGAGTACGGTCTCTTGAACTTGGATTTGGTTTATGGGCTGGTCTGGGGCTTCTGTGAAGAAGATTTTCAGCATGAAGCATGCAAGTATGCATATTTGTTTTAATGGGACTGCTCCCGTGCCTGAAGTTTAGCGTGTCTGTAACTACTTGAAAGAATGAGGCTGTAAGTTTTAATTTTACAAGGATATCAGTAAAGGCTTCTGCTAAACCAGCAGGCAGGAGGTCTGGGTGCTGACAGCCTTTCCACTGACTCACAGCAGCATCTTTAACAAGTCGCTTCTCCTCCAGCCCAGTCCTTGTCAGTAGAAGGACTGTAATAGAGATTCACACTCTCGCACTTGGAAAGCAACACCCAGAAAGAGTTACTGGCTCGTTTTCCTGAGGAAACTGTCACAGCAAATTGGGTGATATAATAGCAAGAGTTCTCACAAATTAGATTATCTCTCCCCACAAGTGTTGCCTCTCTCATATCTTCAACTGATCATGTATATGACAATACTAGAAATACTCAAAAGATATTCTCCTAAGATCTGAGGAAAATTTAGCCTACATCCCACCCTCTTGCTCAATCGTTCTTAAGGTACGAGCCAGAAACATCAATGTGTGCAAGTAACATCTCCCCTCTGAATGAGTTTAAGCCCATGATATTCTCTCATATACTAACAGGCTAAGACATGGGTTTGCTTTGTGTGTGTGTTTTTATAAATTATTTCCTTCATTTCTGCAGAGCTAAGAGAGCTTTGTGATGAATAATAGTCCTATATTTGCAGAATTTATATTACCAGTAGTTAGAAGGATGGATGTTCCAGTCTGCTAAAGAGTTTGAAATCTGATTTGCTTCTGAAGAGGAATAAACTTGAATGTTTTAAGCTTTCAGAAAGAAGAACTTTGGAAAAAAATACTTTAGATAAATATGAAGAGTCCAACAGATTGCAATATTTTATGTCAGTGTTTACTTGTTTTTCTATATTAAGATATATAATAAAAGGTAAGCATAATTGGAGAGGAAATTAATTTGCACATTTAATGAGACATATTTATTTATGAATACAATAAACAAATAAAATAAAATGTTGCATAGTCCGAGAACATATGGCTCCATCAAAGTTTCTTTATCCAATTCTCCTGGGAAAGATGCTAAAGCCAATAAATAATCTCGGACTCAAACACACATCTATTCACAAACCTGTCTCAGCTTGCAGAGGTAGGAGACTATTAAAACTCTGTTTAACTGTTAAGCTGAGCTTGACTCGGAATTCCCTAAGGTGCCACAAACCTGCAAATCCCATCTTTTCAAGCTGAGTTTCAGGTCATGTAGATAGCCAGCAGCTCTCCCCAGGGCTGGCACAACGCTGGGGGATGCCGCAGGCTGGTGGGATGGGGGAGCAGCAGCAGTGCCTGGCTGAGTGCAACAGGAGGAGAGTGCTCTCGGCGTCCATGGAGGTTGTCATGCGCACCGCAAAACACCCAACTTCTGTGGTACATGACCATTTGAAAGATGCATTGGCACTGGAGAAGCCATGTGGCTTCTCCATACCTGCTTGAATTGCATGTAACATATCCCAGAAAATGCTGAGGTTTTGGAGGAATACAGATGTTTTGCCACCAACTTGTGCTGCCACAGGGGGGTGAAAGGCAGCTGTGAAGTTCAGAGCTTTGTGCTGATATGGAACTGCCCAAAGAGCTGAAGTTCTTCCGGCACTGACTCATGCTGCCTTGGCCGATGGAGCTGGTTTCTTGATGGACACGGTAGTACTTTGATGTTGGTTTTCAGTTGGATTTGTCAGATATTAGGAGCTTACACTAAAAGTGCCTTTAAAAACATGCTGCAAAACTTATATTATCTCTACTGCACCACTTGGGATTAGGGTGCTTTAATTACTACTTAATGAGAAGAGTAGATTAGGAAATCTTATCTGAATGCATGAAGCTCCTAGGAAGCAGGTTGTGATGCTAATAAGTATCAACCATTGCATGCTAAGTTAATGCTGAGGGGTCAATTCCTCATTGTTCAGTATTGGTTTTGTTTTAACTAAATTCCTATCTAGAAAATATCAGAAATAATTTGCTCCATAATACAACTTTAGAAAGCATGGAGGAATCCCCACAAAACTACAACAACAACAAAAAAAAAGGATTAAGGAAAAAATTAAGGCAATCTATAAATTGTAAGTCACACAATGGGAAGTGTACGATGTATCTGTGTATGAACTAAGATATTTAATAACTGAGTGGATTACACTCAATTACAAAAATCACGAATACTTGTGGACATAGACCCTGGATTAATTCTTTGCAATAACAGCTACAGAAATAAGGGGATGAAACCCTTAAAATTTGTCATCTGAGTTGGCTTTTTTTTTTTTTATTCTAAATCAATTGTTAACCTGACATCTTCCACCAACAGAAAATGAAAACGTTTAGATGAATCTCATTTTCAGAAAGCTATTTACAGCATTTAAGTTCTTTCAGTCTCCAGGAGGGTTTGTCATCATTATAAAGCATCGGACAAAAGGTACATACTCAAGAAGTGTGTAGAGCCAGGAGGCAATATTAGAGATACTTTTCCTCTTGGAGGGATGTTGCTTCAAGCTGAGGAATCTCGATAATCAAATTAATATAATCCAACCATTCCAAAACCACAAGATTTGCAGGGATTTCTCCCCCCTTTCCCACCCTATTTTTAGGTTTGAAGTTTTGCAGTCAGGATGTTTACATTTCCAGCTAATTCCTGGTGTGGCGGTAATTTGGGTAGCGGGACAAATTATTTGTCTATGTGAAGACACATATATTTTGCAGTGAGATGAATATTTTCTCAGCAAAGGCTCATACAGAGGCAATTTTTTACTGTGAGGAAAAGTATGTTTTGACTAGATAGCTTTATTGCTGCATAACTGAGAGGGGGAAAAGGCACTGTAGGTCTGTTGACATATGTAGTGGAAATCAGTCCCATGGTTGAGGGAAGAAGATGTGACACTTTGAAGTGCTGACCTGCCTGGACTGACTGCATCTGGATATGCACTCCCTGTGCCTCAGCATCACCACAATTTCTCAGCAGGGAGCAGTTTTGACCACTCCTCCCTGTATATGCTACTGCCTTTTCTGTCAGGGCAAACACAGCTGAAGTTGCATTCCTTTAACCCACTAACATATTCTCTAAAGTAACAAGTGACAGGACAAGAACATTCCTTCACTGAAGGAATGATCAGGCATTGGAACAGGCTACCCAGGCAAGTAGTGGAGTCACCATCCCTGGAGGTGTTCAAGAAACGTGTAGATGTGGTGCTTAGGGACATGGTTGAGTGAGTTAGGTGGTGTTGGGTTGAACTTGATGATCCTTGAGGTCTTTTCCAACCTTAATGATTAATGATTCTTAGTACTGTAAATCTCTCATCCATATCTTGTCCAATGGCTTCCTTCTCTCACTTTTCTTTCATGGAAGTGATCTTCATGCTTTTGCTGCTGCCTCCTACACTCTCTGACTGGGCTTAGATCTCAAGGTTTTTGGATATGAAAAGTATTTCTTCCAAGCTTTAATCTGGAAATCACTCAGCAAACTTCTTTTTGATAACCTGTTTTCAGCTGTTATTCATTCATGTTTCCATTTTGCTGTGCCAAATAACTTTGGAGATTGATATCTATTTTTGCAACGTATTACCTCAATGTCTCCTATTAAAGAATTGGAAAGTAAAGATTACAGATCTTTAAAACAAGTAGGTCCATGGAGCGTTCAGCCAATGTCTCAGCATGACAAAATCAGCTGCAAATGCCTTTTGCTTACAGCTCCAGTGCTTGAAAACAGTGGTGGCACCTGGGGCTAGCTGGCAGCCCACTGACCCAAGAAAGCCTGGAGATCTGCCATCCCACAAAGCCAAGGCTCAAGGTGCTGTGTGGGAAGCTAGCAAGAAAGACTATGCTTTGAAAAGAGTCTGGGGAGGATCCTGCCGTGGTTCTGACAGATACTTTGTTTGGTGGTGGCCCTGAAGGAGAGCAGATGTTACCTGGGCAGTGCAGAATATACCCCCATCTCGCTGCCTGACCTGAGACATGGGAGAGGTGAAGATGTGGGCTTTCCCCTTTGCCATCACCACAGGTTATCTCTTGGGTCAGGGATGAGGACCTGGGAAAGGACAACACTGGGTGCCTGTAGCTTTATTCCTACAGCTACTCAAGAAAGCAGGAGGTGGTGATTGGGCCCAAAAGGCTCTCCAGTTGTTTCCCTTTGTGTCAGTGGGAAGAGAACCGCTACACAGAAAAAGGCTGGATAGATGGTTTGCTCGTCTGACTTCCTCCAGTAAATTCCCCTCTGTACCTTTGCCTCATGAGTACACTGATGTTGCAAGGAAACCCATCTGTCTGTGTCACCGGTCTCTTATCCAAGCAGAAAACTAATTCCAAATTCAGCTATTGTTTTGTTTATACAACAATAATTTGGATCATGATTGTGCTTTTATATCTGAGGGTAAGGCAGAGCATGCCAATTAGCTCATGCTGTGTTTGGGTTGGGATATACAGACATCTCCTCGGCAAAAATCCTGCAAAATTCCTCAGCAAGGAAACTCCAGCACTCTCAGTGAAACATAGGAGCTAGGTAGAGTGAATCTTGCATTCTTCAGACAGTTAGAAAGGACAGATGCAACATGTTCGTATCGATAAGACCGGGTAGTTTCTGCACAGCTATGTCAAGAATGACTTCTGTTTTTAACTGCAGTTTTATTCTAGCTAGTGGCTTGGTGGCTTGCACCTATAAGGGACAGTAATTTCTGCCTAAATTGTCCCTGTTTGGTTACATAGCTTGTATCACACATTACAAGCACATAAGCAACTTTTTTTTTTTTTTAATCTAGCGGGAAGTCTATCTACTTACACTTTAGAGGTATTGGCACTGTCTTTTTTATGAAATCATAGATTCAAGATCAGAAGACACCAGTACAATAATCTAGCCTGGCATTTTTTGTATAACACAAGCCAAAGAAACTCAGATACAGTTTCCTTATGAGCCCCCAAGCATCTGTTGTATCCACAAGATGGTTTTTAGAAACAAATTAAATTAAGGATCACACATGAAGAAGAATTCGTCAAAACACTTGTTTATTTGTTCCATAGTTAATTCCCTTAATGCTTACAAGTGTGTCTTATTTACAGCTTGAATTTATCTCCTGGATATCAGCATCTTTTTTAACCCCTGGAATATAGGGTAATTGTCTACAGGAAACCTTTCTCCTGTGTGAATTCTTGTAGATCACGGTCAACACCTTTTGGTCCCCTAAAGAAACTTAATAAATAGAGCTCTTTGAGCATCTCACTAAGTTTTGTAGACAACAAATTGCTTTTGTGGCCCTCTTTTGAGTCTTCTCCCATTTTTCAACATCATCCTCCAAATGCATCTATCAAGCCTAGGCACGCTGAATCACAGAATCACAGAATGTTAGGGATTGGAAGGGACCTCGAAAGATCATCTAGTCTAATCCCCCTGCCAGAGCAGGAACACCTAGATCAGATCACACAGGAACGCATCCAGACAGGCTTTGAATGTCTCCAGAGAAGGAGACTCCACCACCTCCCTGGGCAGCCTGTTCCAGTGCTCTGTCACCCTCACTGGAAAGAAGTTTTTTCTCATATTCAAGTGGAACCTCCTATGTTCCAGCTTGAACCCATTGCCCCTTGTCCTATCACTGGATGTCACAGAGAAGAGCCTGGCTCCATCCTCCTGACACTCACCCTTTACATATATATAAACATTGATTAGGTCACCCCTCAGTCTCCTTTTTTTTCTTTTACTGGCTACATGTAGAATAGTAAATTAGCCAGGAAATGTTTCTGGATGCTTGAACTTGATTGCCCTGATGTTAAATTGTTAGCATGGGCTCTGGTGTGGTTTTGGCCTGGATCAATGGGACAGATTGGCTCAGACCAGACAATGTCTGAGAGTGGTTGGGGTTAGCACAAGCCAGTGGCCATTCCCAACAGGCAGCTGATCTGCAGCCTCCATGGTTTAGGAATTAAGATAATTTATGGGCGTGGATATGGACCATTTCATGCCAGCCATTCTCAGTGCTAGCATGTAGCACAGGGTGCTTGTAGTTTACTGGCAGAGACACAGGCAGTCAGCAGTCCAGGGTGGCCTTACAGTGCTATATTTTGAGAAGGGAACACCACCTTTGTGTTCCTTTTTGTTATCTGTGTTCATGCCTCCAGATCTATACTCCTTGGCACCCTGCTGCCCTTGAAGCTTGCAGTTATTTTATTATTTATCATGTTCCCCAAGATACTATCATTGTCTGAAGATCGTAGGATATTAGATTTTTTTTTTATGATATGAAGGTAGCAGGGATAAAATTTTTATTTTTAAATGCATATTCTTGAATTTGACTATGTATGGTATTTGTCTGAGCACCCTTTATGAATGTGTGCGAGCTTTCCCACATAAACATTCTGCTCTCATCACGATGTATCACTTTGCCATTTTTACTAGAAATTATTTTTTAATTCCTTCGAGAAAATAGTACTAATAAAAAAGTTAATGAATAGCCTTGTGCCAAGAAAAGATCTTTCTGGGAACTCCTAGGAATCCTGAACTTTCAGTAGGGGAAAGTTCTGCCCTTTGCCATTAAAGTTTGGGATGTATCAGATACCTTACAGTTAACCCATTCCTTTGGCTGCATTGTTTTCATATAGTCTCATTGTTTTAAACCAGGTGTACAGTTCCTCCACAGGCCTCAGAAAAGTCTGTTTTGTCAATCTGTCAGTGAGAAGGAGAGAAGATAAAGCCTTTTGCAGAGGACAGTAAGTAAGGAAGATGGAGATAAAAAGAATCCAGCCAGCTCTGGATTTCCACCCTTTGGGAGACACTGTCACTGAGAGAAAAGTATGTGAATGGAAAAACCTCCCACCTTTGTACTGATAATGTAAACATGTTTGTCTGTCTCCCAGTGTCAGAAAAATTGCATTCCTTGCCTGGAATAGGACTATTTTTTTCTCTAGCAGTTTCAAGATCCAAGCTATATCTTCATCATTCATCATCACATGGAAGGTGCTTGTGTGTCAGCTTCACACTATCACATAACTGGTTAGGTCAATGCAGGTCCACTGATCAATGAGGTGGGTGCTCTGGTGACAGAGGATACAGAGAAGGCAGAGTTACTGAATGCCTTCTTTGTCTCTGTCTATACTGCCGGAGGCTTTCCTGAAGAGTCCCGTACCCCTGAAGTCCCAGAGGAAGTCAGGACAAAGGAGGAGTTTACTCTGGTAGATGAAGACTGGGTTAAGGAGCGGTTAAGTAATCTGGACACCCATAAATCCATGGGTCCTGATGGGATGCACCC
>VZTO01025599.1:7945-24459 GCA_013400615.1 Syrrhaptes paradoxus
AGTGTTTTCAGACTAGCAGTGGAGCTGAATCACCATAGTAAGGACATATGAAAGTGGACAAGATTGCTGAAACAGTCATATCTCTACAGTGAAAGCACTGGTATGATGGTAGAAATTCCAATAATTGCTTTAGAAAACATTGATTCTTTCTGCAGGAAATCTTGCTTTTGCTATCAAAAGTAGCTCTAACTAGAAATGGAAAATTAGGCTTAATTCTTCCATTGTGCATCTGAACAAGAAGTTAACTCCCTCCTTGCATTATATTGTTCCAGGGCCAAATTAAGCTGGTTGCAGCCTTGTGCAGGTACACAGAGTGTTTTAAGTACACAAAAAGGTACTCAGCTACTGAACTTGTACCTGGAAGTATTTGCATCTGACTATCAGTTCACAGTGAGGCACCCATCAGTCAGAGAACAATGAAAGAAAAAAAAAACAAAACAAACCAACAGCAGAGACTGGCTTTCTGAAAGGACAGTTGTACCACTTGAAAGTCCCATGCAGAATGCAGCTACTGTAAAAAGCAACAAAATGTGTTGCCTTCACTTTGAAGGCTATGGCTCTTCTGCATTTCCCTTTAGAATAAATGGTCTCAAAAGGGTGGCCCTCCCCTTCCACTCACTCTAGGCAAGGAACACATTGGTACTTCACTGCAAGTACACTTTTACTTACAGAGTTTTTAGACATCCATATTTAGGACAAATTCTATCTCAGGTAATTCTTGTTCCTGGTAGGGCTGTGAGTTCAAAAATCAAATTTACAGAATCGCACTTTGGTTGATCTCTCAAAACATGGAGATGGATGCAGCCACAGATAGATGGTGACAGAATACAGCAAGGCAAAGCCACAATAAAACTTTACTTTTGCAGCCTCTGGTTTTATCAATGAGGAACTACGCTATGATATTAGTCTTCCTGCCCTCAAGACAAGAGTAAGACCTTCTACAAAGCAGGAACTGATATGAACACTTTATGCTTTGATCCAATCAGATCATATTTCTCTTGATTGTTTTACACTGTGAGCATTAAGTGGATTCTCTTCTACTCTTATTTCTTCCCAACCCAAACACTCAGTAAGTTGATTGAGAAAAGAGAACAATTTCTCAGTGGTACAATGAAGACAATACTTACCTGCATGGAAAAATTCTGCAAAGTTGGCAGATGGAAAAAACTCTTATCTATAATTATTAATTAATGTAATGAAACTCTAAATCTTTTTACCTTTCTGTGCTTTCTTGTTGAGTTTGGGTATTTTTGAGCAGCAGACTTTTTTAATCTTCCGACCTAAGGTTGAAAAATAATACATTACCAGTGGAGACAGATAATATAAATAGTTGTACATATACACCAAATGGGTTAGAGTGCACAGACATTTTGATTACTGTATTTACCACTACTTTTTATAGTTAAAACACTTAATGAAAATGTAAAAGATTATCAAGAGGAAAAAAAAGTCTCTTTGGTTCCATATGCACAGGAGTGTAGAATAAATTGCTCTGGACAGGCAAAGCCATTTAATTATTCCATTCCTAGTAGATCTAAATAAGTGAGCTGTTGAATGCACTTGAAACATTACATGCTGGACACATTAAACGGAGAAGAAAGGTTGACTCTGGAGCAGAGGTGGAGCAGAAAGGCGATTTCTCCTCAACAAAATCCCACATGTGCTCAATGCTTCTGGAAACCCTTGTGGCATGGTTCTACAGCCAAAGCTAGCGATGGTGGCTGCTCTAGCATCCAAGACTTTTGAACTGTCTTGTCACCATTGTTCCGTTCTGATGTAACAGGTTTTACATAAAACGTACATTCATCTTGCACCCAGGCACTTCTACTTTCCCATTAGTGTGTTTACGGATAAAGAACAGTACTCTTTGCATGCTTCCTCCCCACCTTCTGACCCAGCAAAGCACCAAACCCCTAGGATGCACATTAACAAAAAGGGAACATTTTTACAGGATCCTGTGTGCATTCATTTGAGTTCTTTTGGCTATTGCTGTCCTTCCTGGATAGGCTTCTGCTATGCTCCTGAAGACACATCTAGATATTCTATAACTCCCTGTTCCTTTAGTTTCCCTCAAGGGGTTTAGGAAGCCTGAGTAAATAGAAGTAGAAAATCCAAAAGGAGCAGAAGGATTTCAGGTACCATAGCTTTGGCAAATAGCTCTACTACTCAGAACACACTCCAGTAAATGAGGAAACTGTGCAGCTGACTTGATCATTTTGAAAGACAGCTTCCACATGTTTCTCCAGACTTGTTTTTATACGTGAAGTGATTTTAATGAGGTTTCTAGAAAATATGAAGCGTGGCGAATCTGCTGCTCCTGACCTTTGGACAGTTAGCTTATTTGTCTTTCCTTATCTCATATTCATTCTCTACATCTTGTGTAAATAAACACCATGGAACAATCATGGTGGGTCTCTGAGATTTGCAATATCAAACATCAAATCTGAACAGGTAACTCTGAAAATTACACTTTTCAATTTAAAAATCCAGCTAAATTGTCTCCCTGCAAACCCAAAATGACATCTCCAAAGATGTGGCTATAGGTAGATGGAAAACCCTCTGGTTTTAATATTTAAACTGCTCTGTAAGTCTGCATGCTTTGGAATCCTGCAAAATGGTAACTGAGTGCCACAAGGTAGCACAGCAATTAAAGTGTGGAATATCAGTGGCAAAAAAAAAAAAGTCAAGACTGGTCAGAAGAGCTACTCTCACATGTTTCACCATTCTATAAAGAACTTTTCATTTACTCCAGAAACTCTGGTGACCTGTTTCATATTCCCTTGTTCCGTAAGGGTAGAAACTTTCCATTAATCAGTTTCCCACTATTCAGAAAATGTATTATTTTTATATGGCAGATGTTCATCTACTGCAAAAATATAACAGGAATTTTTTTCAGAGGAGAGGGTTTCAGAACACAGGTTAAGCTAAAAATTAACCATGCTGTACTACATGCAACAGGCAGCAACAGAGAGGAGACACTACTGTACAAACCAAAGCATTGATATGCAACCACATTATGCAGTCCAAGTCCTTTCCTAAATTAATTCTCTCCAGTTGTCAAGCTCTGTTTGTTTTCTTTAATTAAAATCAACAGAGAATAAGCATTTTATATCACAAAAGGAAAGAGCAGGAAAAGAAAGGAGACAGTTGTGTTAGAGGAATACACTGTACCTTCTGCAGTAAACGCATTGAGGCATAAAAGAAAGATAAACAAAAAGCCACAAAGTGCCAGGAGCTTCATCCTTCCAACTAGTCACGAGATGACTTCAAGGAGGCTGAAGGAGCGTTCTGGTCTGCTTCCAGTGCGACCTTACCTTTTTATAAGGTAGATTGAAAGGAATGCTGTGTTCAGAATGGGTGGAGATTTGGCCTTTGTATTGCACTTCAAGGGATGAAAAGAAACAGCCCTTCCTATTACAAGAAGCAGTTTACTGCAAATCAGGCAGCAGTTTGATGCATTACAGTGTGTCCTACCAACTAAAAAGGAGCACTTGGCTTTGAGTATTAGAGTATACAGGGATGCTCTGAGGCAGTGTTTGTCCTGTGGTTCACAGTAGCCTCCTTAGGTGCTCTCTTGTGCTCCTTTGGGTGCTTGGAAAGGCAGAGAGCACATCTAAAACGAAGCTGTGTGGACAGTGAACTGGAACTGAAAAGGCAAACCAAACCCATAGTGTTTAAATGCCAATGTGCTGTTACACTAATTAACAAGACAGCTGGTTAAGCAGCAGATTTCTGAGTTTATTATTAACTTCTCAGTGTCTGTTATATCTGGATAACTAAGTCTGTTACAGAAATTACATTTAACAATCAAGATTAAGAAGTCTATCAAATTCAACATAGTATCAAGGTTCAGAGAGTGTGTATAAGAAAAAAAAAAAGGCCTTCAAGCAGGGTTCAACTGCAGAGCTGAGTGTCTTAAATAAGGCAATAGTTTAGGTTTGGCAGCATCTCATTCTCACAGCTTTTTCTGATAAGGTTTGGGTCTCAAATACCAGAATATGCTATGAGCTATGTAGCCTTAAAAGCTGGGAGCAGCACCTGGAAGCCACTTGGACTTGGAATTGCAGCAGATTTTGTATGTCAAGTTTTGGATTTAGCTTGTTTCTTGCACTGTATCAGCAGTCTTCCAAATCAGGTCACCCCTTTATCTACCAATTTTATCTCCAAAACCTTATTCCTATATTCCTATCTAGCAACATCCAAATATTGTAAAGATTGCTGATGCCTGACAGTCTTTTTCTGCCAAGGCTGACATTAGGAAGGCTCTAGGATCAAATCACTAACAGCACTTGCTACAAATACTATTATCTTCAAAGTGCTTTATGAACAGCCCTGTCTTGCCATTGGCACACCTGAGTCGTTCAGACTGTAGTAAGGTTTATAGTTACATCACTGCTGAACTTCTCAGAAAGTACTTTTACAGTTCAGTCAATGATGCAGACAAAAATTGGACAACAGAGCATCGATGTTGTTTTTATGATCTCAGGCTTCTTTTGAATAGTTGAAACATATGGATGTGAGCCCTTATCTTGCACTTTTAAAATCAAGATTTTTGCTTTTTAACACTGAATCAGTCCTTTAATTTGTAGAGAAGTTCTATACTCTCTTCTAAAAGTGGAACAATCATTACTATTACCCAAGTAGATTTTGTCAGTTAAGTGTTTAAAAAGAACTGCTTCTATAAAATATATAAACTAGAACTAGTTATGTAACCTAGAAGCATTATAGGAAGGACTTTTTGGCATGGAAACATCTCTGCAGTCCATTTTATTAACTGAATTAAATTTACAGCTTCAGGGTACCAATAGAAATATGACACAGCTTTGGATGAACTCTAAATGGAGAAGAAAGAGTGGCCCATATAGCTTTGAGCATAGAATGAAATCTAAGCTGGTAAAAGCAGGATCTTTTCAGCCTGGCTTTCCTGAAATAAATATTTTCCGTTCCATCAGCAACTTTCTATTTTAGCAAACCAAGGTTGATTTTTTCCATCAAAGAATTTCAAACTTGCATTTGTGCCAGTTACGTGGCACAGCCCATCCCGCTCCAGTTCAGGACAACCTTTTACTCTATTTCTGTCCAGCCCTGCTCAGAAAGCACTCACTTCATTTTAACAACACGGCAAGTGACTTTCCTGTATAGAGTGTTAATCTACACCAAGATCTCAAGATGGAAATCCTCAGTTTTCTAGGCTAAGTGACACTCTTGTAAAGATGTGGTAGTTACTCCTTAACTCCTGTACTACCTGACAGCAAAGCTGAGGATGAGAGGGGGCACAGGGAAGAAAATGAGATTTTTACATAGGACGTGTAACTTTACAAACTATTTTTATTCTTCCACATATTAAGTCAAATTTTATTAATTAGAGAGAAGAAAAGCAGGCTAGATGGCTAGACAACTCACTGTCAGCAAAGCTACCAGAAAAGACAAGGAGGAAAGGAACAGGCAGGCAAGTCATGCTGGAAGTATGGCACAGCACGCAGCCCTCGCAATTATCTCCTGACTGGTGACTAAAAAGGACAGAAACAAGACAGTTTTCTGCTACTTTTGTTACATCTGTTCTTTCAAAATATTCAGTGCAGATTTGAGCAGTGACAATCTCACTGCATATACTGCACAGATATCTGCACAGATAGCAGAGAACAACTAGACACGATCTTTTTCAAGGAAAAAAATAAACAAAAACCAACCTAAACTGAGCATGTAAAAGAGCTGGGAAATTTCATGGGCTATACTTGCTAAGGTTTGCAGAAGATTTGAAATGACAATGAGGGACGTGAAAGGATAGGTAGGAGAGTAATTTTTTTGCAAAATTCAATTATGCTGTCTGAATAGTGGTAGCACTGAAGCAAGTAAATATC
Source organism: Syrrhaptes paradoxus (assembly GCA_013400615.1). NCBI lineage: Eukaryota > Metazoa > Chordata > Aves > Pterocliformes > Pteroclidae > Syrrhaptes > Syrrhaptes paradoxus. The sequence continues at coordinate 13,807 of VZTO01025599.1, forward strand.
TCACTTAGTGACTACAGTATTTTATCTCCATTACACTTTCTGAGAAAGTTCTAGGCAAGACCATGTATACATCATCACATTGCACAATATAGGACAATAATTATCATCACAAAGGGAGTCTACATATAAGCAGTTAAGAGATTCTCAGTATCACTCTGGTAATTAAGAAAGTGAAAAAAACAATATATGTCCAATTCCACAGAACTCAACCCACTGCACTTTTAAATCTTGAATCAAGTCACTTAAATCTTGAAGCCTTTAATTGATCTACATATTTAAGCCTGTGAAAACCTAGGAAATCACAATATCCTAAATTTTAGTCTTGTTAAAGTTATTAAGGCTTTTTCTACCAAGTTGATTCCAAGCCAAATTCACCATTATGTTTTTGGTGTGGTTTTTTTGTTGTTATTTTGTGGTTTGTTGTTTTTGTTTTGTTTTGTTTTTAGAATCCTAGGTCCTACTGAAATGTCTGGGAAAAACAGGGCAACAAGGAATGCATGTGTGGTGTATGAAAGCAAGAAAGGAAATTAAACATGTTATATGGAAAATAACGTTAAGACATATCACTACATAGGCTTCTAGTTGAATTAACTCTTTTTTTTTTTTTTTACAGACAAAAATTGTACACTGAACACGATTGACCTTTTTTTTCCGAAAGCTGTATTGCTTTGGTTTTCTCAGAGGAAAAAAAGAAAAAAAAGAAAAAAAAGAAAGGTCTTGCTTTACTGACAATCAGTTTTGTGACTTAACATAACCATCTATACCCTGTGAACGGAATGTTTTAATGGTAAACTGGGAAAAAAACCCTTGTTTGTAATCAAGACATAGTCTCTCTAACGATAAATGATTAAAGCACTCACGCAAAAAAAAACAAAACCCTTGTTACTTTTTCTGATCATGTTAAAACTTTTTACTTCCCAAACCAATTTTAATTTCTCTGAATTTAAGATGGTTATTTCTCAAACTTACACTCAAGGTCTTCTCATACTTCTCTTCACAAAGAACTACCATATCATTCCCCCTGCCCACCCAGAATGACTCCGTTGATATTAGGATATTTTGTTGAGAACAGAAAAATAAAAAAGGAAAATAATCACTGAGTGCACGTCAGCTCTGCCTTTTAAAATGGCAGCTGCCTCACCCAACTGGCTTTCTTCCTTAAACACAAGGTGAACTAGAAATGGAAAAAAAAACTTCTACAAGGCACACATTAACTCAAACCTGCTAAGACTTTATACCCAAAGAATTTTTCTTGTATTTTTAGCAATGACTAGAACCATCACCTTCTCTTCCTGTGTGCATGATAAGAAATAAAAAATGAATACAGAATAGGAATGTAACCAGGTAAGATGGGAAATGAGTTGCATAAGTGAACCTCGGCGCATAATGGCTATTCTCATTTCCAGCTATGTTCATTTAACTGAACTGGAAAAGTGCTGGAACTTTAGATGAACTACAGCTGCTGCCAACATCGACCTCAAAAAAGAAACATTTTTCTTCTGATATATTTACAACAGAATATTGGCAACAGGAGTGTTTACAAAGCCGTATTTTTCCAAATACAGACAACTGCATTGTAACTTTACCATCCACTCCAAGCAAGAAAGCAGCATGTGCATTGGGATCCCCTGTTTGTTTCTGCTTGGAAAAGGCAGGCTGCCACTTGGTCTCCTCTGTTACAACAATCCGAGTCTTCTAGCTACCATGATGGAAAATGAGGCAAACCTGTATACTTACCACTGCATGCCCAAATACGCCACAGAGGGGAAATGGAGCATGTGACGGGAAGCTCTGCTAGCTGCCCAGGGGAACAGCTTTAAATGGTTTACGCTTCTGCCTTTCAGCCTGCTCTTGTATCTTTCCTTCTGAGTTTGGAGAAGCCAAACCCACCACTTGCTTAATAGCTATTGTGCCAAAAAGAGCACAGAGGGCTTCACCAGATGAGTCTGAAGTATTGCCCACAAACCTCCAAGTCTGCTTGCTGCCAAGGGAGGCTGCCACTATCTCCACAGCTTTGGCTGAGCAAATAGAAGGATGTTACCTGCAGTGTTTTTGCCCCTCAGACCAGGGAGGATCTGTGATCACTACCCCAGAGCTTAGCAGAACAGCCAATTTCTGTATTTTATCTTCTCCAACATGTACAACATCTGCAGCCTGAATACTCTCATCCATTCTGCTGAAGACACGTCACCTTCCGTAAGGGAAACCATCCTTAGTTTTATGTTCTTTGGTTCTTTATTTCACATAATCTGCCTATAACCTTTGCCATTGCTGGCTGCCTGAGTCCCCCACTCAGCATGTTTGTGCCACTAATTATGCTCATTTAGGTCAGCTAAAAAGTATCTTCTCACCTGGTGTTCATAGTCACCTCCCGTTTCTGCCCTTGAGTCTGTTCTCTTTTTATACGGCTTCCCTTCTGCCACTGCCACTGTCATGCCCTTTCTCCCTCTGTCTCCTTTTTCCTTTACGATGACCTGGTAGTAGGTGAATAATATTTTTTATTGCAACTGTATAATTTATTTTTTTCTCCCACTTACGCTATTTTTTTTCCAAGGCATGAGTCTGATTTTTGGCAGAAATATTTTGACTTTTCAATAAAATAAAAGTGCAGGAAAACTTAAGTGTTTTTTTCAAACCAGTTTCAAATCATACATATGCTTAGACTCTACCATCATCCCTCATGGGAGAAAAAGTTCAAGCATAAAATTTCCCTCTCATCACATGGGCTAAATTGTCCATTCAGGATAATCTTGCATAATATGTTGCAGAATATGACACCAAGCTGACACAAATTAGCTGTTTAAATCTTGTAAGAAATCTGAGCTCTCCATTGAGAGACAGAAAGGTTTGTCTCGCCATCATCAGCCTCCTGACGGAGCTGAAGCCGCTCTCGCTTGCTGCCAGGAAGCCCACACCCTCCCTGGCCACGGTGCAGCCCTCTTTCAGTTTCCCAGCACACCCTTGCTGTGAAAGGCCACACCTGCCCTAGTCATCACAGCAGGGACCTTGCTGCAGCCATGCCACCTCCCATCTACTGCCTTCCCAAACCCCATATTCCACTTCCCTCTTCCAGACTGCAGTTTTCCATCCCCTTCTTTTTTTTTTGTTCTCGTGAGCCTCGTGTTCTGTATATACCAACAAACACATACACATACTTCAGAGTGATATGCCTAATTACGGCTGGTAGGCCAGAAGTGGCTCACGTTAATGTGGGTTTTGGTTCATTTGTTGTTGTTTTTTTAAAAACAGACAAACAAAAACAACAAACCTGCTGTCTACTTGGGTGTCTGTTAAAAACCCTCACTTTTCAAGGGGACTTTTAGTATGACAAATATACTATGGAGCACTACTTCTATGGCAAAAATTGAGCATGTAACTAAACTAGCATCTCATAGACTGGAACTAGAATGGCCTGTAGTATACCCCTGTGCACCATGGAAGACAATGATTTAAAGTGCTTCAAATAGTCAATTTTAAATTATGATTTTAAAATGCAGATTTTAATATCCACTCTTAATCTTGTTTCACATTTGTACACATTCATTATTTCCCTAAGGAAAGGTTCATCAAAGCTGGTTAATATACCCATAACTGTCACATCAATTTTTACAAAATACGGCCTTTGCCTACAAGGCTCTACTACTTGTTGCATACCCGAAAGAGGTACAAACACCTCTGCTCACTTAACTCTGCTTATACAGCTGACAGTCTCCCTGGTTCCCTGGCATTCATGAATTCCTTGCTGCTGGGGTAGATTGAGTTATTCTTTGATGTCACCAGCTCTACCCTTCCCTCCTCCCTCTGTTGCTAGGATGCTATACAGGCGCTGGTTATCCATTACCTAGGCTAGGACACCTGCCTTTACCACAAGGGCTGATTTATCTTCATTCCAGTATTTATCCCTGCTGCTCCTTCCTAAATCACAGAGAGGTTCTTGACCCAGTCTTTGTCAGAGCTCCTCCTCTGCCTTATGCCCTTGACAATGGTGCCTTCTTTCCCAAAGGGCACACACTCAGTTGGCTATCAAACACACACTACCTAGCCCTGCAACTGCTGCTCTTGAAAATGCATTCAGCTCATTTCTCACGCCTGCCAATTTTCCATTTCCTTCCCTTTCAGCACTACAGCCAGAGCTTCTGTGTTGTTACTTTTATGTATATAAAGTGACAATGGGCACACCTAATTATAACCATAAAACCCTCTGGGATTTTTTGCAGGTCTAGGCATGACTCAATGATACGTAAACAGAATTTGGCTAAAAATTCCCCACCTTTTACAGGAATTCCTTATTTGGTTATGTAAGCCAAAGAACATTAGAGACAGGGCATGTTTACCCTGCAACCGAATGAAAATCTGATCCTAAATATGGGCTACAGCTGATGTTCCTAAGGATTTCCATGATGTTTCAAGTTTCTATCATTTACTTCAACTTTTTTTAACAAGCATATAAATTGGTTATTTTCCTAAGAAGGTGTTCTTCACAGTCAGCTGGTATAAGCAAGAAGGCCAGACCTGACTCATGCACATATTTTCAGTTTTCACAGCAAAATACAAGATGAAATTTAGATCTCACCCTATGAAAATTTTTAATGTAATTATCTTTGCAACTTTCATCCAACTTGCCTCACCTCTAACACTGCTGGAAGCTTTGAAGTAATATGCACTGGCCTTCACAAAACCTATAGAACATAAACCAGTAACACTTGGCATGCCTGGTGCCTTTATAAAACTTGAATTGCTCTCCAAAACACAAAGATGATTCCTCCCTATTTCTCCTGACATAAAAGAGTACCGGAAGGCTGCTATAAGGTCCCCCCAGAGCTTTCTCCTCTCCAGGCTGAACAACCCCAACTCTCTCAGCCTGTCCTCATAGGGGAGGTGCTCCAGCCCATGGAGCCTTCATGGCCTCCTCTGGACTGGCTCCAACAAGTCTGCGTCCTTCCTGTGCTGAGGACTCCAGAGCTGGACACAGCACTGCAGATGGGGTCTCACCAGAGCGGAGCAGAGGGGCAGAATCACCTCCATTGACCTGTTGGTCACACTTCTTTGATACAGACCAGGACACGATTGGCTTTCTGGGTTGAAAGTGCTCATTTCTGGCTCATGTTGAGTTTCTCATCAACCAACACCCCCAGGGCCTTCTCCTCAGGACTGCTCTCAATACATTCTCCACCCAGCCTTTACTTGTGCTTGGGATTGCCCCAACCTATGTGCAATGATCTTCAGTTTACACCAAACACAGAATTTAAAAATGGTTCCCATAAGTTCACTTCAAATTTTGAAATTCCCTCCTTTTGAAAAAAAGAAAAATGCATTTAAATAACCCTTCCAAGTACTATTCAACTAAGACCAGGATTTTCATTTCAACATTCAACCATCTCAGTGACCTTTAGCCATGTTAATAAAATGAAGACAGACTCTCACAGTAAGCAGAGTACATCAATCTGCGGCAACCCTCAGTGAGGAGGCTGTTCAGACCTGTCACCTGGCACTGCAGGGCCAGCTGCTACAAAGGCAAGTAACCTCCTGGCACAGGCTGAAATCAGTCACTAACCCAGCATCCACTCACCCTCGTTTTACCAAGCAAGAACAGCCTCTGAACACAAGTGTAACATGAAACTGACACACTCTAGAAACACAAATGTCTCATTCACACATGCACAACAGATCTCAAAGTGGTGACTTCCAGATCTAACGTCTGCTTTGTCAGTGACAAATGAGAATAGCTGCAGAAACACATGCTATCTTTGTTAATTCCTTCACTGGGTTTTGATACCATTTGGTCTGCTCTTGCAGTCATTAAGCTTCTGAACAAATCTTTAGCACTACTGCAAGGCACTTCTTTTTATTAATTTGAACACAGGAGCTAAGCTTTAACTGAAATATAGTGGGGTAGTTTTTTGTATGAATGAGCAATCTTGTAATATATTAGGTATTCCCACTTCTTGCTAGTGGTCCTAACAGCGAAAAGATTTACTGGAAATCTGTTTTTTACGTACCACAGTTTAATGTAGAGAAATAGCATAACAACATCATCTTCTTGGAAATTGAGTTGACCAGCAAGGAATTTGTCAGGGAAAAACAAAAACAGAATTAAATATTTAACTGGAAAATCCAAGATTAACTTCCATGAAAAAATACCAGTTAGACATTTTTATAAATTGTACTGTGGTCTAGATATGTACTAAAGTACTGGACTTCTTTTCTTCCTAGACACTAACTCACCACCACTACAATGGTGATATAAGCAGAGGCCCGGTAATTTACTTGTATCAAGGTAACGGCTTTTGAGCTATCTTCATTTACTGAGTGCAAGCCTAAAATCACTGCACCATCCCACCTAGACTAGATGCAGAATGATATGCATCTACCATTACTACCAATTCACCTTATTCTTGACTGTAGTGATGGTCCATCCAAGAGATGAAAATAACTTTTTCCTCCTATGCAGTACAGTACATCCTCATCTATTACCCATCACCATCTCTTCTGAGAAAAATGATACCACAAAAAAAGAAAGAAACATCCAAACTGCAAACCAAACAAGAACTGCATTTCTCAAAGCAATACGTCCCTTCAGCATTTCCAAAGAACTTGTAAGCGCAAGAGTGACTTATCGGATTCCTCTCCCCACCCAAGAAAACACAGGGAAACAAAATTCCAGCTATGTTTGCAAATTATATTTGAGCCTCAAGGGATTGAGAAGAAATACAGGCTGAGCTAAATGCTAAAAGCTTACTCTCCTATAATTTACGTTAAAGTATGGGCTCTCAATAAAAGCTTCATCAGTGTTCTATCCCACCAAATTTCTAGCTGAAAATACAACCATTGTTGATAAAGTATGTGTTTTTCATCCCAGCTCCTTCCTAGTCACATAAATACAACCATATGTGACCAGAAAAGCTTTGGGGGACAGCCCATGCTCATTGCATTGAAATGGTGCCTAGAGAACTGGATCATGGGATTTTAGCTCATGCAAGCTGTCACAAGTAGCTGACACTAAATCAAATGATGGAACATTCTTCTCAGACAAATATCTCTCTGTAGGAGCTGGCACAAAGAAGAGAAGAATGTACAGAAGAGATTGTAGAAATGCAGACAGCCTTAGCGTCTAAATACCTTAATTCAACTTCTGGACTTCATACGACCAACTTATTTTGTGTTAAATAATCAGCGTATTCACAATGTACAGAAGAACCAGGAAGAGGCCACAGTGGCTACGTAACAGCATTTATACCCACTCGGAAGGACAAACTCCCTCTGCTATCCCTGAAACCATCTCCTGTCAGATCAGTAGAGACAGACTTTATCGGTGTTTTTAAGACAGAGATCAACACGCAACGCACATCAATCACAAAATCTTTCCAGAAGCTCTGGAGCCTGACAGCTGCACTGTATTTTCTGCTTTGGATGCCTGCCAGCTGAATTAAATGCCTTAACTATTCAGGAAAAAGAAGTGCGAGATACCTGCCCAGACATCTGTTGTTGTACCGCTTCATTTCCTCATACCATTTTTTCTGGAACGAAGCATTGAGCGACCAGCCTAGTTATTTTGTATGAAAGACCCGATAGCGTCTTCTGTTCTTCCATGATTTTTCTGCAGGAAGGAAAAAGCAAAGGAAAAGTGCTTTCTCAACCAGCAGCTGAGAGTGAAAGAAGAATTGCATTTCTCCTGTGTTTGTTGTCAGTAAGAGGGATAACACTCCCTGTCTAGGCACCTGGGGCTTTTTTTTTTCCCCACTCTGGAGGAAGAAGTGACACAGAGTGGGAACAGATCTGCTTCCATAACGAGAAGGTTACACAGCGCCTCTCATCACCCTGTCATAGAGGTGTGAGCTCTGGCAGATTAGCTGTCAAAAAAAGTTTCCTAAATCACATCTTGTTTGAACTGGAGGGCTGGACTACTACAAGAAGAGAATGTTTCTCTCACGCATAGCACACTTTTAGCACTGCATCCAGTGTAAATGTTTTTGGACTGAAGCCTTGCCTCATTTCAGTATGCTCTTTGTTTAGAAGCCTACAGCTATCAGATACACTGACCCTCATCATATCTAAGGCCTCGGCAGACTAGAGAGAGAACAGAAATCATGTAAGAAACCAAGGAGAAAGGGGACATATCACCTTTACTGCATTGCCTGCAGGAAGGATGTTAAAAACAAGCAAAATAAATACAGCTACAAGCTCCACCTTAATAAAGCAAGGCTATCCAGAAGAGTGAAGGCACGGATCTTAGAGACCAAGAACACCACACATGACTCACAGGCATGTCAGCTGCCAGCTCTCCAGAGGCTTTCCTTGCAGGGCACAAACTGAGGAGTGGCAGGACACTTGCTGAAAAAGCTCTGTGAAAGAAGTTTTAAACCCGTGCCCAGGACAGTGTCCTAAGTGATTATCAATTCACCACAAACTGCAGGAGAAATTGCAATCTCAGTCTTGTTCTTCATTATGGTTTTTTGCTAGTTACTATATCCCAGATATTGTCATTACTGCCTCTAATACAGCAAATAAAACTACTGCCTGCAGTTTTCTAGTCTTCTATTTCCAGTTTGCTTATGAACCTTTTCTGCCTTTCCACTTCTTCCACTGTATCTTAGGTGGCATTTACAATGAACTGTATCTAATTCCCTGAACCACAGGTAGGTTAGTTTTTAACCCGTGTCTTCTGCATGTACTACACTGAATCCACTGCATCTACCAAACTGTACATTCTCAATTTTACTGTCTGTAAAACAAACAAAAACCAGAAAACCTTTTCCACCTCACCCCCATTTTCTTCCCTTGTAATTCAAGGATGCAACTACAGTCCAAGTGAATAAAGTGTTTCAGACAAACTTGTTCAGTGAACTGATGAAATAGACTCTCAAGTGCCACTACCGTGTAATTACTAAATAGACTTTTACACCTTAAGCCTAAAAAAGGCTGTAACTTGACCATCCAGCCCAACCTCCTCCGTAATTTCTACCAAAACGTTGCTCTCAGTAACCACTGCACTACAGCATAAGTTCCAAAAGCAACTTGAAGACTTCAAGAGAACTAACCACAACCCCTGCTAACCTGTGGCAAGTTCTGAAATTTTCCTTCTGAATTGTGTTCCTGGGTTCTACCCTATTTTATCATGACTTTAATATGGTCCTGTTTCTGGCTAATGAAACTTATGATTCCTTTATTTTCTTGCTATGCTTTCACACAAATATGCATTTCTCCTGTGTTTGTTGTCAGTTAAGTGTCTGCTTAAGCTTCTTTTCACTAAACAATACTTAACTTCTAAAGTCTTAGTTGAAAACACNTATAGCCAACTGTCAAAAACATGGTGTACAAGAGCCCCCTAGTGAAAGGGCAAAAAAAGTCAACAAAATAAATTACATAACATTCTTTAGTCAAGAAAATAAATTAAACTTTATTCTTCAGCTAGTTTTGGATTTCTGCAACTTCATGCTCTTCTAATAACCAACATTTTCCCTTCCTAGTTTACAGAAGCGTATAAAACAGGGCATTAAGAATAAGAGGTTCTAACCAAAGTGTTACTTTTACAGGTCTCAAATTTAGGATCTAAAGCATCTGATTTCCTTCTTAAAGCACTCTGTTTAGGAGAAGATCAAAAAAATTGTTCTTCCTCAGCTGTATGTGGTCTCAAAGCTGGCAAGTAAGACACACTTAATGGACCCTAATACCTACTTAAAAGAATCTCTCAGGTTTTGCAATTAGAACTCTCAACTAAGGAAAAAAACCTCAAAATAAATTGCTTACAGTAACATCACCCCAACAGGTTATATTGATAAATCTGAACACTTTTTTAGTTCTATAAAGTTTTCAAGTTGTCTGTCTCCATTCCAAGAGAGTAGCCTGACACTAAGCCAGCACCAGGTCTCAGACAGATGCTTTCCCAGAAAAAAAAATGGGCACCTGTTCTTGTGCCTATCAAACTACCACATTTCACATTTTCATCCCTCCCCAAATAAAAGCTGTCTTAATTAAGAAAAATCTTAATTCTTCACTTAGAACTTCAAATGTAAAGGAACTACTCTTAATCTTGTTTTTTCCCTTTTTTGGAGACCGGAACTAGATAGCACTGAGTATTTTCCTACTGATACAATCTCATTATCAGGAGTCAGGCCACATCTTTACAGAAGACCGAGCAAAAATTAGTGCTCATGCTTCCTCAGGCTCTAGACCTTCCTGTTGGTCTCACTTTCCATGCAAACACCTTTCAAGTAGGGTGTTGTGTTCTACACCTTACTGTTTCAAATAATCCAGGACCCTTTTCTTGCTTCATTCAGCCTCTGAAACTTTTTCCTCAACATCTAGAAAAAAGGAGTTTTGCCTAAGTTTTCCTCTAATACAGACACAAATATCAGAATTTTGTTAGAATCCCTGTAGATTTCAGTAGTTTAGGACAAACACACTGCTATGTTCAGCTACAGCAACAGTATGTAGAAACTGATTAAGCATATAAAACTGCTTAAAGAGAGAAAACCCTCTAAACAGGCTACTTGCACTGGACACGATCCAGAGATTTCTTCCATCTAAGTACTACAGATTTTCCTTCAGCTGTTATAGTGCCAGGAACTAGATAGCACCATATAATCTTTGGGCACAAAGGAGTTGCAACAAAGTTCTTCACAGTCCAGTGTTTCTTCTCTATGACTGAGGGGA
>VZTO01025600.1:0-18046 GCA_013400615.1 Syrrhaptes paradoxus
GATTCTATGATTCCATGATTCCCATGTCAGAAAATAGAGCTATTGAGAATTTGGGCAGTCACTCTTCTGCTTCCATGACTCATGAGCCACTTCACTAGGACATGTCCCGATGAAAGCAGTGACAGACTAAGGAGTCCAGGAAAGCAAGGGAACCAGGTAAGACTTACCTGCATGTGATTTTGGACTCTGGAAAATCTTCTGAAGCCTGCTAGAGTCTGAGTCCTCATACTGTTCAAACAGCAAGAGATGGCAATGGTGTGCCAGGCCACTGGGATGCATGGTTATGCCATGCATGTGAGTTTGTGGGCTGTTACTTCTCCACTGTAAGAAAACCCTGCAAATGAAGTGATCTTACCTTGGTATGTTTTGTTGCCCTGGCAATCACAGGGAGCATTTGAAAATGGAACATAAAGCAATTTGAATTTTTTGTAATAAAGAGAAAAAATTAAGCTATTTGGAAAAAACTCCAAACCAACCCCAAACAAACAAGATAAACATCTACACCTCAGGAACTTTTTTCACTGGGATCAACACAAGAAACTTGCTCACAGAGAGGTGGATGCCTCAGAGCACCTGGCCTTTTTGCAAGAAAAGGGGAAAATACCTAGAATGTAGGCTATGGCACTTTGTAACTTCTCATGCACTGACTCATCTTAAAAACCTGTGAAGGCTGTCTAGCTATCTTGGGAAGCATCTAGCCCCTCATTACTCTGAAAAGTAATCCTTCAGGACTCACTTAAACCAGTGAACTGGAGGATTATGTTCATTGTAGTGGGGAAGTTCTTCTTGCAGCAGATCAATCTTCTGATAGCCAGTAGGACCCTGCAACGAGGAGGAGAAGGAGGGAGGAACAACGATGCTATTTTTGAACTTCATAAAACTTCCCCATAATCCATCATGAAAATTGGTGGATCATGAGGGATATCAGTTAATTTAGATAGAGTTCAGCTGAGTTTGTTTTTCCTAGAGAAGAATTTTTACTGCCTGCATTAGGGATTTTTTAATTATTTTCAGTGAAGGAGATCATGGAGGTTCCCATCCCCTTCTCGAGAGCTGGTACTGTGCAAACAAACAGTAAAATTCACTTCACCTCAAACAATTTGCAAACTATAAACAAGTAGATAAAACAGCAAACAGATTCATCAAACAGGCTGGGGAAGCATAAAATAACAGCCAGACAGTTATGACCAGCATGAGATTATTATGATCAACAATCCAAATTATTATTGTACATCCCTAAGTAACCTATTCTGGCAGCCCCATAATGTATGTAACACACTGTACCTTCTGCTGCTCCATATCTTTATAATTGGTTGTTGGTAATTTCTGTCTTCATCACAGTATTTGATGTTTGGTGCGTTCTTGATTGTTTCTTCCACTGAATGTAGTCAACAGATAAAATTTACGTTCACAGTGCTTGCAGTTGCTTGTCTTCTGCAGAATTTTTAAGTTCCAGTAGTTGGAAAACAGTCTTGATTTAAGTGTAAAATAAGCAAAGTTAGTTAAGGTAAAATAAGATACAATTAAAAGAATTGAATTGACCATCAAAAAGCTTAACTTCAAAGGAATTAAGACCCTCTCTAAGATATATTGTCACCTCATAGTCCATTTGCTATAATTTGAGCACTTTTATCAGTGGAGAATCTTACCAAAGGCTTCATGAACATGAGAGATGATTAAAAATAAAAGATCAAAGCATGCAAACAAATTCTGTTAACAAATTCTAGCAAAAGGGGATTGTTTTATAATTAAATATGAAGCCAACTCAAACAAATATTTGGAAACCCTGAAGAGGGATCCCACTGTAGCTTTTGGTAGGGTGTGCTATATGTATGGTAAAGATGTCTTTGTCCCGTTGCCACTGGTCTGACCAGGAGCCATATGTGGGGAGACTCACTGCACCTCTCTTCTCTCCCACCAGCATTTTCATCTTCATCAGTGCTGTGCTTCCCGATACCCTCACAAATCAGCAGCTAATTCAATACAGTAAAGAAGCAGTGAGCTTGAAAATATTGCATTAAACCCCTTAGCTCAACATCAATACATGGAGGTGCCTGCTGGGAAGAGGGAGAACTTCATCAACTCCATCTCCCATGATGGAGTACCAGCCATCTGGGGAGTTTAAGAAAGTTTCTCATGCATTCTGGAAAAGGTTCAAGAAGCAGAATTTGAACTATGGGTTTTTGTAAATCCTTTTGCCATTGATAGTACTACTATTAAACAAATCTTTCGAGGTAGCGTGTGAAGGCTGTGACTAATTTGCCTTTGCCCATGGTTAAGCAATACAAACTGCTTCTCTGGACTCAGAACAATAGACTGAAATATTCCCATTTCCTGCAGATGAGTGAAAATAAACAGATCTGACCTCAGTTGATAGAATGTAAATAGAACAGGCCTTCATTTGTAGGGGAAAATAAACTCTGATGATCCCTTAGATCTGGGAGTATAAACAGCATCCCTTTTCTCTCAGGGCAGTGTCTAATATGAGTGCATGGTTTGAACATCTTCAAAATAAACAGCTAATCACCCTTTCTGGCCTAATTAGGTTATGTTCTGGCCACTGGCTACGGGCCTCATGCAAACTATTTTCTCCAAAACGGTGTTGAGGGATGCCCTGCTCCTCTCCAAAGAAAGAGAGTCTGTCCAACTCTCTGTTTGTTAGTTAACATTTGCTCCCTGAGGAAATCTAGCTTGGGGATCTTCCTTGCAAACTTGGCAGATCCAGGGAGAGAATATTCTCATAGCTTCCCAACAGGAACAAATGTAACCCTTCCTTCGTCACTCTGCTCGTTGTGATGGACACAATAGGAGGACAAGCAAAACCAGGGGTTTTTTCATTTTTTTTTTTTTTTTCTTTTTTTCCCCTGGATTTGGGCTGTCTCCCTGTTCGTTGTGTATCAGCAAATTGTAACTTACTAGATTTTCATATGACAGTTTATTCACTCCTTTCCATTAAGATGATTGATCAGCAGTATAACTGTCAGCGTCCCCTGCAAATGGTTAACTAATCCATAAGGATTGTATAGGGCCACTGTTATTACTGTGGCATTGCAGATGCGACTGAAGCACAGATGTGTTGTATGCCTTGCTCAAGCCAACACTTTGCAAGGAAAGATTTGGGAGTGCAGAAGTTGCTGACTAGAGCTCATGGGCCAGACCCTGCACTGCTGGNTCCATATATAAAACAGACTGTCCTAACTTTAATCCCCCTTTCAAAGTTTCTTTTCATCTTAAACACTAAAGGTGCTCTGAGGACTGTTAAAACTGTAATTCCCAGAGGTGCTAATTTCCTCTTTTCTTCTTTCTGATGGAGGCTTGCAGTGGGGCTGGGGCAGAGCTGCTGAGTACCCCAGCAGGGCCCATCTTTCCCAATAAATTGTCCGTAGCTGGGTACCAGCCTTATCATGGCCAGTTAGGTTTCTTCATGGCCCCACGTCTACATCCATGGGCTGCAGGAAGCAGTTACTGAAGACCCTTTTTTAGTGCCCTTTCCCCAAATTGAGGAGTGTTTGGCTGTCCCATTGCCACAGACCCCAGAGCTGAGCCTCAGGTCTTTTCATCTTCTGAGATATATGTCCCCTTATGGTTTTTCTTGGCTATGACTGCCTTTTAGTAACAGGAAGTCAGGAAGATAAGAAAAGCTGAACAAAGACATTTCTGAGCCACAGGCATTTAGTTCTGTAGGGCATCCTTGAAGTAAATGTTTATCTGCACTACCTGGTTTGGTCACACTTTTCTGTAAGTGTCATATTTGTTAGCCTGGGGCCAAGGTGAGACACTGCTGCTGTCCTGGCTGCTGCCCCTGAGCACCCACACCGTCCCTGCCATCTCCCAAAATACATCTCCCTGCTCTCTCTGAGGAGCTGTGGCTCCATCTGCAGCTGGGGTTTGCTGTAGAAAATTATATAGGTCTGGGGTGGTGGTGGAAAGCTGTTCACCTCGTGATAACCCCATGGTGAGGGCTCCTTGCTCACGCAGGATGGGATGCATAATGAAACAGGGAGGCAGCAGCACAGTGTTCACAGTTTAATAGACATATTTCACACTGTCACAGCATCTTTGCGAGAGCTCAGTTCCCAGCTGAGGTATCTGAACAAGTGACAGACTGCATGGAAGTGACAGAGAGGCATCTCCCCCCATGCCGCACATCCAAAAAATCTTGATGACGGATGCAAATCACTTAAAGCCAAATTAAGAAAAGTGTATTTAGGCACCTAGAGAAGTAAAGAGGCACTTAATAGGATTTTCAGAAGTGCATAAGCAGATTAGACATTCAGCTCCTATTGAAATCAATGCTGACAGAGCAATGAAAAAACACCCAATCTTGAGGTATCTTAGTGCTGTTACAGCCTGGGTGTGTTTGCAGGGGGTGAGTGGGCTTAAAGCCACGTTTTGTTCCAGATAAGCCTTGCAAGTGTCAGAGCTCCCTGGTCGTACGAAGTCTCCAAAACCACAGGAGCAAGTCCTTAAGCTCCTACAAAAGCTGAACTATGCCAGCCTGTGAGAATAAAAGAGCAAGCC
Source organism: Syrrhaptes paradoxus (assembly GCA_013400615.1). Taxonomy (NCBI): domain Eukaryota; kingdom Metazoa; phylum Chordata; class Aves; order Pterocliformes; family Pteroclidae; genus Syrrhaptes; species Syrrhaptes paradoxus. Next base: position 4,522 of record VZTO01025600.1, read on the forward strand.
CTGGAGGGTGAGGTAATGAGCTCTGCGTGCCTGCCCGTGTGGGAGAAGGAGCAGGACTTTGCAGAGACAGAGGCAGAAAGTAACCCAAAACTGAGCAGACAGAACAATCACCGGATCTTCACTCAAGAAAAGGCCTTGCGACAGCTTTTTTTTGGTTACAGTGCTGCCTGAGATGGGCTAGGCAAAGAAGCTGCAGGTTGTTTGATTTTGACAGGGAAGCAGCACTTTTGCAGTCCTTGTAAATAAGTGGTTTGATCCAAATAAACATCTTCTGTGGCCAGTTTCTTCCCTAGGTAGAAAGTACCTGTCAGGACCTTGCCTGACTCCGTGATTTACACGTGGAGTATAATGCTGTAAAGGCAGTTCCCTGCTTTCTCTGAGGTGCAGCTCCCAGTCTTTTGAAATGAAATCAGTCCTCATTTGCTTCACTGAGCTGTAGTGAGGATATATACATTAAGGACTGTGAGGCACTATGGTAACCAGGGCCAATTAGCTGCTACCTGAGGGCAGTAGCTCCCAGATGTGGGATAACAGACAACTGCAAACCTGCAGAATTGCTAACAGATCACTCATTATTCTTCTCCTGAGACTCTTAATTGGGGAATTAATTCACAGTATTTTTAGTGAGTGTCCTTAGAACATTTATCTTCTTCTATGGCATGTCAGTCCCTCAGGGAGCACTATTTGGGAAGCAACTGCTGCTTGAGGTGACAAGGAGCAGTTATCTCATCTGAAATCCCTGTTGACACGGGCAGCTCATGAAGACAGTAGGCAAAAGATATGTGTGTCATAACTGCACTCCCAAACACATGAATAACATTGAATGAATGAAAAGATTTTGTGTACCTTATGGGCTGCTGACTCCAGCCTTGTACTGGTGGTTTCTAAACAGAACTTGGCTATAAACCTGGGCTATGAAGAAGACCAATGGAAATGACATACTGGAGAATTCAGAATGGTTATTAATGTGAAATGTGCTAGAAGAATCAGGCAAGAGAGGGAGCTGATTTATGGGCCAGCAGACAGCACTCAGACAGGAAAGTCCTAGCTTAATAACTCGACAAAAAACCTGGACATAGGGCAGAAAACTTCTCTGTGTTACACCTTACCTGATCAACACCATTGGAAACCAGTAGGGACAAGTTTCCAGATGCTGCTGGGAAAAAGGTATTTCTCAGATCTTATGGCTGTTTTGCTTCATAACACCTTTCCTGTAAAAGTTAGACTCTTCTGATCTGAGTGTGGTGGTGAAATACCTGATGCATTGCTGTTCTTTGCCTACCCAGAAGGAAAGCAAAAAGGAACCTTGATAGGCAATGCATGCCTATATTTACTTATTATCTTTTATTTTGGTTGTATGTGCTGCATTATTGGTGTTATGTTAATGAAATCAGTTTAAGCTCATAGAACAGTCTCTTTCTCGTTTAAAGAGAAGTGAATCTGGCAATTTGCCAGATGGCTAACAGGATATTAATCAGACAATACCAAGGGACCAACACCACTGTATTGCTTTTAATCTTTTGACCAGTAAGGAAAACAGGAAGAAATCCATTTCCCTCCTTTCTTTGCTCAATGGGATAACCAGCTGATACAGAGTAGCTGCAGCTCAGCTCAATTTGGGAGTAAATATTTGGGTTTTAGCTGGGTAAATGAGAGAGCAGCACTACTCTCTTCCCAGCTCCTATGTAACCGGGTGCCATCCATGCTCTCAGTGGGGCTCCTGCAGGTCTTTGGCTCCCGGAGTCACGTATTAATAGCAGAATGTCACCTTGCATTGAAAAAATGTATAGCTTTGCTCAGATGTACCTAGAAAGTAAAAGTTTGTTTGACTGTGCTAGACAGTCATTTAAGGCGATGACCACAGGCATTGTTCAGGACCAGATTTGCAGCCCTTACACTGTCCGTGTGAGTGCAGCCCCAGGCAGGAGAGGAGGGGGCCTTCCAGACCAGTGGGGTGCCCACTAAGCAGAGACCACCCTGTGTCTGGGGGCTTGGTAGTGTGATGTGAGGAGTCTGGCTTATTGGTCCTCAGATATGAAGACATAAAGTAGAGCTAGGAATGTGTTGTATTTCTATGTCCTTGCAGAACTACCCTTTGAGTATGGTGGAGATGTCCTCCCTGCGTCTGCAGGCAGTCCTGCAGCAGCTGTGAGGGGTGGGGAAGGTGCTGTCTGACCTCACCTCTGTCACCAGCTAAGGAGCCCAGGTCTACCCAGGGAGGGAGACGGAGTGCCTATGTTTCTTTGTGATTTGCTTCCTTTCTCTGAAGTGTGGGTGTCCTGGGGAAACCTTTGAGGACCTTTTGGTGGGGTTTAGGCCTGAGCTGGTCTTGCTTTGTTTCTCTGTGCTCAGATGAGGAACAAAAATGAATTACCCAGACCTCTAAGGCAAATTCTGTATTTTTCACACAGGCCTTTCTGACCAGCAGTGAAATTCTGAACATTAAAAGCACTTCAGTATCCTGGGACACCTACATGGAGAGGAGTGGTTCCATTCTTCTGCCTCAGTGCCCTTCTCTGAGGCTCCTGGTGGGAACAATCCATCCCATGGATGTCCTGGCAGGGTCATTTGCCTCCTGCATGGGCATAGTCCATCAAATCAGCACCATCAGCTCACTGCAGAAAACGGGGCCAGGAGTCCAGAGCAAACTAGTCCTGTTGCAGCCCTGAAAAAGAGCAAGCTATCTGAAATGAAAAGACATAAATAAATTTCCTTTCCACCTGGTGAAAGAGGAAGATTTTAAGTGGGGAAGAAAGGAAAAGTGTTCTTTTTGTTATGTTCATCCAGAGAGAAAGAAAATCTTTGAGGTATTTTCTGGCACATGAATCCTGTTAGGCTTCAGCCAGCTGAACTGTTTTCAAAAGCACTGGAATGTTGTTTCAGCAGTAACTGGTCAACAGATATGGGGGCAGTGAGGGTATTCTGTTTTACAGAAGTCCTGGGTGAAAGCCCATACATTTCATCTAAGATGTCTAAGAAAACAGATTTACCAAATTAATGCCAATCTTGGGAGCTGAACTCCTGGAATCTGGCTCTGGCCTGAATGATGAAAAATTTGAGCCATGGCTATATGGGGCATTGTGCTTTTTAACTCCAATTTCAGGTGGTTGACTTAAACTCTTCTGATGAAACTTTTGCTCTGATGATGAAAAAAATTCATTTCCCACCATTTTTTAATTTATTGCTCAGAATGCATAGCTACTAAATTAGAAATGCAGCTTCTGACGTAAGCCATAATCCTTTTAACACTGACATATTTTGTTATATAGTATTTTGACCACACTCTGTGTGTGTGGAATTGCTGTCTAAAATACATTACTTAAAATCAATATTTGCCTGTTTTGGGGCAAATATATTTAAAATTTTTGTAAGAAAATGATGTCAAAAAAGCAACTTACTCTTTATTGTTCTGTGTGGGAAGCACTTGAGTTCTGCACAGTTTCAAAGCACTTTTGGAGGAACCGGAGTGGTTCAGTGTCATAGTACAATGGTATGATTTTTGATAGGATAGTTAAATTCTTTACATGAGACAAAGAAATCCCTAACACTCACAGCATTAAGGGATGAATAGTGTTCTTGCATTGTACTGAGATCATGGATTCACGCTGCTCTGAATGAGTTGAATTTGGTCCAGGCCAACAAATGATAGTGACTAACGTTTTGATAACACTTCAGTGGCATGCAACAAGGGCTGATATCTCTGCTGTGACAGTGAAGATCCCAGCAGTGAAGCTGAAAAGAAAAAAAGCTGGCATATTTGGAAGCAGTCTGCTTATCCCAAACTTTCACTGAGGTTGGGAGAGGGGACTTAAACTAAGGGTGAAGATTGGTATGTGTTTATGGAGCCGGAGGTACCACCTCTCTTCAAAGACTGCTCTCACATCTGCTGAAAAGATTCCTGTTGCCTTTCAGTCTTTGGATGAGTCCATATGTGAAAGAATTACTTTATTCCTACCTCTGGTGTGAAGTCCATTGAGAAGTCTGTGTGAGGGAACTTGCAGTCTTTCTCCTGGTACTTGTGAGTATACTTTTCTGGAAAGACAAGTACCTGTTCTATGTTGTTTCCTAAGAATGAAAATCCCTAAAAAGATCTGGCCCTCCATGTGATGTAATTTGCATATACAATAATTTTCTTCCTCAGAATGAAGTGAGGAATAATCTTCCTGTTGTATTTCAGAGATTCTAGGCAATGTGGAGTGAATATGTCAAATAATGGAGTTCTAGCGTATAGCAACAGAGTCAACACTAATAAAAGTTTGCAGTCCTTCTAAAATGGTCTTGTGCCTTCGAGTGTCAAATGCTCCAGGTCTTATAATGCAAGAAGACAGGATGTTTCCAAGGCAATGAGGTAAGGCTATTTGAAATGTCAGATAACACAAGTTTAGGTTGTTTGAAAGAGATCTTTATGTAAGATAGTAAGATCTTCATTAGAGGAAATCCAACTTAACTTTTTCATTAAAAAATAATCTTAACAATTCTTTACATCAAGTCTGACTTCTGCTGCCTACAAATTTGGATTGATATATCAAAATATGTACTGCCTTTAATGTTCCTGTCAAACCTGAGCTGTGATGCATAGAGTTAATCCCTACTTGGAGGGATGCTTCTGTGAAATTTAGCTAAAAATGTGGCACAGCTGGTGACTGATGTCTGTTCTCCCAGGATGCAATAGCATGGGACAAACACCGCGTACACACCCTCTTCTTGACACTGAATAATGAAACACATCTAGTAAAAAACACAGAAGTGTGCTCTAATGGTCTTGCAGTGATGTTCTCATCATCTTTTTCCTCCTCACACACCTTTCTCACCTCTTGACTCTTCCCCTCCCTTCCCTTGTAGGCTCTGAACCTACAATTCATCTTGCAATGAGGTGTCTGCTGCCTGTGAACGTGTCCTATGCTTGTACACAGGCCCCTGGCAGGGCCTAGGCTTCCTTTGTGGGAGATTTCAGTCTGCGTTTTGCCAGCTTGTACCAGGAGAGGACAAAGAAAAGAGCTTATACTGCTAAAATAAAGATATCCTTAAAAAATCGAAACAAAACTCAACAACGAAGCCAAATCCCAATTCCAGAAACCTGGTAATTTGTTAGTGCCAGGCGTCAGCCCACTATTAATCTTTTTCTGGATAGAGATGACAGAGTTCTGTTGACAAGCTGTAGGACTTATTTCAGGAGCTGGCATGTCCTGCTGATGGCTATGTCACACTCCTTGGAGCTGCTTTTGGCTCTGCAGAGGTTACAGCCCAAGCAGACTGCCCGGCACTCCCCAGCTTGCCTGCTTGGGAACCTCACTATTTATTCCCATAATTACATCTCCACGTGCTGCTGCCCCCAGGCCTGTCTAACCCTGAGCAGAGCCTGCCGTGCTGGTAGAACAGACATCTCATCGCTCACACACCCGGAGCACAAAGGAAGGTTTCTCACCCATCCCCAGAGGGTCTGGAAGCATTCTTTCCTCTGTCTTAGCCTACATGTCCTTCTGCACCCTTCTACCCTTTTTCCCCTGAGCCATTTGCTCTCCTCCTTGCTTGGTGTCACGGTCAGTGACATGGGACCACCAGGTGCATCTCCAGGGTGCAAGTCCACTACATCCCTTCCCATGAAAGGCCACAGCATCTGATCTGGAGCTTTCCTGCTCCCGCTGCAAGAAAATATTTAGCATTTTAATATCTTTTCACATTTTTAGAAATAATTTATGTATGAACATACACAGTGCTTAGTAATCATTTCTCAGATGAATGTGGAACCTTCCTAAAATTAAACTATCATTCTTTTCTCTTCACACTTGGCTGTCATATCTTTCTTAAGGCAAATCAGTCATTGACTAGAGACACCTACTGTAAGAAGCTATTTTAGCTGTCTGATAGGTTATAAATTGATTTTAGAAGTGAGGACCATTTTGGGAAGATAAGCTGGGATTGGTAGGGAATGGAAAAAATAATTCAAAGGGGAAGTTTTGTATTTGAATGCAAGTGGCTATTTACCTCTATGTTAGAGCAAAGACGATAATCCAGGGGTCCTGCCTCTCACTGTCTTTCTTTCCTCCTGCTTTAACTCTTAGACCACAAGTCCTCCACCCTGGCTGTGTACAACGCAGAGCCCCTAAGGATCAGAGGCAGGTATCCTAGGGCAGAGCTCAGGGCAAAAAAAATTTCCCCTCTTAGTCTCCATTTGATACAGGGTGAAAAGAAAGGAGGAGATTATCTCTGAAGGAGCCTGGCCACTCTTCTGCTCTGAAGCAAGTCCCTTAGCAGAGGAATGATAAGGGATCCATCATGGTTAGTTTCAGAGAAACCTCTCTCCACTGCAGTATTTCCCCCCGCTATGCTTCAAGAGCTCTTCAGAGGGAATATTCACATTTTCTGGGGAAAGAAAATGGCTTTGCTAACACAGTGGTTGTCTGCTCAAAACCAGAGTGAAGCAGAGAAGATTCACTGGGTGCAATGTGGGAAGCTTGAAAAATTAGAATTGTTTTCTGGTTTTCTTTTTTCTGCACTTTCTTCTGCAGGGCCAGCTCTGATATTGTCTGCTGGGGTTTGAACAAGGAGCTTAATTTTTAAGACATATCTGACTTTTCTCTTTGCATTTCTTTTCTGTTGCTTGCACTGCCAGTTCTTAATATGTAATTAAAAGTATGCAAATGTGGCTGAGTTTTTAAATTAATTCAGTTTGAGTGCACATGCTTACAAACATTAATGTTTGTGTGCTGTGCCTATACGAACAACAGTTATCCTAGCATGAGTACTAGGTGAGAGTCAGTTTTGAAGCCACACAGATAAATAAATATAGAAACCAGCTTCTACCTACGAGTACTTCTGTGCTTTGCTGGTTTGTTAAACCATTTATTTTTCCCTAAGAAATTACAGCTAAGCAACACTATTCATATTTTGATTATTTATGATCCATCCACCTTGTAAAACATTCTGAATAGTGTTAATCAGATGCATTTGAATAAACAAATGCATGTAACAGTTGTGGCATGTTTGTAGATATTTAGAGAGCAGAAAAATAACCTAATAAATCAAATCAATTAGAAATTGCATGTTCCTTGCACAGCTCTATTGTCCCCTGAATGCTCGTAATTGTGAGTTCAAAGCAGAACATCCTTTGTTACTTTCATGAAGTTTAAAGAGGCATGTTTTTTTAGTGCCTAGACTTGTGGTTTCTCTGATGTGTGCAGGATTTTCTAATGTGCTCCATTTAATACAAAGTTCAGGGCAGTTATAATCCTTCTCTATACTTCAGTTAGAAACAGAGTCCTGTGATCAGATTGCAGTTTTGGAGTGAGGCCAATTGCTGGAGAAAGTGATTCCTCTTCCTTCCTCCTTTTGCTTATTAAAAGACACCCATCACTTGGCTTCTAATGAAGTTCCCTGGAAACCCAGCGCTGCAGGCTGCATCAGCGAGAAGGTGCGATGGCTTTGGCAAGGCTGCATGGCATCGCCTGGAGCCACCCTGTCCTACCCCACCATAAAGCGAAAGTACTTCCCTATTCCTTCTGACAGCTCTTTGCATCAGCTGCGCTCAAAGCCTTATGCCATCTGTTTGCTTCTTTACTGTAGCCTATGCAAGTCTGTTTTATTAAGAATTCAGCGCTGGTGCCTGGGGTACAAGTGAATGCAAATACATGACTTCTGGATTATTGCACAGGAGCAGTTGCAGGGGAGGCGGCCTAAGGTGGTTGTCTCCCCACCGTCTGGTTTTGCAGCAATGAACAGTGGGGAGAGGAGGTCTGGCCCTACTTGTTCCCCTGAATCAGGAAACAGATGTGCCATTTGCAGCTGGAAAGGGAAGGACGGCTCTAGGTCCATAACCGTGCAACATCTTGTGAAGCAGAAGCCAAACCACTGCTGCACCCCTGCATCCTTGGGACACAGTACGGTGTTCGTCATGACACTTCCAGACTTTCCATCACACTGTCTGACAGGGCAGGTTGTGACTGTCCCATGGGTACCCTGTGGGCACAGGGTGCCTCTAGGCTGTATACAGTACTGCAAAGTCTTTGGACGCCTACATGTGTCTTCTATGTCAGGGCTGCCTGTGTGTGGCCTCCTCTGCTTCAGGTTCTTCCTCCTTCTCCTGTCTTGGGAGAATAAGACTTGCATGGGCTGGGAATGTGCTCCTTGTGACCTGGGACCTTGATAGCCTCATGCATGGAGGTCTGCCATATCACCTGCCTGTAGCCTCCTCTGCCTGGCTCAGCTGGGTAAGGTGCTCCAGCCTGATGGCTGGGAATGGGTGGATGTGAGTGCTTCTGCACTGTCCCATGCTCTGCCCAGCCTCAGCCTCTCTGCCATTGATTTCTTCTTGGCTGCTAACTTGGAGACCAGGACGTGCATGTGCTTGCAGTGGGTCTGCATCTCCATTCTAGTTGTTGCCAGCCAGATCCTCTGTTATACATGCATGCATGCATGCATATACACATTGGTCTCTCTGGGAGCTTGTACAGACCTATGGTCACTCCAGTATCTGACTCTCAGATCCCTGGCCTCTCTTTGGTATGCAGCCCCTGACCTATGGTCTCCCTGAGACCTGGCTCCCAGACCACTTATTCTACCCCTTGTCATCAGGTCTGGCTTGAAATTTTCTAGTGAATTGCATATACATGTGCTCACACAGGACTTGTGTTCCCTAGGGAAACATGCACATATGCACATACACGCACACAAACATACGGTAGTATCTCCAGTTGCTGGTACCCTCTGACCCATGGCCTGACTCCAGCTGCTGCATGCACACCCCCATACACACACACTCTCTTAGAAATGCAGTTTAACTAGAAGACTGTGGTAATTAGGCATGCGGCATGACCACACTAGCTTTTTGATCAGCAGCCTATTCGCGTGCAAGTGGCTGCCTTTGTCCACTTCTCTCTGTATTTTTCCACACTTGTTCCTTCACAAGCAACCTTCACCCTCCCGTTCTTGCCTTCGGTCTTTACCCTTAATATCCCGTAAGTCTCATGCATTCCCATCATCCCCTCTAAAACATCCCACAGTAAGTTTTACACCATTCCCCAAATGCTCATCCCATGAGTCCCCTATGCTTGTCGGCAGTAGCCCCACTCTGTCTGCAAGGCCGCCTGGTGAGAACATCTCCTGCACACTCCTGCAAAACCCAGATAGTGGCCAGGCTGTCCTCTGCTGAGATCCCTGCAAGCAGCCAGGTCCAGGTGCTGTTGGGCTTTCTCTGCCTGTACTGTCCTCTGCCAATCTCCAAGCCTTTCTGTTTATGAAGATTAGCCCTTCATCACATAAACTAGTGGATCCCATCACTGTAAATCTGGGCATCTCTCAGAAGAGTAATCCTTGAGTTTATATCATTAAGTGTCAGCAGATCCACAGTTTGATCTTCAGGAGTTGCGTGACTTCTGCATCTTTCATGCTCCTTTGATAGACTTTGGTCAATACAGTTTATACAGTTCCATGTAGAAAAAATAATCTCCTACAGCACATTTTACTGCTGTTTTTCAGGAAGTCACATTATGAGGCTAACAAGGAATGTGAATGGCATTTAAATACTAAGCAGGCTGGGACATCATGTGTCTCATTCAGTAACTTGGGAGAGGAAGACAACCCTTTAGTCTTGTTAGAAAACCTACCATCAACTTTTAAGTAAAATGTTGTGCTGCTCCTAAATATTCTTCCTTCTGTGCACAGGACATTGAGTGAGAGCAATGATGATAGCCTTCAGGAGGCAATCAGGAAGGATACCTGATATTGCATAAATGGAGTTGTTCTGTTGCCATTTGTATGACTGCATCCAAAAAACCTACAATTTATTCCTGTGAGATGTAAGCAGTGAACACTCCACATCAGACAGTCAAGACAGTCAAGGATGGGATGGGCCCTCCTATGTTATAGACCGGTAGAGCACACCAGGGATGTAGTACATGCAGCAGAGCACCTGGTAGGGATACTTGTTTGTTGTCATGTCAAAGGCAATCCAGCAGTACAAGATTCAATACTTCAGTCTGGAGAGATGTTTTGGGAAGCCACCATTGTGCAGATTACCTGGCCTCTACCATTTCCCCTGCAATAGACATTAAGTACCAATGACTCTGAAAGTATTTGATCTGCCAATGTAAATGTTTTTCATTATACTCTTTGTGCAAAGGCCACGTGCATTAACACACAGGCTACATGGAAACATTCCTATGATGGTGACTTCAAAACCATTTGCAATCTTCTGTTTACTATTGGCAAATGTTTCCAGGAGACATGTTTGTGAGGAATATGTGTAGAATTTGGCAGCACAGCCAGCAGCTGCTGAAGGGATGGCATAATACCTGCATTGTCAGGCTTGACACAGTTAGAGATGAAGAACTTCTTTATATTAGTATGGAATTAACTACTTTATTGGCTGCAGAATAGTCGTATTTAATGTTTCCCACTTGGAAGAGACGCTTAAATGGATCAACAATGTTTTTGACAAAACCTGCCAAGAGCATTTTGACTCAGTCCTTTGCAATTCCTCATTTTTATAGATCATGTATCAGTTGAAAGTATAATGCAGACATCTAAAAGGTGTTGAAAATGAAACCCTAATAGCATTTTGTATTCCCTACATTCATGTCATAGACTTTATGTTGGTATTAAGGTAGTTGTCCAGAGAAGCAGACCAGATGTGATGTTTAAATTCCTTCAGTACCAAAATTATCTGGACTTTTTTATATAACAAACTACTCTGCAAGACAGTTAGCCAACCAGCTGACAGAGCCATCTTAAAAATGACTGATACTTACCAGAAGGACCAAAGCTGACCAGAAATGCCATCGTGCATCGAGTAGAAGCATAAAATCTGTGGTCATATATACCAGTTACAAGACTTGGCAGGGGAGAAAAATCAAATGAGTTGCTCCTCCTCCAATTCTTGGTCAAAGACTAGGAAAGATGTCTTATGAAGACAAAGGATATGACGTAATTCTCTAGAGCACAGGCACATGTCTCTACTTCAAGCTAACCAGTGACCACTGTGAGGAACTCAACATCTCAAACTTTGCAGTGAGGAGGCAAATGCAAAAATTATTTTGCTTGTCCTCCAGGCCTCTAATGGCGGATAAAGCCAGTCATAATCACTGCTGAAAACAGTGATCTTTTTTGAGTTCAGCAAATATATTTCTTGCCAGTGCTCTGGAAAATTGGAACGTAGACCTAGGAAAGATTCACTTAGAATAATAAAGTATATGTTGGCTTGAAACTTGCATATACAAGGCGCTGATTGTCTGCATGCCTTTTAGTGGTGCAGTGTTGGTGTTCTTGAAGACAGGAACTCTGGGAACATAAAACCTATGCAAAGGGAGTGCACTTAACAGAATTTTGCTGAGCCTGGGCAAACATGGGAGCTTTCATCACACCTTTCAAAATTTGTAGGAGTTCTTGAGTCATCTGAGTACCCCTGAAATTGCACCGACTGATATCAATGACTGCTGTTAGCAACTCTGCTGTGAGAAATGGAGTGAAATACGTTATGGTTAACTTCTGCCATATAAAGAATATTTACTGAGGATACTCTACCAAGCACATATTTGGAAATAATCCCTGCAACAGGTGTGCTACTGTCCCCTATCTTAATATTGAACAGCTGGATAACTGATGACAAACAGAATGCAATTGGGTGGGGCCTGGACTACAGCGTCCAAAACTACCATGACTCTTACAAAATACAGATGTACCCTTTGCTGCCAAAGCAGGGACTCTATGTACCTTAATACTGAGTGGAAAAAAATACGGAAGTTGCAAACCCAAGGATGCAGTTGAAAGACAAATTATGAAGAGCGAGATGAAGCTCAGAATAATTTCACTGTAGATGAAGGAAAAAATAGTGAGTTGGAATCAAGGGAGAAATGTGTGTACAGGATTTGTATATCTAAGCGGTGAATATTATGAGGTACTTTCTTATATCTCTTAAGAATTTCTTTAGAGCTATACCTTTGAAAACTAAAGAAAACCATTGCCAAATGAAAGGACATTGCCATTAGTTATATTATTACCATTAGTAAGCCATCACCTAGAAAAAGCTATATCTAGATGGAATCTATAAAGTTGACATCAAAACACAACATTATTATTTGTCATGTCAGACAGTGATAGTGGCTGAAGTTTCTAACCCTAGTTCATGACTAAATAGTCTATCCGTTCTGTCATCAAAGAAGCTGAGTTTGCTGGTCTCTGAGGGAAGCCTGAACACATGCTTTATAGCCATTATTTTCTTGTGGTGGCCTGTTTGAAGGTTTTGATGTGTATTTTAGTTGTTGGAGCTGTGTTATTTGCCTTATTTTTGATAGGCTGCTGCATGGCATTTTTATACTTTGTTGCAAATATGCCCACATCATGTATAATTGACATATGTGAAATAGATGTAGTTACTAGCAGTAACAGAAATGAAAATAGCAATAGTATAAAAAGATAGCTACCACTGATTTATGCTTCTAAAGAGTAACTGCATTTCCAAAATAATTAGCCAAATAAAATTGTGTGTAAAAATTTTTTTTTCAAGTATAAACTTCATCTGTAGACCTTCATCTGCCCCTTTTTTTCAGCTGAAGTGGTGCAGCACAGAGGTTGATTAAAATTCTCTACTGGTGAACCTGCAGGCTGAATCCTGTTGTTACATTCCATTTTATTGAATCATAAAATAATGAACAATGCACGTAATACATGATAGAGCAATATTCCTTTATTTAATTTTGCAATTTAAAGTTAAGAGCATTTTGTTTAATGGAAGGTGAAGATAGTAATAAGGGGGTTATTATTTACTGTTGATTTATGTAGCAGTGGGATTGTATTGCAAAGCATTGAGAAAAGTTGACATGTTAGTCTCCTTAACTCTCAGGCACTGGAAAATTGCCCTTGGTTCTTGTTGAATAATACACATTCACTGATATATACAAGGTACAAACTGTGTAAAAATTCATTTAGAACTCCCAGGTGGGAGAATTTGAGTATCTTTTCAGTGAAGAGTCTATTATCCCTTGGTAACTGAGAACATTAGGTATAAAAAATATGGCACCTAAAATGAGTCATCTTAAACCGAGGCAGAGCTGGCTGACCCTGCCAAATTCGCTTTTCTGAGCTAATCATGGCCTTTAATTAACAGAGTTCTTTTTAATGGTAGCCATTTCTCAGATGCTCTAGTTAGATGTTTGCCTAGTAGGGATGACAATTTAGCAAGTTCCTACTAGAGATGTGGTGAAGTTTTATTGCTAAAAAAAAAGGAATTAGAAAAATAAACCCTTGTTTGTTGCATTATTTCACCTTTTGTAAGATAACTCATCTGGTAGACTGTAAATTCCTCAGGGCAAAGACTTTTATGTTTAGATTTGTAATCTGTTATTCAGATCGATGGGACAATGTAGTCCATAAACAACAATAACTGAACAACAAAATAAAATAGAATACACTAGAATAGAATAGAATAGAATAGAATAGAAGTAGAATAGAACAGAAGTAGAAAAGAATGGTTTGTGTTGGAAGGGACCTTAAAGATCATCTATTTCTAACCCCCCTGCCATGGGCAGGGACA
>VZTO01025600.1:18350-43606 GCA_013400615.1 Syrrhaptes paradoxus
ACGTGCAGGACCTTGCACTTGGCCTTGTTAAATTTCATGAGATTTGCATGGGCCCACCTCTCAAGCCTGTCAAGGTCCCTCTGGATGGCATCCCTTCCCTCCAGCGTGTCCACCACACCACACAGCTTGGCGTCATCGGCAAACTTGCTGAGGGTGCACTCCATCCCACTGCCCATGTCGCCAACAAAGATGTTAAACAACACTGGTCCCAGTACTGATTACTGAGATTACTGGGTTAATTTCACATTATAGGCTGAATAAGAAATTCAGTTTGCAATTTTGCTTTCTAGGTATGGTTATGTAAGATTTTATATGGTAATTAACATTATAGCATTAAAATTTTAGTGTGATCCCATGCTAGGAAAATATCCACACTCAGTCTAAACCAAATGTCTCTGAGGACTTATGTCATTTGTTAATGTAAGTGCTGTTTTATTCTGACAAACCTAGTCAACCTTTTAATCCAGTAGCAAAAAAAAAAAGCTCTTTTACCTAAGATCTGATATGAAAGAATAAATGCTTTCTAGCCTGCATCAACAACTTGTGTTATCTAGAAAGGAGGCAGTGCTGTTTTATCAGAAGGAGAAGGTATATTTCTGTGATAGTAATTTAGACTGTTTCTAAAACACATAGTTAAAGGATAGAAAAATCTGAAGATGAAGATAATGAGAGTTGCTGAAACTCAGAATGCCAGAACTTTAGCACTGAAAGATAAGCAAGCACCTTTCACTCTTCAGGTGTGTTACATGAGGCTGCCTATCGGAATAAAATAATTGAAAAGTTGTATTTTCAGCATTTTACTTTCATTTTTATTATTGCTTCAAATGTTGCTCTCTTTAATTATGGCAACAGATGTTGTCAGTACTGTACAATATGTATCTGCACAGTGTGTGTTCTCTCACACTTTGTTCTTGCAGAGAGTGAGACTTGGATTTATTTTTATTTAAAATTAAAGAAATAAATTTATGGGGTGTTCAATAACCAGATTTCTTAAAAAGTCTCCTTACAAGGCATGGGGAAGGTTCACAGTTTGCATGCACTGTGTAATGGCCGGGAAGTGTAGATTCTTCCTTTCTCTCTTTCTCTCTTCTCGGTGATGTTGGGGTTTTTTTTTTTGAACAAAGAATAAGGGCCAGACAAACTCATGTATTTCATGGCTTCCTCAAAAATTTTGTACATGAATACATACTATGCCCCCCCAGGCCAAAAGCTGAAATGAAATGATTCTGAGGAACATAAAAAAATCCTGTGTGCCTCTGAAATCCAGATTCCCTTTTCCAGTGAGATTTGAGGAATTCCAAGTGACTTAAAGATAGGATTTAGGCTTTGCTGGCCTGTGTGCTCTCATCTGAGTGTGATGCTATTCAAACAGCTTCCACCCCCCTCTCATCCCCACTGACCCTCCTTTGTCCCTTCTCTCTCCTGTTGCTCTCTGTCTCGTTGCCAACAAAAACAATATCTGATCATCTGAAAAATAATCTGTACTAGTTTTTTCCATGTTGATCTTTTCCCTGATGTGTCTCCCAGTGTGATCACACACAGCTGTGCTGCCATGGGGATAGGAGTGTGTTCTAGCTGGGTGAAGTAGGTCTGCCACCGCAGTGAGACCATGGCCTCAGTAATTTCTCCCATTTTTCGCCTTACTCTCACTCCAACAATTAACTCGTCAGCTACTGACACAATGTCTCCTGTCATTCTTGAGCAGCTTCCAACATCTGCATAGCTTGAATGGTTTGCTTCTCATGGTTTCCTGGGCTGGTGGCTACCCACCCCTGGTTATGGGCTGGAAAAGCCTGTACTCCCTCAGCTCTGACTGTGCATGTTTTGCCCCATATGCAATTTAGGGTTTTATGGTCCCTATCAATATGTCTATGGCCATTTCTTGATCTTGTACCTTCAGATAGCTCCTTCTTTCTGTGCTGTGTGGATGACATGGGAGACCACCACTGTGAAAGCGGAGAGCAACAGAGTGAGCATAATGAGAGATGAGCCAAGTCTCTTCTGGCCAAGATGAATGTACAAAGTAAGCTAGAGTGCATCTGTGTGTCACACGATACAAAGATCTCCCAGCTAGCTCTGAGCCAATCTGGTAGTGTTGTGTCTATGCTTTACCTTGGGTTCGTCAACCCACGGCTGAACCTAAGCTATGCAGTCTTTCTTCTTCCTTTTAGCTTCTGCAAGACACCAAGCTGTGAACTGTGTCCTGAAGATAAGTTTCTCATATGAGACATCTCCAGACCTGGCAGATGAGCATCCCCCCCACCCTGCCATACCTCTCCTGTTCTCCTATGTCCTGCATGTGCCCTGTGCTGGTGGCTCTGGGTCCCCACCACAGGCATCAGCAGGGCTGTGGCCCTCCTGGAGTGGCAGAAAGCTGGTGTTCATCATTCTCCAAGCTTGGTTGCTGTGCTGGAGCTGGCTGGTACGACCAGCCTGCATTTCAGCTCCCAGAAGCCTCAACAGCAGCAGGAGCTGTGACTGATTTGTCAGTCTCAAGTCACTGCTAAGTGCTGAGGTGACCCATGAAAACTTCAGTACCCATCTAGGGACTAACTGGCAGATGAATGGCAGCCTTGAACATGTTGTTAGCATTTGAATGATGGTTTTAGGTGAGCAAAATGATCAATTGATGTCAAAGTGACTTTAACTGTATGTTCTCAATTCTTGCTGGTAAAAGCCAAGACTTAAAGGTGAAACATGTCATGGAAGAAAATATAGGGCCAGAGGCTGCCCATGGGGGACAGCTGTTGGCTCACAGAGGGATGTAATACTTATTTTTCCCACCCACTCAGTTTCCTCCAAGTCAATGAAATGAGAATATGACCCTTTTGTTCTGATAACCTTTGAAAAGGAGTCAGGCTTGCCAAAAACCTCTGCTAATACACCAAAGGAAAAGGAAGCAAGTCATAAAACCTATTTTGGATCAAACAGTAACATTCTGTTGCACACATCCAAAACACAGTAGAGGGAACACAGTGCTGCTTGGAGTATGACTAGGGATATGAATCACGATATTAGCTCAATATTTGCCCAAGGAGTATAAACCACTAGGATTTAGGCAGCTGAACTTTGTTTATAAGAGCTGCACAAGAAAGTATCCATATTGCAGCCTTGTTTGTCTCAACTGTCAAATTCCTAGGCTTTCCCTATGCTTCAAGTAATTTTTTTGGTGCTCTTTTCCTTCATTTTGAACAAGGAAATTGTATAAATAACCCAATAATGAATGAAACTCTCCACCTCAAAGGAAGCAAAACATTGGCAGCATAACCAAATTTGACATTGTCATAGATTTTAGTTGGCAACATTAACAATAATAAGCAACAGATCTTTTAAATGTAAATTTATCAGTAGACACCAACAAAAGTGATGATCCGTGCCTGGTAATTCAAGGAGAATTTGGTCAGTCTAGTGAAGATCACATGGAGTCTTGTGAGTCAGTTTAAATGAAAAGTGGAATATGGGGTGGGTTGGGAAGTGGTTGGCTTTGAGGTGTTGGGAGAAGAAAGTGAGGGGTTTATGTTGCCTGTCTGATGGCCCTCTAGAAACTTGTGACACTCTCGGATGCTTCAAACCAAATCTGAGAAGGGGTAGTGTTTCCAGCAATCCTAATTTGTCAATCAAGTTTTGAAAAAATCCTGGCAGGTGGGAAAAGGACAGAGGTTTTCTTCATTACTTGTCTGGACAACTTAGTGCTCTGTGTTGGTTTTGGCAGCCCCTCAGTTGGCCGGGTGGCAGGCACCTTCTGTCAGACTAACTCTCCAATGTGTATTTCCACCTTAGTCCCAGTACAGTTGTCTCCTGCCCCAATGGCAAGACAGAAAAGGGCAGCAAGGGCATGAAGGAGAAATGAGTAGAGTCACCAGAAAGCCTGGGAGATGTGAAGACTACTGGAGATATTGTAAGGCAAAATGTTATATGGACACAGAGCATACTATGGAAGGACTTAAGGACCTGTGGTGAACTTATCATACTAGAAGCTTGGAGGGGTTATTTGGGGTGGAAGAGGAAAACTGTGGGACATTGAACTGCAAGAAATCAAGGTTCAGTAGTTCTACTCCTCAGGGAACAACTTGTCTTCAGAGCTTTACAATATTCCATGGCGGTTAAACGTGTCTGGAGGGATTGTTTTACTGCTATCATGATATATGGCTCTCTCATAGATACTTATCTCAAAGGTTGTGAAGGGATTCAGTTAGCAATGGCAGGCTATAAATGGGGAGGAGAAGGATGTCAAGCTCAACAGTGGGGAGGAAGGAAAACTAAAATAATAAATACTGATTTGGAGTATGTCTTTTATTATCTCAGAGTGAACAGGAAAATGTTATAATAATGTGATCTTTATGTGAACAATAAATTATCCACGTGAAGTTTTTCTGCATTGGTGTTGACTAATCAACGAACCATTCTGAGGAGCAGTTGGCTATGCTGTTCATTTAACAGCTTGAGTTTGTTATCATATTTCGTTGTATTCCTGTAGGCTGTACATTTTTATTAGTTTATAGTGATTTGTGGGATGCATGCCCTGGACTCAAGGGAATTGCTTTTACCAGATGGTTTGAATCAGTAAGGGTCTTGTCCTGAGTTCAGTGATCCTTCTATCTTCCCTGTTGCACTGTGTTGTGTAGCTGAAGAGAGCTAAGTAAATCCTGATAATAGCAGATATTTTACTAAGTTAAAACCTTTTATGTGGATTCTGACTTTATACTGAAAGTGAGTTGTGAAACTAAAACAAGCACTGGATATGCAAACTGAGTGCTGCATTAACCTATCAGCAAGAAGCATTTTTGGAATAACAAATGTGTTTTTTTTTTCATCTGAAATTAATTTGGACTTCACCCCTCTCTGACATCACTTTTGTGGGTGCACAGGAGATATGTGTATGGAAAAGCCTAACGAATTTGCTGTTACCATGGGTACACATGGAACACTTCCAAGAGTGGACCTCAGCATGAAAACAGGGTGGTGTCCGTGACCTTCAGCTTCTTCCCAAGAAACTTGAAACAGCATTGGAACCAAAATGAAAGCATGCACCAGGACCCCTGTAGAGGGCACAGGTCCTTGGCCACATGTTGCCACATGGGGTGTGTGCATGGGAGGTGTGCAAGGCACTTCACTTTCCTGCAGGTGCTTTCCTGTGGACCACATCCCTCCTCTCAGCTCTGTGCAATATGGGACACCCACCTGACACCACCTCCTTCCTGAGACCTGTGGGGTCCTTCCCCAGTTGGCCTCATTTCCTCATGCACCCCTGAGAGTTTGTTGGTAACTAGGATGGGAAGAGAAAGGGCCAGGGCTGGTCCAGTGATGTCTTAGGTGGGCCAGTACCTCTGCAGTACTTCCCAAGGAGACTCAAGGATGTGAGGGAACCTGAAGGATGACCTGCTGTGCAGTGCTTACCCTGTGCTCTGCCCTGTGTCCCTCTCTGTCAGCTGTGGTCAGCATGACCAGTGGTCCTGCTTGAGGGACCCACACCCATCTTTTCTGTAGAAAAGTATTTTCATTTTATTTTGATCCTTCTCCCTTAAAAACTTAATTAATTCAGTTAACAAATTGACATCCTCCACTCAAAACCTCCTATAACTGAGATGCAAAATAGATCCTGACACAATGTGTCCTTTCCCTCCATTGCCGCCTCAAGCCAGAAGCTTCCCTTTAACAAGAGGTCTCCACTCTCCTGGACATGCAGCTTGGGGCTGTGTTTCTGTGCATTCAAACTGAGGTGCTAAGGTTTCAAGACCCAGAGATTCCGTGTGTGGACATCTCAATGCTTCAAATTCATTAACAAAGCCACACTATTTTTCTTTTAAAAGTGGTATTCATACGGAATAACATGAAAAGAAAAGTAAGATTCATTGTCCAAAAAATGTTGCCCAAGGAAAATAATAAGCAGCGTTGCAACTCATGATTCCTTAATACATGGGTCAGATAGAGGAAATGTGAGTCAAGAAGGAAAAGTAATCCAAAGAGCCAGTGCAGACGTTCACCATATGGTCACACGTCTTTTTTTTTTGTGGTTTGGAGAACAGATCATATAGCTAGTATCAATACTTTAAGACTTAATCAGATGTCAGTGCCTTAGTTGGATAGATTTAAGTGGATATATTAAAGTTATTTGTGTCTCTTAGAGCTGTTATTTCATGCTACCTGCAGAAAGGCATGGTGGATTTAGGGTACATCTATGCTGGCGGTTACTTATGTGTAAGCCACCTAGTTACATTTTTGTCCCATTTCCAATTTTTTGGAAAAGCTTTGCTCGAACTGAGCAATTATAGTGCTATTCTGAGATGAGCCTAGCCAGGTCTGCTTAAGTCTGTGATACTTTCTGGTTTCTGTTGGTACCTTTTCTGTCCTACAGATTTTGGGTGACAAGGCTGACTGAAGAGATGCTCACAAGCATTTACATGTGACCAGAAGGATTGAGCACATCTTGTGAGGCTGAGGCCATGTCTTGACTCTCCATGGGAAGTTATACCTGTATGTGGAGGGTGAGAAAGTGCATTCACTTCTACTTGAGTTACCTGAACTGTGTCAGTAAAGTCCTTCCTGGGCAGGGGCAGCATGCGACCTCCTCCAGCCCCCTCTCCCAGACTGACTAGAGGCAGAAAGGAGCAGAAAAGCGATGAATCGCTCAGGAGAGCAAGGTGGTCCCACAGTGCTTACAAAGAACCTGGCAACAGATTCATGACCTGGCAGCAGCCCAAGCCCGAGAGGCCATGAATCCCTTCCACTCACAGTGGAAAACAGTGCTACCACAGCAGAAATCAGCTATTATACTTGTGTACACAGGAGGGTAACACAGACAAAGATCAAAGACAATTTACTGGTACAATGTAAGATCACATCATTAACCACAAAAAAAAAGGGTGTCTTGTTTTGTAATAGACTATTTTTTTTTAGATTAATAGTTTTCCATTTATACTATCTCTTCTCTCAACTTAATGAATTCTTGTATTTTTCATCCTTTTTATTGGTCTGTGAAATCAGTGTGCGTGTGTGACTATCTTATGGTGTAGTTTGCATATGCTATGTTGTGTGTGCCAAGAAATATGCTGGTAGAAGACTTTGGACATGAAATGTATTTGAAGGGCCTGAGCTTGCATGGTGTGTGAGAATCAGATCCCTGTAAAGTCACACATGTTAGGTGTCTAAAGGTCACGGCGGACAGAACCGGTGATCACTCTAACCACCATTAAGAGGAGACGTTGTAAGAGACAAATTATGTGTTTTGTGTGAGTTATTTTTCTTTATTAGAGCATTGCTGCTTCTAGTATTTGGGAAGTGTTGTTTCTACTGATGCTCATTACTATTGGCAGCCCGATGCAAATAACCAGCATCTGCCACAGTCAGAATTTGTTCTGAATCTTGTTCTGTCTGACACTACATAGTTTTTTCAAAAGGAATTTTTCTAAACTTTTGAAACATCCAAGTCTGTTTGCTTTGAAACTTTAACAGTGTTAAATATTTCTTTGCAACTGGGGACAGTAGAATGAAAGCTGAACAGGCACCTCTGCCCACCCAAGCAAAATTTTTTACATTTTCAAGTGTTTCTGCTGCTGGTTGCTACTGACATTTTGAAAAACCTTTCTAGTGCCTGAAGTGTGACACAAAGGAGGGACAGTTTCATTTTTCTTTTTCAAAGGTGAGAAAATTTCAAAATTATTGAGGGCAATGCAGTAAAAAGGAAAATGAAAAGCAAAACCAGAACAATTTTGATATTATCAATTTTACTGTGTCAGTGTGAAAAGGAAAAAGGAAAAATATGAGAAAGTCTCTCTCTGTGTATGTATCTTGATTTTGGAGGGTTTCACATTTGATTTTTTTTTTGTGAAAGATTTTGATCTGCAATAATAGAATTTTTTTCTTTGAAATACAAATCTTAATTTTCAGATAGTTCTGTGAACAAATCTGGCTTGTTTTTTTTGGAAAAAAAGACTCCCTTCTAGATCTGAAGTGAAATGTCTTTTACTATCTAAAGAATTCTAAATTTGAACTGTTAAATTAGAAATAACTAATAATATGATAATTGTTCATATGTCTTTGATTCCAGTAATCCCCTCTCCCAGAATTAAGAGAGAAAATTAACTAAACTTGCTTGTTAGTTATAACTACCTTATGCCTATCCCCATAAGCCAAGCCCCTGTCATCTGCAGAATAAAGACTATTAATGTTACACTCCCTGAATTTCAAGGAAATTTCTTTCAATGTGTTAAAGCAATCATGTGCAAATGTGTTTGCAGATTGGGACTGTATTGTCACCCAAATACATAATGCAGTTTCCAGGTGGTAGTTATCTGATATTATGTCTATTTTTATTTTAACACAATGAATACTCAGCAGCAGAGTAACACCACTTATTGCCTTTTCCTTCTAATATTGTTCATGGCAGAAATCCAATTTATACAGTGCAAATAATCATTATTTCCAATAGGCTGAGGATCTTTCCTGGCAAGAGCATAAGGAATGTCTTCTAGTCCTGTTTGTGTCATTCATGATATTTCAGTGATGTGAGTTAGCATATAAAACCCATCACCCATAGAACGGTTGTGGGAGGAGAAAAAAAAAAGAGAGAAAAGAAAACAGGGAACATGCGTAGTGCTGTGAGGCACAGGGAGTTAAAAGCAAATAGCAAATCAGGTGAAAAAAAATCTGACAAGGAAGCTTAATACACTGAAGAAGTACTGAGAGCCTGGGGAAGCACTGCAGCTGGTGTCTTGGTGGCATCATTCAGTCCCCACACATCGTTGCTGGGGAGTTAACTACTGCCAAAGAACACTTTTATGAGGGGGTTGCCACAGTCCCAAGCCCTTTCCCAGGTAACTTTTGATGTGTGTGACCAGCAGGTTGAGGGAGGTGCTTCTCCCCCTCTACTCCACTCTCATGAGACTCCACCTGGAGTACTGCATCCAGCTCTGGGGTCCCCCAACTTAAGAAGCGCATGGGCCTGTTGGACCTAGGCCGGAGGAGGGCCACAAAGATGATCAGAGGGCTTGAGCACCTCCTGTACTAGGACAGGCTGAGAGAGTTGGGGTTGTTCAGCCTGGAGAAGAGAAGGCTCCGAGGAGACTTAATAGCAGCCTTCCAGTACCTGAAGGGGGCCCACAGGAGAGATGGAGAGGCACTCTGCATCAGGGAGTGCAGTGAGAGAACAAGGGGTAATGGTTTATAGCTGAAAGAGGGTAGATTTAGATTAGACATTAGGAAAACATTTTTTCCTGTGAGGGTAGTGAGGCAGTGGAACAGGTTGCCCAGGGAAGCTGTGGATGCCCCATCCCTGGAGGTGTTCAAGGCCAGGCTGGATGAAGCTTTGAGCAACCTGGGCTAGTGGGAGGTGTCCCTGCCCATGGCAGGGGGGTTGGAAATAGATGATCTTTAAGGTCCCTTCCAACACAAACCATTCTTTTATGATTCTATGACATATGAAGAAAGAACTTGAGCGGTGATCCCTTTCTCGCCTGGAAGTCTGAAGGGACTCAGTGCCAAGCGCAGCTCTTCAATTGTCTTTTGGAAAAAGACTGTAGCAAGGATGCTAAAGCAAGAGCATGTTTTCATCACTGACTTTGCAAACGGGAGTGACTCATGTGCCATCTGTTTTATCCCTCCACCCGATCATATGAGCTCCCTGTTTGTGCTGGTTAATATATTTGCCATCTATTAAAGGGAGAGAAAACTTTGGAGCAGTCAAAACAAACATGCCTGAGAAAGGCTGAAGTTTTGAAGGGGCTGGCCGGAAAGCCACTGCCACAACCACTTTCCATTGAAGTGCAGTTTTGGGGCAAGGATATGCTTGGTGCCAAGCCACTGAAATCCTCTGAGAATGGGTCAGGGATTTCTGCATGTTGGAGGCAGATCTGTATTATGTAAAACAGTGACTTCATTAGCTTCAGAGTGCACTAAATGCACCCCATCATGCCCAGGCTGGCAAACCCTGCTCCTCTGTGCCCATTGTCACAGCTCAGTGGTGTGCAGAGGTGGCTGTCCTGCTTTGGAGCCTCATGGGGAGTCTTCAGCTTGGAAGGGAGATGACTGAGCAGGAGTTATGATACAGCATGGATTTGTGGATGGTATGGAGAAGGTGAGCGGGGACCGCTCAGAGATCCCCAGAAGAGACCTTTCCTCCAATGCAAATACTGCGGGAGGCAACGAATGAAAAGTAGCAGCTGGCAGGTTCAGAAGAGCTGGGAGCTATTCCTCTACCCAACACCCAGCTGAAAGGTGGAACTTGCTGCAGGATGCTGAAATCTTATCTGGGGCTTAAAAGGTACTTCAATAAATGAATGGAAAAAAAATTCCATCAAGAGCACTGAAATCCAATGACAGCACCTCTGTCTCTTTCTGCAGTGTAAACTCTACATGATGTTGGCACTAAAACTTGGACTCTGAAGTCACTAAGCTTTATAACAGACTCAAAAGACCAATGCCAGAATTAACTGGAAAACTGGATTACTGATGCCTCAGCCATTTGTAGGCTGTCATTTTACCAGACTTTTTGCCCCTGAGGTCTTAGTGATCAGTTAAAGAGTCCACCAGGAAGATGGTAATAACCCCATCTGAGGTGAGTAGCCAGAGCATGGCATACTCCACCTGCTTCCTAGACATTGTCTAAACCCACAATAAGATGATGTTGACAGCACTTACTAACAGGACATTAATAGATGGTATCATTGGAGGAAAGTCAGTAACAACTTGGGCTCTTCTTAAGCCTTACATCATGACAGTAGGCAAAAGTCGTAAGCAGGGCCAAGGAATGACTTACTAGAGCAATGCCTGCCCAAGGAGCAGCCTTCCATCAACAAACTCCATCTTTCCCTTGGTGCCTTGCTGTCATGCATTTGTAAATCATCCCTCCCGGGTTTTAAGATTTTATATACAAGTATATTGTGATGGAAGTGCAAGACATGCTGTATAAATGTGTGAAAAGCACATCCTGAACTGCCTGTAGTTTCAGTCACCCTCAGTGGGCAAACTGCCTCCGTCACACACAACACCCCAGGAAGACCTCACAGGTCTGGTGACGTAGTTTCAGCCTCCCAGCTCAAGCCTAGATAGGAGCCAGGATGCGTCACAGTCTTGCTCTAACTGGTTTATGTTTCTCCTTAATCAGTGAAAATGTTACCTAGCTAAATGAGAAAGAGGAACAAACTGTACCTATGGCCAGAAAATCTCCCTCGGAAACGGTTTCCAAACATATGCATTAGGTAATGAGCCTGTTTCCCTGACTATGTGTCACAGCACTCAGTGCTATTCTGGTTGTATTTGACAAGCTGGCATTGCTTTTTAATACGCTCGCTCCCAGTCTTCTCTGAATCAGTTGCTCTGCATGTTCTTAGGCTGCTTTTGTGAGAAACTAGTTATGCCAGGCAACTTCTGTTAGCCCCACACTATGCTTCTTGATGGAGTGTGATTTGCAGCTCTGTCTAGTTTTTCATTTTCACCTTTCCTATCTCTAGCTATGTCTTCTTGCAGTGCGGTGTGAAACCCTTTGTAATGGAAAAAGGCGCAGAAGCCATTCCAGTGGCACTCACTGCGATTCCTTGCCCCTGACAACAGCCACAAATGCACAATGGTGTAATTCAGTACAAGTATGAATGCATTCAGAAACTATGTGCAAGGTGTTGTTCAGAAAACTCAGCCTTTTGCTTGTGAAATCTCTGAGAGCTTCTTGTGCATTACATCAGCTTTCTTAACAGTTTACAAGACTTTTTGTTTTCTCCCCTCTGGAAACATTTGTCACAGTGGATTATTTTATTCAGTGCTGCTGTATGCAAAATGTAAGATGTTAATACTTTATTTGGCTAAATATGCATAACTTGGGAAGACAGGTGAAGTGATGGATTAATCATCAGGCTTTTAACTTTAGATCTTGTTAGCTGCAGTTTTAAATGTAGTTTATTTGAAATTACAGTGTGGATATGATGTCTAAGTGGAAGCTCTTTACATAATATAAATTAAAGCTGCTTTTGCTGTTAGTAATAAGCTAGAGGTTTGATTTAAAATATGTCATTTTCTCTTGTACCTGGATATTCACATAGACATCACAAATAACCCAGTGATAAAGGTACAGCTACTGCAGTGGCAATAACATTTTCCTTCTGCTTTCTATGAATGTCTCTAAGCCTTGACTTACAGGATCTCTCCTGCTTTTTATAGGAAGGTGATTACAGCTAGATGTACATCTCACTTTTGGCACCTATTGAAATGCCTAACTGGCAGTGTTCGTGGTAGCAGATTTGTGCCACAGCTTTCTGTCAGCCATGAGTTGGAGCAAGGGCCCCATCATCCCCAAGGCAGCCTGGCAGAAGCAATGCCTGGCCACTGTCAGCCTGCTAATGAGCTCAGGGGAAGCTCCTATCACCCTCTTGCTGTTTTCTTGAGCCTCCAGCCCACTTGATGTTCAGATATTTGACACATGAAACTGAACCTTTGGGTTGGGAGAGCTGAGTACTTTCCTGGCTTTGCCCTTCTCCATCACCTTCACAAGCCTGATGTGCAGACCAGCACCACCAGACTGGGTGGCACAAGAGTTCCCCAAGAAAACATCCTGCTTCCCTGCTGAGGGAGGCTTGCTGGTTCCTCTTCTGGAAAATTACAGACATCTGGATACATGGCTGTGAGTCTTTGGCATAGAAATAAATTGAATCCAATTTTGCTGCTCTCATTGAGTAGGAATATCACCCTTTATAGAGCTCACAGCTGTCCCAAGTCACCTTCCTCAGGATCTATTTATAGATTTTATGCTCAAGACTTCTCAGCTTCAAAAGAAATTCTTCTTAGGAAAGAACGTAGCATTGTGTGGGAAGATAGGGGTACTCCTGCTTTGAATTTGTGCTGTGGAACAGAGAGAGGTGAATATTAGTTTTGTCAGAATGGCAATTGAACCAAAAGAAAGGAAAAATATTCGCCTGATGCTGAGCCAAAAAGGGTCTTTTTCAGGATTCTTTTGTGAATCTCAAATGATTTATTTAAACTAAAAGGATTTTTTAAACTTCATTTTTGGACTATTTAATCCTTTTAACCTTTTTCTGCTTCGGATTTTGTTTAGATAAATAGTGTCATTTCAGAGGAATTGTTTGTTTTGATGTCAGACAGACACTTATTAAGCAGCATCCAAACACAGTGTTTTAATGTAATATTCTCAGTACTTTTCTATCTCTATTTCACAACAAATTTTGTATTTCCCAAGGATGTGTGCCCAGTTGAGGCAGGGGCTAGTCTGGGTCAGGCAAAGACAATATGCAGAAAATCCTTCCTAAAAGAGTTTGAGACAACAGGGTATTTTGAGAAGCAGATCCTTCTTCCTTGACCAGTGCTGGAGGGAAGCAGTTGATTAAATGGTCTTTAGTGGTGCTGGATGATGCTCTTCTGTATTGTACTCTTGGGAACTCATATTTCTTATCTTTCAGATCAGAGGAGAGGTAAAAAAAAAGTGCTGCTAATGGGTATAGCAAGCTTGCACATAGTTATTTGTTGCCAGAGCTATATGCTTTTCATTTAAGTGTTCTAACATTTCAATTTCATTTGTGACATGCGCTGTTTAGAGGTGAAGACCATGATGTCTGTGGTTAAGCCTAGCCTGTTCACAACACTGAAGATGCACCTTGCCTGCTACAGTAGAAACATCCTTGGGAAATATAATTACCCTGAACAAGAAAAGAAAGATAATGTGAGGAAATCATGCTCAGCTTCACTGCAGCTTGGGGGTATGGTGCTGCAGCAACCTCACCACCCCTAGCAGTGTATATCTTGGCTTTGTGCATCCACCTTCGTTTATGTCCACTTTAGCGTGTCTTTGGAAGGAGAAACTCTTCAGCAGCCAAACAGGAGGAGATGAAGACTTGTCATAATTTGTCATCTGACAGTAAGTAAGTAAACAGGTTGGCAACAGCCTCTGTGCTTGGAACTGTGTTGTATTTCAGTTGAGCTTATGACAGAAGAGAAAATCTTGTGTTTATATGTTATCCTCAACTTTCACATTGCTGGTTGCTTGTGATCCGAGATGCTGTGGTGCTTGTAGCTGGACCAGGCTGGAAGGTGTTAGGATCCAGCAAAGGACTTCTAGGGAGTCACAGTGCTGTGAGGCTGCCCGTAGACCGTGCCACAGAGTAAGAGCATCCACCTCCAAGGCAGCTCAGATGCGGTCTTTTCCAGAGTGTGAGGTTTCATCCTGCCATCGATTGTCTTCCTTGGAGGAGTTTCTTCTAAACTGCCTTTTATCTGCTTTTCTCTTCCTACATCACTGTTGCAATTGTTCATAGTTGGCTGAGTTTAGTTCTTCTTTATACAGCTTTCCTGCACTGAATAACCACCATTTTATATCAATTATTGGAACACAGTAAGGAAAACAATTGGGGAGAAAAGGAATTAGCTCTGAAATTCTCTATTCATAGCATCAGTTTCTTGTATTTACCAACAAGTTATTCACTTGCCTAGATAAAGGTATCTTATACTACTTATTCTTGTTTGTTTTCTTGCATCGGAATCCCATTTTCCTTCCTTCAACACTTCCATTCATGTAATGTTCTTATTGTAATTTACTGCATTGGAAGATGAACTGTTCAAGCTCAGTTTTACCCTAGCCTGAGCCTCTGTATTTTTTGGAGGACAGGATTTGTTGGTTAAGTGGATCACTGTCACTCTTTTTGCTGTCCAGGGCTGCATCAAATTGCTACTAAAATCATAAGAGAGAAAATCTTTGGCAGTTAAAACTACATATTTTTGGGTTTGCTGCCTTTTGCATAACACACATTTGGGACCTCTAGGTGTTATCTGGAGTCTGAGAATTTTATCGGATTTATTTTCAGACTTTAAATAAATTGACAGACTCCACTTATGAAGCAAGTTTATTGTCACCCAGCAATGGCCTCTTTGTCACTGTGCACAAGAGGATTTTAAATCTGCACTTTAGAAGATAAGAGTGAATAGAAATTCTGCTGTTTGTGCTCCCTTTGGGTCCAGGATTGTGTCCAGACATCTGAGCTGTAGAAACAGGGAGGCAGAAGCAGATCAATCACTTTATCAACCACTTCAACGTGCCACATTTTGAGTAAAACCCTAGCTTTCCACTATGTTACTGTTGTTCCACATCCACTTCCCAGCCTCACTCTCATGCTGCTCTCAGCTTTGCTACAGGAAATACATAGCGCAGTGTTGATCATAAACACTACTACAGGCTCTTTTATTTAACCAAGAGCAGTTGCAAAATGGGACTGTGTCTGCCAGGCAAACACACAGCCCAGGTCAGAAACAGGTTAATTAAAAGAAGATAAGCAAGGCAGGAAATAGACAATACTAGTTAGCATGATCTTGGCTTTGAAACTTACTTAATAGTTTTCCTTTTCAGATAGTTTATTTCCTTTCTAAAACTTATTTTTTTTGGGCAAGGAGGAGAGCAAATGTAATTAAATAAAATTAAGTGGCATTTAATTCACATTTTTTCTCTTTCCAGCTGTATGACTGCTACTCCTTGTGTTGAAGTAAGTGCTCTTGCATTTGGTGGGGACAGAACCAGAGACAGAATAAATAACTGAGTGCAGTCCAGTGAGAAGCACTCCACATGAAATTTCAGAACTGTGATGATACTGGGTGCAGCAAAGTCACGTTTAACATGTGTAAAAGACTGTGTGTGCTAAAGCACAAGCCTGTGCACTTGCGTAACTAAAGCTCCTAGAGTCAAGGCTATGGGGAGGAAGGAATGAGGGAGGGAAACCTGCAGCATCTTGATGCATTTTGCCCAAGAAGGATGGAAGGTGGCATCGAATCTCTCCCAGGTCCTGTCACATCTTTTTCGTGAGCAGGATTTATACTTGCAAATCCATAGCCAATCAGTTACCTCTTGACTTATGCAGGCACCTACGTGAAAATGTACAGTTGGGTTTGCCTTATGCATGTTTAAACTCTCTGGTTACACTGGTAACAAGTGCTCTTTAGCTCTGTTGTTGCACAGAGAGAACATTTTTTTTCTTCTGCAAGTGGGACATGCCCTGACTTTGGTGACACAGCTAACTGCTTGGAGGTGTAGGTGGCCTATACAGGTGGCTCAAAAATCGTTACAGAAAGCTATCAATGAAAATAATTTCCAAAGTATATCTTAAGGAGGATGCAGCATGTGAGCAGCAGCTACCTGTGATATGGTGGGGGGATGCAAACAGCAAAGCATGTGGTATACCCTGCATCAGGGTGTCAGGACACTGAAGAATGCCAATTTGCAGTCTTATCAGACCTGACAGAGTCTTGTCAGGATGTAGCTATCCTGACTGGGATGCCAATACTCTCTGATTGTATAGGCTTCATTAGTCCCCTTGAGACAATGAAGAGAAGCTGACCGCCTGATTGCCAAATCCAGTCTTCCTCACCTTGTAGATATTTCAGACTTGAAGCTTAGATTAGAAAGCTGTAACTCCCTCAGCCACATACAAATGAAGAAAAGAATTTCTTTTATCTAGAAATCAGATCCTCTATGAGATGAAATTCCTTTGACTTTTTAGCAGTAAGAGGTATGTTTTTCACTGAGTCGTATTCTTCACATATTGACTATGCTTCTCATGAAATTACAAATACGTTTAACATGAAATTGGCCAGATTTCACTATCAATTTTCTCATTTTAGGCTTTTGAGAAGGATCTTACAATGCTTAGTGATTGGGCAATAGAATGACAGAAGAGATTCAATGTCAATAGATGCAAAGTGATGCATAAGGGGAGAAAGTGCCCTAGCTACATGCAGAATGACAGTTTCTAAATTAGCTTCTAATGTTCAGGAAAGAGATTTGTGAGACATTACTGATAAGTCCCTGTGAAACTCAGTCATTGTTCAGTGGTGGTCAAAAAGATTATTAGGAATTATTGTGGAAAGAAAAGAGAGCAAACAGAAAAAAAATAGTTATGCTATCACATAAATTCATGATGCATGTGCATCGTGGGTATTATGCAGTGAACTCATCACCACAGCTCAGAATGGAGAGCTGAAAGTGGCCCAGAAAAAGGAAGAAGCAGACTCCGTGTGAGGAAAGGTGAAATACACTGCGTATTTTCAGCTTGGGGAAGAGATGAAGGCTGATAACATCATGAATAGTAATGGGTAGTAAAGAGATTAATTATCATTCCTGACAATATAAGAATAAGGGCTGATGAAATAATCAGCTGGGCATTTAAAAAGGGAGCACTTCATCACCCAGCATGTGGTGAAGTTGTGCAACTCATGGCCACGGGATATTACAGAGACCAAAATAATATCTGCATTCTAAAGCTGATGGGGCAAATTTGCAGAGAATAAAGCCATCAAGTTCTGTTCAAAATGATGTTCAGGATGAAAGTCCCAGCTCAGAAGTCACTACATCACTGATGACCAGAAGCTGGGAGGCAGGGGAGGATGACTCAGTGTCTGCGTTACTTCTCTTATGCTTCTCTTGAGTGTTTACTTCTGGCCATACTCAAGGTATAGAGCCAGGTGAATCTTTGCTTTTCTGTCTGTTGACAGTATGGCTGTTCTACTGTTACGCTTTTCTGTCATTCAAATTTACGACTAAAGTATTTGTTTTTCTTTGTATGCTTTTCCACATCTTCCATCACCAAATCATGTGGGTGACCTAAATGTATCAGTGAATTTGTCACTCACAGCTCTTCAACATGGCAGAGAAACAGCCCAATCTCCATTTACAAGGGGATTCTCACCCTGGGAAGAGTCTGCTGGGCTGGGAAGGGCCCTGAGGGACTGACAGCCACCTTCCTCCTCCTCACGCAGTGCCTTGCCATGTCAGCCCTTCCACAGCCAGCCCTCCCAGAACTGGCTGCCTCTGAGCCACATCCAGTTCTTGTGACTAAGGCGCAGTGAGAGAGGAAAATAAATTCCCTCAGTGTGGCAAAGCCCTCAAGCCCTTAGTCAGTACTGAAGTGAAGCCTACGTGTGGTTTGGGAAAAGTCCAGCAGCACATCTGTGGAAGAAGGGGGAGCTGGATCCAGCCCTTTTCTTGCTTAGATAGTAACCTGTAATTACAGCTGTCAGTGCAAGACACCTAATATATCCGTCTTCAAGATTATTTTTTCTCTTGGTGTAACTTTTTGCTGTATCCAGTGTGCTGTAATTCTGGGTTTTTCCCTTTATAGAAGTTAGTTTCTCCACATAATCCCTGACCACAAATACTTCTAAGTGGAACATCTGGTTCTAATGTGTGCTCTAGAAATGTTACTTTCTGCAATATTCCACTTTTCTCCAAAATGATATTTTTCCTCTCGTGTTTGCCCAGAACAGCTTGTAAGCTGATCAATACCTGAAGCAACAAAGGATCCATTTGAGAACGAAGACTTCAAAAGCCACATAAATTATTTCCCAGAACTCCCGGCAATTGCAGGAGAGGTAGTTTTCAGCCTGGCCATGCACATGGGAATGCTGCAGGGCCATTTTCTTCCTCTTTCTCCACACTGGCTTTCCTCACTGCTCCTGACAGTTACCATAACTGCAGAGCCAATCTCAGCTTGTTTCCTTCTTGGTGATCCCACCTAGCTATCTTCTCAATTTTCAATTTTCTTTCACTTCTAGCCAAGCCCATTCAAATGTTCAGAGGAGGAAATATTACTCCTGGTTCCTTCTGTCGTTTCTCACTGCCATTACAACTGCGTTTTCAGAATAAGTAGCTTAGAAGCCATGTCGTGTTAAGTGAGCAAACAAACCTTCACCTACTTACAGGGAGAGTACTGCTCTGCATAAAAGAGGCTGTGTAGTCAGTAAAGTGGAGATATAGGATGAAGCAGCAACATTTAATGCATTTTCAGGCATGGGAAACATGAAAAGCCGGCTAAATTCCAGAGAAAACTGTAGTGCGCTTCTGGTATGTTTGCAATACAGATGATGTAAGTAATAAATGACTCCTGGAAGGGGTGTAGGAATATATCAAGTTTTATGTAGAGGAGCACTGCACACGTGTGAGATTCAGATACATCTGCAAATCACGGGCTGGATGCCAAACAGTGCAATGGTGCCCACTGTAAACGGTGCTCAGGGACTGAATTACTTAAGTAATTAAAGTCGATTGTGACTCACATGCTGAAAGGGTAAGTTGTGCACTGCCACAATGCACCAAGTTATTTAACTTTGGAAAAACAAAGCTCCTCAGTGATGGGGGGGGGGCAGGATTTATTATTCTGTTACATTATCCTTACAAACCAAGCCGCAAGCAAATATGATCATTGTTTTTAAGAGTTCGCCTGAGCGGGGTTGTCTTACTGGCCAACCACTTCATAATTACCATAAAGCATGGAGAAACAGAGCATGATTGAAACATGTGAAAAAATGTAGCTTAACCATTTTAAATCCTTTAGGGCTCTTGCCATTGAGAGGTGAACAAATCTATGCATGCTTTGAGGAAGCTGCTATCCGGCTGTGTCTGCGCTGGCAGCTGTGCTGCAGCTGTGCAAGGTGGAGCTTCCCTGGTGAGGCACTCACACCCATTCCGGGGTGGACATGGGAGGAGAGCTGGAAGGAGGAACCTGGGGCTTCAGCCTTCAAGGACCTGAGGCTGAAATCCCACTCAGCTACCAGGAGCCTGCCTCATAGATTTCTCTGTCCTGAAAACCTACTGGTTTACTTTCTGGAGATGGAGACTTTGTTTTCCAGCTCTGCTCTTTGAGGAATACCTGGAATCTGATAACTTTCCATCAGCTGCCCTGTCTCTTTGCACAGTTACTCTCCCACTAAAAAACAGAAGGTAGAAGAGAACGTCCCAGCTCAGCCCTTGCTACCCACTCCCAGTTCACCTTTTTCATAGGGTTCCTTGCTCCTCTTGACCAACAGAATATGCCCAATGCCTTTTTCAGTGTTAGGATCTGCAGCTATCCTTTTTCATCTGCTCAGCCATCCACTTAATGCTTAGCATGACCATGAATATTTGGCATATGTTTCTTGATATTTTACTCTGTCTTGAGTTTTGGGTCAATAACAAGCAATAAAAACAATTATAAAAAAGTTTGTCACACTGGAAATAAAGCAG
Source organism: Syrrhaptes paradoxus (assembly GCA_013400615.1). Taxonomy (NCBI): domain Eukaryota; kingdom Metazoa; phylum Chordata; class Aves; order Pterocliformes; family Pteroclidae; genus Syrrhaptes; species Syrrhaptes paradoxus. The sequence goes on from VZTO01025600.1 coordinate 38,329, forward strand.
ATTTTTTTTTTTAATTCCTCCAAGGCCATATTCCTAATATAGCTTCTTGGACACCTGAGAAAATGCTTACATTGAGATTTTCTTCTGACTGTGTTGAACTGATGCCAATAGGAGAAATACTCCCTCTGTAATAATTTACATGCTTTTGATGCTGGTTAGCACATGGTAAATATAATGAAATAGAGGAAAATTATTTATGCTGCTGGAGATCAATAGAAATTTCAATAATTTTACAAAATATGTCTGGAAAACTAGCTGTCTGGGATAGCTGCACCAGAGATACGTCAGTCACCTTGTGTAGCAGCCAGCAGCCTCTGTGAAACCTCCCCAGATATCTCTCTTAGCTTGAAGTCTTGTCTTTGGTGTTGCTGCACTGGCGCTGCATACAGCCTCTGGAGCGAAACTACTGCTGTGCTGCACTGTCACCTTCCCTCGGCAGCTCTAGAGTGACTGCAGGGAAGAGCTTTCATTTCAGTGGAGGAAACCAGAGAAATTGTCTGAGAGAGCCCTAAAGGAGCAGACATGCCACTTTTTGGTGTTTTCTGAGACTGAATGAGCTTCTCTTCGACATAATCTATCAGACAGGTACAGAGCAGCCCCTGATTTCATCTATTGCTTTCTCAGGCGATCACAGGGACCATGACCCTCAGTAACCCACTTAGTGCAGCTGTGCGGGGCTAATGGGATCTGGCCCTGGGGTCCATGCACAGCAGGGAAACCCCATGAGGGGCAGGCTGCTGACAGCACCTGACCAGGAAATGCTTCTCAGAAGTCAGAAGGATCAGGTTAAAAACTGAAAAAATGTAATCACGGTCTCTTGTAAGAAATGTTGTGACAGATAATTTTGTCCTCGTTTATTAAAACTGTTCTTTGATCGGAAAAGAAAAATCTCCTTTTATAGGAATAGTGTTTTATGGAAGAGGTATTTTGAACTCATTTAGACATAGCTGGCAAATTTTAATTATAGATGAACTCTTACTATAGCACTTTTTAGTCATATTTTACTCCTCTGAAAGCGTGGCGGGTCTGAGTCAGCAGGATGCACAGCTGATTCCAGCCCAGGGAGGAGGCTGGGCACAGCAGACTCTGCAGCCTCCAGATGTTGTGCACTGTTTTCTTTTCAGTGGCCTTTTGTAACCCTCTTGGAGAGTGGGTGATATACAGATTAAGGGGGTTCTTTTTTTTCTTTTTTTTTATTTTTTTTTTTTTTTTTAGAAGGGAGAATCTAGATAACAAAAGTGACTAGGAATACTACAATTGCTGCTGGTATGACTCAACAGCATCTGTTTCACTTAAAGCACTGAGAGATTATTGAAATAAGGCAGGTGTCCAGGTTTCATTGAAGAAAATATTTTAAGCTGTTTTCATAAGGAGGAATGGCTGTAAGAGCAAAGTTGGCTTATTTTGAAGGAAACAGCACAAATCAAAACAAACAAACAAAACAGGGAAAGGAGTGAGTGTGATTGTGATTTTGATGTTAGCTTGAACTGTCCTTTCTGAGCAGAGGAGAATGTTGGTGTTTCTGGACACATACCTAAAAGACTGACATTTTGTAAGGAAAGAAAGTGAAAGAAAGAAGGAAACCTGCACCTGGGTACAAAAAGGCATTTTGCCATGCTGGGAGGGGAGGACAGCAAAGCATTGGAGGGGTAGAAATGAATTTGTCTTTCCAGACTCTCTGCAAAACACAATGTATACATGTGTGGTGGGTTGACCTTGGCTGGATGCCAGCCAACCAAAGCGGCTCTATCACTCCCCTCCTCAGCTGGACAGGGGAGACAAAATATAAGGAAAGGCTTCTGGGTCGAGACAAGGACAGGGAGAGATCACTCACCCATTACCATCACGGGCAAAACAGACCTGACTTGGTGAAATTAGTTTACTTTATTGTCAATCAAATCAGAGCAGGATAATGAGAAATAAAAACTCTAAATCTTAAAACACCTTTCCCCCATTCTTCCCTTCTTCCCGGGCTCAACTTAACTCCTGATTTCTCTACCTCCTCCCCCTCAACAGTGCAGGGGGACAGGTGATGGGGGTTGTGGTCAGTTCGTCACGTGCTGTCAGTGCTACTTCCTCCTCAGGGGAGGGCTCCTCACACTCATCCCATGCTCCAGCGTGGGTCCCCTCCCCAGGTGCAGTCCTTCAGGCACAGACTGCTCCAGCGTGGGTCCCCCATGGGGTCACAAGTGCTGCCAGCAAACCTGCTCCAGCATGGGCTCCTCTCTCCAGGGGCCACAGGTCCTGCCAGGAGCCTGCTCCAGCGTGGGCTTTCCATGGGGTCACAGCCTCCTTTGGGCACCCACCTGCTCCAGTGTGGGGTCCTCCAGGGGCTGCAGGTGTGTCTCTGCTCCCCCGTTACCCCCCATGGCTGCAGGGGCACAGCTGCCTCACCATGGGCTGCACCAGGGGCTGCAGGGGAACCTCTGCTCCGGCGCCTGGAGCACCTCCTGCCCTCCTTCTGCACTGGCCTTGGTGTCAGCAGAGTTGTTTCCCTCACATTCTCACTCCTCTCTCTGCTTTAGTTTTTGCAGCAGGCTTTTTCCTCTTCTTAAATGTGTTGTCACAGAGGCACTGCCACTGCTGCTGATGGGCTCGGCCTTGGCCAGCGGTGGGTCTGCCTTGGAGCTGTCTGGCATTGGCTCTATCGGACATGGGGGAAGCTTCTGGCAGCTTCTCACAGAAGCCCCCCCTGTAGCCCCTCTGCTGCCAAAACCTTGCCACACAAACCCAATACAACATGCTGTATCAACATGCTCTTAAAACACTAGAGATGCATACCTTTTTGACAAAAGTCTTGTTATTTTACCTATCATTCTGATTTATGCTTCTTAGAAAACATAGAGCTGCAGTTGGAAGAAAAGAGAAAAGCCATATGGCAGACTATTGCTAAACAAACAAACACATACAGTATAGATGCCAAGCAGCTTTTGTACAAACAAAAGGAGCAGAAAAACAACCTCGTCCCCCTTTCATATCTCTACATGCTTTCATGAAAAAGTATTTACCTGGCTTTTCACCTCCCTTTAATCCTTTTGAAGAGACTTGCTCTGTTAAAACGTGTGTTCAAGGTATTTTCTAACTCATTCAGGTTTTCGTAAGATGGCAATTTACAAAGATAAGTATGCCTAGCCTTGTGAATAAGTCTGCAACTGGCGTTAATTCTAAGTGTTATCACTGTATTTTACACAGCTGAAATATTGTGAGACAGAAAGCAGCTGGCTGGGCAGAGACTGTCATACCTCAGAAGTGGCCCTTGTAAAGGGCCCTGTCAGTCGGGACTAAAACCCGCATCTTACTCTTGCAGCACCTGCTGTTACCTCAGCCTGGCGATGGCAGCCTCTGGGGCAACCCCTACTCTGGCATGCAGGACCTCGCTTGTTTTGTGTCTGGGAGACGGTGAGTGTGGGGAAGATCCTCAGGATCCGGTGATTGCAGTAAGTCTTATTTATTTAAGGAGATAACTGTCACATTATTTTAAAAGCCCCAGAGAAACATCACTGTACATTTTTGTAAGAGCAAATGAGGAAAGAAATAAAATTCTCTCTCTAGCTTTTAATAAAGACAGAAAATGTGTTTTGTCTATTTTGGAAGGATGTAATCTAGTGCAGGCTGCTGAACTGCACACCAGATGCAGCTGCATGCAGCTGGTACGTGTGCAGTTGCACACACCCACACGTGCACAGGAGTGCACACACACACGCATGCTACCAGGCACTACAGGCAGCACTGCAGCAGGTGAAATGGGACTGGGAGCTCCAGTGGCATCCAGTGGCTGGATGAAGAGACCAGGATGTCCAGGATTAGGAAGAGAAGAGCAAAACTGGAGCTGAGAGTGGGGGGCAACAGCAAAACCAGGGATTTGGAGGAACAGCCCAGAAGGAGGGATGGGACACTTGCACAAGGCAATGGAGAAGTGCAAGGGGCCAGGGACCAATAGCAGCCAGGAAGGCATCTGGGGGTGCCTCTTCCTCTGCTTCCATGTTCCCCTGCTTCCAGAGAAGGTCTGTTAATGCCTTAGCAAAGTGTTTATTTTAGTCCTCTCTAAAACAGATAAATGTTGAAGAAAACAACTTACTGTCCCTGCCAGTCACCCTCAGTTCCTGAAGGCAGGGATCTGGACCAAGGACTGTGCCATGGCTCCAGTTGTTCCACACTCAGTATTTGCTGATTCAACTCCCCATGTTGGAACTGATGTATATTTAAAATAGATTATTTATTTCTTGTTCCCCATCCCCCTTTTTCCCCACGTGGATTCACACAAACATGCTTAAGCAGGATGCTCAGCCTGTGCAGACAGTCCTCTCCAGCTCTAGAAATGTGAGTACCTGAACTCAGCTGCTGACCCTGTCACAGGACAAAGCAGAGCCTTGTCTGCCAGAGCACTCAGGCGCAGTTGTTCCAGCCATCACAGCCCAAACTTGGCCATACCCATTTCTACTTTTGTCTGTATTGTGGACATCACTACAAAAAAGGGACTGCAATGGGTTATCTGTATGTTCATCTATGATAAAATGAGTAACTTAATGAGAATTTACCATGCATGTGGTAGGTCTTATTCCACACAGGAGATCTTGCGTTAATTGATTGTGTTAATCACATCCTCCCCTATTCATCTTAATCCCTACATTTAATTTTATTTGGGTTGTGCAGTTCCCTTGAGGAGCTGTGCTTGATCTGATTGCAGTCAGACTCAGTTAAGTTTCTTGACATGCCAAAGGGAGTGGAAGAATGCACCAAGGATACAACTCAATCCAAAACAGAAAAGACAGAAGAGAGAAAAAGGAAAAGAAATCTAGATGCAAAACCTAAAGTTTTGTCCTGGAGTTTCTTGTTCTAAAAATACTAAATAGCTATGTCTGTTTTAGGAAGTAAAATGGGGGGACGTGACGTAGCACTACCTGCTCCCATACTGCTGCATTTTCTTCTCCCAAGGAGCAGGTGTCCTTGCCCATATAGCTGAATTAGGGCAGCCATGGCTCAGCGCTGCTTCTGGACCATGCACGGATATTGCATGGCAGAACGCTGATGGGAGTGAACCTAAACCCTACCAGGGAGTGCGCTAATGTGTAAACACTATGGACATTCACAGGTGGTGTTTGAGCCCAGGCTGTGGCACTGTTTGATGTGTTAGGATTGATGTAGCTTATGGGTCTCCAATCTGTAGGCAGTACACTTTCGTTTTGTAAAGTCTCTACAGTTACAGAATGCAGTAAGAAGAGGCTGCTAGGTGGGAATTTCAGATCCATCTTTGAAATTTGTCACTTTTGCAACTTCA
>VZTO01025600.1:55296-80996 GCA_013400615.1 Syrrhaptes paradoxus
GTTCTTGGTGGGGATCACTCTTCTTGGGGGCTGATCACAGAGTTGCCATTGACCTCCATGAGAAGCTGAAGTGTTTTTGCAAAAAGCCTCCAGTTAAGAGTGGTTATTCAGAGGAAGTAGGAAACCCTTTGTTCCTGCAGTACAACACAGGGATAAGTATGGAAGGATGGGATTTATCTGAGGATGGAGCTTGAAGAAAGTCATTAGTCTATCAGGTTTACATGTTTTTAATTTTTCTGGTTTTTTTTGGCCTTTATTTCTGTTATCACAAAAATTACAGAATGTGTTACAGAACATATTTGAAATAGTCATCCATATAACTGGAGATAAAAATTTAGATGCAAAAATTTACTTAAGGTCTGGCTTTCTCTGAGGGTGTGCTCACTTTGTGTACTTAGTGTTTTGTGGCCCTAGCCAGTGACAGTTGCCTGATTATCAAAGGCACTGTGGATCTACATCTGGATTTAAGAAAGAGTTTCAGACATGCTGTACCCATGAAACAGCATCACCAATGCCTCACTTAAAACATAAAGAGGGAAAAATTTTATGAGCATTTTAAAATAATGTGGCCTTAAAGACGTTGGATTTAGTTCCAAACCTTTGTTTTGCATTTCATAACCAGTGAACAGTAACAAGCTTTTTACTCCTGCTGGTAGTTGTGAACAGGGTAAATGATCCCTCAAAATCCATGTTGACAGATTCCTGTTTTTAACTTCTGCTCCTTTTGTCTGCCTTCCTGGAAATTTTACAAGAATGCCTATTGCCTTGGTATCTAAAAACTTCATTCTTTCAACTGCCCTCTTTTGCATCTGGTATTAGCTTTTGGGTTAGAGATATCTCTGCAGATAAACATAAGGTTAGTTTATACAAGGAGTATATATGAGTCCATGCCTCCTCTTTCCAAGGCTTGGACAGAGCTGTCAGTTATATGGAATCAACCCATCTGGAAATTCTTAATGTCGTTTTGACTATTTCTTGCTTTTTTATTGCACAAAATTTAACTACATAGCATTTATTTGTCTTACAGGAAACTACTTCTAAGAATATTGTTAATACTGTTCCTAGATCTACTCTATGAAACTTAGACCTGAACTGTAAGGGTAAACATTTGTTGTGTGAGCTCTCTATATGAATTCTGAGTCAATAATTGTAATAACAAGACTCTTCATTTCACTTCATTCTTACAAGCATGTCCTCCTCTGGCATGACATTACAGATCAGGTCAAATGTTCAAAAATGAAAACACAGAGCTAAAATCCTGTTATTATCCTATTTTTTGATGCCAATACATTTTCAAACAAACCTTATGGCTTTGGTAATGGAAAATAGTCTTTCTGTTCTTAAGTCTGCCTTAAGGCCTTAAATTCAGCCCATGCTGATGTGACCAAAAGTCGTCACTCATTTGACTGCTCTGTGATCAGCTACAAAATTTAGTAGGCTGTAGAGGTCAACTGTTTGGCTGTCTGTCATAGTTGGCACCTGTGTTGAAAGTCTTAACAACAACTTCAAAGAGGGAACTATGGGTACTGAATACAAAAGCTCTCTCAGCCCCAGAGAGTCATCACTCGTGCTCATATAGCTGTTTGTCAGTCTCCATAACGCATATCAGATTTTTTTTGCATTGGTTATATGACATCTGGCTACCTAATCTGGGATCAGCCAGAAGCATTATTCACTTCTGACCCCTGAAGAGGCACAGGTTGAGCAGCTGGGGGTATGAGAGGGGCTCCAGCGGAGACCACATCTTCAAAGAGGTTACAACTGGAGGTAAAGCAGAGCCTGTGTCTGCAGGGGCACACAAATAAGCAGGGTATGATAAACAGCTCGGGAGAGACAAACTTCTTGGGAGCCACCCAAAATAGTAGAACAAACGGCAAAAATGTTCTAGCAAGACTTTGAATATAATTTCTTAAGAAGTCTAGGGGGAAAAACTAGTCTGATTTTTTTTTACTGATTTTTTTTTTAATGGAGTATGGAATAAAGCAAAATACTTCAATGTCTTCCCCTGCACTAGAAAAAAGAAGAGCCTCTGAGAAGTTGTTCTCTGCTTTCTCTCTTTTCAGTGTTATTGATCATAAGGAAATGTTGGAAATCAGTATGTTGACAGAATGGGCAGAAGCAGATTTTGAACTTGACTACTGGGAATTTTTTCTGTGAATGCTTCTCTTACAGAGAAAAGAAAATGACCAAGTGGCATAAAAGTTTTCAAAATCTGATGGATATGCAAGATGAATTCTATTAAAAAATCTTTTATGCTTTGTAGATCAGGGATTTCTTTTTGACAAAATAATAAAAAATACTTATATTTTATTCAAGTTGTTTCAGTATGAGACTGAGAAAAATATTCATAGAAAAACTAGAATATTAGAAAAGTGATACTTGAGGTGTTTAATTATCTTTCATCCTGGAGTGCTCTTTTTTATGTATAGGAGAGCTGAACAGAATTTCTTGTATTAAAATACTCCCAGTATTGAAAAATGCAGCCTGCTGAGTAAAAAGATCCTTCTGACATGCACAGAACTTCTGAAGATACTTTTGCATGTAATTTGGGCACATTTAGAACTTTCCTTTGAACATATTGAACAAATAGGTAACTGTCAATGATAGGAGGTGGTAATAGTTCAAATGAATTGTGTGGAGCTACCATCGCTACTTCTTAGCCAGGTGTGTGGTCAGTTGTCCCTCTGAAGCTAATATTCGCCAACGGAGAGGAAAGTGGCAAGGCTTGTAATGTTTGATGGTATCATTAAAAAAATCAGAGTTGCTTTTTTCATTGCCCTTGAATCCCTTTCCTGTCCTCTATGTCAGTTGTCACAACTGACATTTTCTTTGTGGAAAAAAAGAAAAACCCTTCCAAGGAAGGAAGGAAGGTGATCCTTTCCCAAAATATGTTGGGTCTTTTTGACACCTTTGAGAGCTGGAGAAGAATCAAATTCTTTTACTGGATTGATGGGCTGAGACGTAACAGCTGCTGGTGGGAAATGTCTGGCTTACTTTTCAGATATTCAAGCACTACGAACTTAAAAACACAACCTGTTGCAGTTGATTTGACTGAACATGCTGGTAGGCTGGCCAGAAGAGCTGGTGCCCAAAGCCATAGGGCAGGACAACTTTGTCTCTGTTTTCCCAGGTAGGATGTCACAGCTCAGTCACAAAATCATGAGTTCCTAACCTGAAATCAGTCACCAAGGCACTGAAGGAACAAGTCCTTGCCCTGACTGTTTTTCTTCCCTACATCCTCTGGCATTGGTTCCTGGCTTACGTTAACCTCTTTTTAGCTGAATTGTTGACAGCTCCTGTTTTCTAAAGACAGATGGGAGATGGCAACTTTCTACTGTCTCGGTCTGGTATTTTAAGGGCAGGACTGGGATAACCCCTGCTTCTGTATGATGTCAGGCTGGGGAAGATGTAGCATTTCCTCTCATTTCCCCTGAAGGAGATAAAATCCTTGTTCTGCTAGGGACAAGAAAAAGGTCTATCAGTTTCACTGTCTTCTGCTCGCTCTCCTGCAGGGAATGCCTTTAGTGGTTCATCTGACAGCTATAGTGCACTCATCTTCACAGCACGTGCCCCCACACAGTGAAAAGGTTGCTCAGCCCTGTGTGAATGCATCAAGTCCTTGAAATGAATTAAATTTTTCTTTCCTCAGCTTGTTGAGGGTTTGCCAGGAAGCAAAACCTGGTGAGGTTTCTGCCCATTCAAGTATGAAGCCTGTTTTCCCTCAGCAGCAATGGTTGAAATGATGCGGCTGTTTTTAACAGGGAGAAGGGGAGGGAACAAGGCTTTTTTTGCTTTTAGAATTGAAGTTTTGATTTTTCCTAATGGCATAATAAACACATAGCTTCTCTTCTGGTGACTGGGGTATTCTCTGCACCAAACGAGTAAACCAAAATACATTTGTGACTAGGAGAGGGCAGGTACTAGTGTCAGTTCTGCTTCTGAGAGCATACCCCACGCAGGCTCTATCTTCTCTTCAAAATGTGTATACACCACAGGGGAGAGTGGGGTGTGGGCTGCATCTGAAGCTCACACTGCTTCCTTATTGTTCCTGTGATTGGGTTAAGAAAAGGCTCAGCTGGTATTTTGCTAAGCTCAAGAGTAGAAGCAATGGACTAAGTGTTTCTGCATTTAATAAAGAGCAGAAGTTAACTACAGCACCACCCAGGAACAAGGGTAATTGGGGCAGGAGATTCAATGGCAGGTCTTTGCCAATTCTCCCTTTTGTTCAGCACAGTTATATATTCAGTTGTATATATAGTTATATATTCAATATCCTGAATGTAGACCACGCTGTGGAAGAAATCTACCTCAAGCTTGAGGTTTAAAAGCAAAGTCACATTTGAATAATTCAAATACAAAAGACTTCCTAATTTTTATGGGGGAAGTATTTTTGTTTCTTTCTGTGGTTGTGTAATACACATGGATGTAAGGGAGCTCTTTGTTCTCGCTGTTGAGGGTGCTGCACGTCTGCGCAATGCAGAACCACCTTGGCTCATTGTACTGACATTAAGAAAACCAAGCTTTGTCTGCAGACCCAGTATGAGGAGCGCTGTCTGCCAAGAACAATGAGAGTTAAGTTATGAGGGCAGAAAAGTGCTATTTTAAGGTGGGCTTTTGGTTTGTCTGACTGAATTAGTTATAACTCTCACTGGCAAAGAAACCAGAGCAGCACAGTAAATATCCCAGGCTTATAATGATCAATACTGCAAAGTGATAAAGCAAGTCCTGGGGCTGGGAGCTGGGAGCACTCAGGTCTTTTAGCTCTGCTCCTCACAGGAGGACACTGATTTCTTAACTTTTAAAAAATCTGCTATGTCTCCATGTATATCCTCTGGAAACATATGAATCCTTGTTATTGTCATAAGTGTGCTGCAGAAACCTGTATGAAAAAGATGCTGATTTTCCCAGGAAATGTTGGGTGCCAGAATTAGAGGCATCTGTCAGAGACAGTCAGGAGATAAAACAACACAAAGGAAGAGTGAAAGACTATTTATTAGCAGGAGAAATAGTGGTCTCAGTGTACCAGGAATTTTTGAACCATTAACCTTAATTGCTGGTGATGAAAAAGATGATTTTTCCCTGCTAAGTTACAAAATCCTATTGACTTTCAAAGGAGGTAACTTGTGCCTTTAAGCACAAATGCACAGAGATGACCTGGTGCAATACTACTACAAAGTAGGCTCCCTAAAGCCTACTTAGGTTGCAGCTTGCTTTGGTTACTGCTTTTTATTTAGGTGATGACAACTGACAGTTTTGGATATCTCAGACACAGTCACACATCACTATCATTGGTATGAAAACTTCCTATTGATATTAGGCTAATAAAGAAAACCATCTGAGGGCATGTGTGCACATACTGGCTGCTGCTGGAACTGCTAAATGTTGTGCCAAACCAAAAGATGTCTGATCTTTGTAATGTGAATCTGAGGGTCTACTAACCTCTGCTCCCACTAGTTGCTTGCAGAAGTTAACATCAACATGTGTACTCCAGACATAAGCCCGGAGAGTAATTTCTTGCCACAGTAATACCACATTGTCCATTGTCCATTTGTAACCACGTTAATGCACAGACCTGTAAGAGCTACAATGGGCAGGCACATACCTTATGGTGCATTGTCCGAGCAGACATTTGGGTGCCAGCTGAGAGACTTATTTTGGTTGCTGGGTTGAGTTTCACACCATTTAACTGTGTCGCACTGTAGGCATTGATGCCAGCCCTAATCACCCCAGGCTTACTATACGGCAACCTGGAGAAAAAGGCAGTTCTTGGGTACAATAACTCTTATCTGGTTTAGAAGTCATCTCTGAACAAGACAAAGTAGTTATTTATCTCTGTGAACTGTGAAGGAACCTCTACAGCAAGCTTCAGTGTGGGTATAAACAACATAGGCATGTATGTTTAATTTGACGATTTCCACATTAGTTCTTGTCTGCGTACTCAGAAGAGCCTTGGTGAGCAGCCTGAATGAGGGCAGGCCAAAGCTGACCACCCACTGGTGCTGGGCTCTATCACAGAGGAGACTTGGCCTCATGACAGGGACATTGGCTATCCAGCTTGTTTGGGTGGTGGAGAACAGGAAGGAAGAGCCATCTGAGTGTCCTGTGATGACTTTTTGCATGGACAAAATGTATTTCTGAGCCCTTTTTAGTTTCCCTGTTGTGATCATGAACTGCAATTGTCTGAGCTTGGAAAAACACTGGACTTGCTGGGGAGTGCTTACTTCTACAAATGGAAGAAATTATGTCACATCCAAAGGATGTAATTTGGATGCCCCCCTGGATCCCAGCCAGGACTGTTTTCCCCTTCAGGCAGTGTCAGTGTTGGATGCAGAGGCATCACCTGAGGCAGGAGAGGAACTGCCTCCTCCAGCCTCCCAGCAGGCGGAGACCATTTTGCTTTGCCCTGCTCCAGCCAGTGAGCAGACATTTGCCAGGAGAATTAACCCAAGTCCCTGTGTCTGCTGTTGGCAACACAGCCACAGAGAAGCAGAAGGGAGAAGCGAACACCGTGGGCAGCCCCATGCTCTCCCTGAAATGCTGTGTCTGTGAGCATACAGCAGACCTGCTTTGTCCCGGCCTCAATTAGGATGCCTGCATCCCTCATGGCAGGGAATTGCCCTTCAGCGAGGTAGTGTACAAGTATATAGCAAATAGAGGGAAAATAGTAATTTAAGTACTTCCTTAATGGGATCTCAATGAGCCTGGGTGGAAGGAAATGGCAGGCTTTCCCTTTCCCTTGTTGTGGTATTTTTATGCCACAAAATAACCCCAAATGTGCCCTCCCCATAACTACGCCTCACAGACCAGCTGGCCCCTTGCCCTGCCAGCAGCAGTCCTGCTTCCAAGCGAAGCCCTGTGCAAAGATGCAGCAACACAACCAGCTGCTTCTTCACTGGGTGCATAGAGATGCTTAGGGGTGATGGAAGAAAAGAAGCCAGAGTAGAAATAAATAAATCCAGACAGTCATTAGCAAAAACGATGAAGAGGGGCACGGGCAGCCTCTGCACATCACTTGTGCTCTCCCTCTCTGCAGTGCTGTCTCCTTGAAGATGCAGGAGGCTTGTCTGGTTTGGGTCCTGCTCTGCTGCTCTTTGCTGAAGGGTGGCATCCTCCTCCAACGAGCAATCAGTCAATGGTAAATGATAAGGGAAGGCCGCTGAGGCTTCACTAACTGTGTTCATTACAAACGTAATTGTAAAGATTTGCTATAATTCAGTTAGCTGCCCTAAAACCCTTGGCAAGCCACATTACTGAAATGATTATTGTTCCAAGATTGTTGTAAATTGGAGTCAATCATCCGGAAGTTAAATTGTCTTTTTTATGTATGTGTAGTAGGCAACAGTCGTCCTCCTTTTATTTCTTTAAAATCTCCTGGTTATTGTGCTTGGACTACCTTATTGGACAATGGGATCCCTCCCAAAAAAAACAATTAAAACTTCTCATCTCCTCAACAGAGGATCACTGAGTCCTTCTAATCTGAGAGCTCACACTGAGAGCAGGTTTTTTGGTGCTGTAGAAAAACAGCTGTTGGGGATTGCATAGGTACAGCTGACTTCACTTCAGACAGATTGGACCAGAGCTTCTCCACCTGCACCCTGTGGGAATGGCTGCAAAGCAACCAATCTGGCCAAGGGAAAACGTGCGTGGACATTTCTATACACATGCCAAATGAACACATCACAGAAAAGTAATTCACAAATGTTCAAAGCTTGAGCTGAAGTTTACTGGTTATAAATTGATGAGCTTCTGCGACAGTCCTGTGCAAGATGGTCTACTAATTGTTTTCAGAAGAGGATTCCTGGATCTGAAGTGGTGGAGAAGCACTGGACTAGCCCATCTCTGGGCTCTGCAAATCTTCCCTTCTGTCTGGTGTTCAGGACTGGTGTTTGCTGCAGTCTGAGGAAATACATGACCCTCACTGCTTCTGCAGGTCCCATTGTGTCCCTCTGATGCTTGAATTGCCATAACTGTCATGCAGGGGATCTTGTGCATATTTAGGACATGTCACCTCTCATGGGCATAGACAGGTGGACAGCTGGAGATTATCCTGGCCATTACAAATACCATTTCAAGGGCAGGAGTTGCTGTGCCTCCTAAAGGGAAAAAAAATTGTGTGCTACATAAAATGGCTCATAGATACTCCAGTTAGAACATTTTCTGAGGGCTAGGTCAGCAGCTGTGATGGGCTTGGTATGAATACTCAAAGGAAGGTGTTCCTTCTACTTGATCAGAGCTGCAGATATATAAGAATCAGGTAAACCGTTGTCCAAAATAGTTGTTGGCAGTAGCTCTTTTCATGTTCGTGTGCCTTCCCTGAGGTGGACTGTCAGCTCAGTCAAAAAGAAAAGCCATCTCCATGCTCTGGCTGAGCTGTGCACCCCGTAAGATCTGGGGAGCGGGAAGAAAGAGAGCTTTGTATCAGTTGGCACCTCTTCAGACTGTGTGGCTGGTTTCCTGTCTAAACAAGGATAGGGGTCTTTAATCCTGGATTTGTACCATTGGAGCAGAAAGAATGGGTTCGGATGTCTCTTGTGGCTCCCTTTACAAGTGGTAACACCTGGTGCTGGTGTGGAAGTTGTGGTAACAGGCACTTCAGCTGTTCCTTTCAAAACCCTTAAAATTCTTCCTCTGATAAGCAAAGGTTCATATTATTTTGGAGCTGAAAGTATAGCTTGATCCCAGTGGCCATGAAGAAAACAGTGGGAAAAGGGGCAGAACACAGCTGCCTTCTGCTCTTACAAGTTCTTGCTGCTCCCTGTCCCCTGTGAGAGCAAAACTGCCCCAGAGTCTCCCTTTATCTCTACCTGATGCAGAGAAACCATGTGTGGCAGGAAAGTCTGGAGTGGGAGAAGGGGAAAAACCCAGTATTTCTGGTCTGGGCATATGTGGTCTGCTGTCCTCGCCTGACAGCATGGCAAGGTGCCCAGCCAGGGAACACCCCACTGCTCTTTCCAAGTAGAAGACCTCTCCCCTCTAGATGGAGCAGCACTGAGGAGATATGCTTTGCCCGTTTCTCTCCCCTATGGAGCAAAGGGGTCCTATTTTGGGGGACCACCTCTTCTATTTCAGCTGACAGAAGGCACAGATTGCCCCTACAACCTGTCTCCAGACACTACCAGCTAGAGCATGGGTGGCTGTGACAGACACTCTGGTGACTCTTTTTGGAAATTTTCTTCTTTTTTTTTTTTTGTGTCCCTTTATTGTCCCTGGATGCATGCTGTCACCATGCAGCATGCTGTGCTGCATTACCAGCACACAACCTGCCAGGCAAGGGAGAGAGCTTCAACCTTGATTGTTTGGCTTTGCCTCTTCCCTGCTCTTAGGGTCACTCAGAAAACTTTCTTGGTGTGTGACTTTCAAGGGTCTTTCAAACCACTATGGCTTTCATGAACATCACTCAAGTACTGCCTACCACACCTCTCCTATCTTACACAGGAAAAGCATGACGTGACTGTGGGGACAACGAAAGACAGTGAGAAGAAATTCACTGGAAAAATAAATTATTTTCTTCCTAGACATAAAAGGTGTCATAACTTTAGGGAGGAAATACCACATGAAGTCTACAGATGCTACTCCTACCTAGAGCCCAGGAGCCAGCTGTGGAATTTTAATCATATGACCCCATGCAATGAGAAGTGTATCTTTATTTTTACTTCAGATTTCTGTATTCAGCTGAAACTGATGCTATTGTTGTATCAACGAGATCAAATACCATAAGTCCACCCATTACTTCCCCTGGGGAGAAAGAAACATCAAATGTCTTGCAGATGGATTTGGGGTAAACCTAAAAACAAAAATTAGTGAATTTCAAAGTGGCCAGTGAGAATGCTGGTCAAATGAGAGCGTGATGCATTGTTGAGCTGAATATTAAGTTCTTATTTAGGTTGGCTATTTTTTTTTTTCCTTCTGAATCAAAAGGTTTCTAAGGCATTTAAATAAAGCCAAAATGATATAATTAGTACAAGCCCATGAGAAGTGGTTGAATTAATAAGTATGGCTAGTGCTATGGCTACATAATGGAAGTCTTCAGTTTTTATTAATTACATGTTTGAAAATCTGGATTAAACGACAAAACCAATAAGTCAAAACACCAATGTAAGATCCAGAGGACAACAACATAGTATAACAGGACACCAATTCAGTGCTTAATTGATACAAGAGCTGTAATAACATGGAGCATGTTTAATTAATAAGACTCCTAACTGGTCATGAAACTTTTAAGAGCTCTTGGTACTGTGAAATTGTAGTTTACATCCAGTGTGCTACAAAGCCTCAGATCTCTGCAGGCCATGTGTGATGTTGCGTTAGTAACTGTACTCAGGCAAAGATATTTTACATGTCACCAAGCAGTGAGGGGTGAGACTGGCTTTTGTCCCCTGGGGAGGTGAACCTTCACAGTTTACTGACAAAGGGTTGGAGCCCAATGAACCTTGTTAGTGAAGAAAGACTTGTGCAGAAAGACTCATGTGCAATGGAGACTGCTTATGAGAGAGTGCAACTGGCTTGGTCCATAAAAGAGGTGAAGAAATACTTGTGTTAAAACTAAGGTGTTAGCAACCTCTTCTAACACTGATTAGGAAGCACTTCTGAATTTTTGCTGATGGTTTATGCACACCTTTATTGATGTGAGCATTACCCTGGGCCTGATGGATGCTGCATGATGGGTGGAGAGGCATGCGGCTTTTCTCTACCAGACATTCTGCTCTGAAGGAGAGGTTATCAGCTGGAGGGGAATTTCACTGGATACAGGCAGCACATCTTCATCAGCATACTACAAAACCAAAACTAATATTTGAAAGAGTTTTACCATCTATCTGGTTAAAAAAATCGGAATTCATCTTGGGTTTTGGTTTCCCCTAAGAGGAGTAGGGTAAAATGTGGAAAGCCTGGGCAGTCAAGTTGAAGCAGCTGAAACACTTGGTAACATGGCCTCTTGGTCAATAGCTCCCACTCTGCCTCTTTACTGTTGACTCAGGCACTCACAGTCTGACAGTCTTGAGAAGGGACTCTCTTGGTGTTTTATAGACTTTCCAGGCAAGAGCTTTTGATATTAAAGGAACAGGGTTCACTTTAATATTAAAACCATATGCCAGAATTTATCATCCTTACCATTTAAAGCAGTTCATCTAAATTTGAACTCAGTCTTGTGCAATAAAAAAATATAATTAAAGGTTAATGTAAAAATTATTGAACAAATATAATAAAAGGGCAATTAAAATGATCAGGGTGAGAGGTTATAAAAATTCAAGGAACTGATCTTAACTAGTCTCTTAAACTCTTCCTACAGGAAATATAATTAATCATGCAGATGCCCTTCTTTTTTTACCTCTTGCACAGACCTGCATGAAATACTGTTAAACTGGGGACACATTCTGGGTATTTCTTCTCTAATACTTACTAAGATTTGTATGAAGGATAACTTGCTATTAGCATAGTTTTATGTTGTTTTTTTTTTTTTTTTAAATTGGCATACTCAGGGTAGCAGTGCACTTGATGAAGAGAACAGCTTGTTTAACATTTCTTCATGGATTTCTTTTTCCACCATAAATATACCTAATCCCTTTTTGTAAAGCTCATGCAAGATTTAGACACCCTCAATATCCCATAAGAAAGGACTCCCAAGGTTAATTCTGTTAAGTGCCAGATCTGGTTTTCTATATGAACTTGCTACCTGCAAGTTTCACTTAGTGCCCTCTCCGGTGTTAGAAGAGGCAGTGGCAGTCATCCTCTTTTACATTTCTCTTTTCTGCCAGTTCACACACACACAAAAAATGTTTGCAGAGGAGCAGTCAAGTCAAATTGAATACTCAGCAGGAGGTCATCCTTTATCACAGGAGTAATGGGAAAAATGTTCTAAGGAAAATGTCTGGCCATCTGTAAAGCTGGCATTGGAGAGGTGCTATAGCCAGAGACTGTGTTATGTGGTGACCAGGGGACTTTGGAGGAGGTGGAGCTGGACAACTGGTTCTTGCAAAAGAAGTGAAGAGAAAACCTCCATAATCATATTAATGAGATTGAAACCATACCGATTAGAAAGTAGTTTAACAACAAAACATGACAAATAAAAACATGTGGTTTTTAATATCTCATTAACATGAAAATATCAGATCCAGTATGTTACCTGACTTGAGAGAATCATTTAATCTGAGGTACCTTTTTGTTTGCACCAGACTGTTAATCTGAAATGTAATGTCATTAACAGGTGTGTTGTAGTGAATCTTCTGAGTCTTGTGGATGTGATAAAAGGTGGAGCAGGCGTGAATGGTGATTAATGAAGATACCGACTCCATTTTTTCAGCAAGCTAAAGCTGAGAATTCATTTTTAATCCCTTATAAAGACAAAATCAAGCAAAAGCTAAGCCAGACGACAAATAAGCAGACACTCTTTGTGTGTATGAGATACAGCAAATAGGATAAAAACTATTTGTGGATTTAGTGGTGTTTCTTGTTTAACACCTACACATTCTCTAATGGCAGTTGTTGCTGCTCAGTTAATCCACTTGACTGGTTTGGTTTGCTGGCTTGTGGATTTGCTTTGTGGAAACATTCAAAAGCTCACTAATGAAAGGAGTACATCAGAGAGAAGCTGAAGATAGTCTTTGATATGTTTTGAAGCTAACTCAAAATTTCCTAGTTGTAGTGGGGTGGCTAAAGTCTCAGATTTTCTGGACTTGCTTTCTGGCTTGCTGTGTGGGTGCTCAGTAGTTAGAATGCCTTGGAGTGGATTGTGCCATTCAGTGTCTACATCCGAGACAATAACCTCTGCTGTCTAACAAAGGTCTCTGCCTTCATGTTAAGTGTCACCAAGAAGATGGTGGTTAGCTGTAGTGGTTCCTGGGAACTATAAATGTTCCCTCTCACTGTGACCCCTCAGAGCCACAGCCGCAGGGTGCAGGCTGCCTTGAGAGGAGTGGGGCAGGAACTGGAGGTGGTGTTGGCTGGAGGTTGCTAGGGTGAGGGAGGACTGCAGTACTGTGCTTGTCCCAGGCTCTGAAATAGCTCTTGGTGGCCCCACCACTGACCAGCACTGCTAATTCTGCTTTTCTGAGCTGTGCTTTAGTCAGTTCTGGGGTCAGGAGCCTTCCTTGATAATAACCTTGGATAAATTGGAATTTCTCTCCTGTCATAGCTATGTCTTGGCATAGCAATTGTTTGCTTGAGAAGGGACCAGCTCCCTCCTTTTGATCCTTGTCTGTAACGTCCATGTTAAAGATGTGACACAAATGTTGGTTTTGGAGGAAAGCTCTGGCTAAAATCTTGGCTGCACTGAAGTCAATGACAGCATTCCTGTGGACTTCAAAGAGGCCAGAGTCTTGTCCTTTATCCTTCTGTTCCCAACCTCTTCATCCTGGAGAGAATGCTTGCTCAAACCAACAAATGTGATATATGTATGATCCTAATGGGAAAAAAAAGCAATGTTAAGAAAGATTGCAGTGGCTTAGGAGTGCCTGGACATGTGAGGGATGCAGGCTTCTCTCAGGAGTAGAGCCAGCTGGCTTCCAGACACAGGATTCTGGGGAGGCTCAGCTAATAGTGTGATGATAAATGCAGAGAAATAGCAAAGAGAAATGTCCTAAAGCTTGGGGGTATTAGAAAACGCAATAATAAACTCAACTTGAGCCTGCCAGAAATCAAACTGACACAATTTAGGAGAAAATATGCTGGTGTTTCCCCCCCTTCCCTGCCTCTTCTCTTTTTTAACTTCTTTGATTTTTCCAGCTGGCTCATCTAATAGAAATTTGAACTGAGTCTGACTTCAAATTCCTTTCAGGATTTTGTGGAATATTTTACATTGCAATCTGTCTGTCTGACATCATTGCAAGATCCTGAAATCTCTAAAGCACGTCTCGTCCTTGCTGTCACAGTGAAAACATAAATAATAATCGTGCCCCATTACCACTTTAATGGTTGCAGCACAACTCCCACTTGTAGTCTTCATGACTTGGGAGAGAATTATATGCATTGGTTGAATTTTTTAGCAGACACAACAGCAGACCAGGCTTGGGAATTTGAGAGGAGGGGAGCATAGTATGGAAACAAACAGGACTAACAGCTAAAACATGCAGTGTGCTAGCAAACATGAATAACTTCTTACTAAAGATGAACTTGATCAAAACTTTCACTCCACCACACCATGAAGTATGGTGGGAGCTGGGAGTCCAAGACCAGATCAGCGATCATGTCAAGCCTTTCTCTGTAAAGGGTGGAACCAAACCCACAAATCTCAAGGTCTGTCAGTTAAGAGGCCCATCAGACACAGAGACCAAAATAATGAAACCTGTATGAAAAAAGACTCCTTTGTTTTGAAGTATGTAAACACAAAGACAGTCAAGGAAATGTATTGCAGAGGTGTTTTATTGCCTTTTCAGATAATTTCTGTGGAGTGTATTTTATGAGTTTTGACCACATTTTTACTTTACTGGTGAATAAAGCTCTCATTGTTTGAAGGGAGTAATCTGATGACTCATGAATTTCTTCAAATGCTGTTTAAAAAACCCCTCATGTGATATTGAAAATGCTACTATATATATATAGCCATAGGCCTACAGAAAAATGAGCCACTTCTGAGCTTGATCAGTTCCTGGACTGGGGAGTTTGAGACAATTCAAGATTGATAGACACAGGGAAGAAGCGAGAGTATAGCATCATCTCTGCTCCTCATGGTAAATAAATCTTGATTTTATGTCACAAATGCTGATTCTGTATTTCCAACTCATGACTTCACTCTGGAAGTGAGAGTTGAATTTAAAATGAGTCTAAGTTATTTTTTAATGAATGTCTGCTTTCTCCTTCCTTGAGTGACTGCAAGTGCAGACACACCTTGCGCAGAGCTAACTGGTAACAGGGATGTCAAAAGGATGCTTAGCTGGGAAAACAACTGCTTTCTATGGTTTGCCTAATTTTCTAGGTCAGTCTGGATGAAGTGAGTTTTTTAAACCAATCTTCTCCAGCAGCTTCACAGTTATGTGCCCAGGAGGCTCCCAGATGTGCTGTCTGCCTGCAGCCCAAGCAGCATGTGGCTTTTGAGGGGAAGTCCCCTTCCCAGCCAGATGAGAAACTACAATCCAGAGCTGCAGCTGGAATTATTTTCAAAAATTTGGTCCTAGTGTAGAAGCGCATCAAATCATTTTATGAACTGGCTGTGGCTTAACTTCTATTCTTTAAACATTTTCATTGTATTGTTGAAACTATATATTAGCAAACACATTAAAAAAACAGTCTAACCGCCCCCCCCCCCGAGGAGTGTCTGGTAGATTAGCTTTTGCCATATCTAACCAAAACTGTGCCTAGTGCACATGTAGCAGAATTACCTGGATGTCAGCTATTGGATTTGTCTATTTTTCCTCCTGTAGCTTGCTGTTTCATCATCTAGTATGTTATTTAGAAATGCAGTACATCATCCTCTGGTAAAAGCTGGTTTAAGTAAGTAGAGCATAGATCCATGTCAATGTCTGCTAAAAAGGATTTGTAAATATATTTTCATAGAACGTTTTCAGCTCTTGACAAATAGCTTTGCACTCAGTGTTGACAGCTGGGAAATGCACCCTACCTGGGGAAGCAAAGAATGGACCAATTGGTGGAAATCTGAACCCAAGTTTGCAAATGAGAGCTTGAGACTGGGATTTTATACCCATGATAATACATGGGGGACAAATTGCATTGGCTACCGTGGCAGACTGTGCCAAGGGAGACAGCCTTTTCCTGTGTTTCCTACCACTGCATACCTGTGGAGCATCAAATTCTGCAGGTGCTGTCTTGTTGACCATGCTAGAGTTTGAATCAGATCTCTTAGGAGCCAAGAGGTGTGTGAGAACTGAGATCAGTGCTTCTATACATGCTGGGAGACGCTCATCCCTTTTGCATAACAGGACAGATGAGATCACATCAGAGGTACTCACAGCTGGGTTGCATGCCTTGGCCTGAAGTGAGGAGCCTGGACAGAGCAGGTCCTGTAAGGCCATGGCAGGGAAGTTGAGAGCTGCATCCCCGTTGCAGGGAGCTTTGATGTATTCACACATTCCACAACATCCTTTCTCTGGGAGGCTTTGCTACATTTTGTGTTTGCATTCACAGTTTTTGTTACTGGAGGGCTGCATTCAGGTAGGTGGCTACTGCACGCCTGGAAGCACAAGTGAGGAACTGGAGAGGCAAGCTTATTCTATACCAGAGGAAAAAATACATCTTCTCTGGCAGCAGGGCCTTCAGACAAACTTGGCATTGAAGATCTTTTACCTTTTATGCAAAACACTGAAATATTAGGAGGAAAGAGAGAGGGCAGGTGATCTCATTATAATCTCTCCTTGCCTCAGAAATAGGGAGTCAAGAGACATCTGTAGGTGATTCCTCTAGGAGTTGGATAAGGTAGTGAGTACACTGACCATAAAGTCCTAAACAGGCGATTAAAATGTTGTTATGGTCATTCAGGCTGACCCAATTTTCAGAGGTGCTGAGAAGTCATAAATGCCTTTGAAGCCAATGGGATTTGTGAGACTGTGGTACCTTTGGAAGTTAAGCATTATAAAACTGAGTCATCCCTTAATACAGGTCCAAAAATATGTAAAAATGCCCACCCCATAACCTCAAGTACTGAGCAATTTTAAATGCAACATACTAAGAAGAGATAAAAATGAATGCAGTGCACAATCACTTAACTTACAATATTCAGTGAAGCTATTGATATTTCTGACCTAAACACTGCACCCTCTAATAAGGGCACAACACTAGGAGCAATTCACATCCAAATCAATGCATCGAATAGACAGCAAATCTCCAAATCGCTCAACAACTCAAAGTTAGTGTATTTCTCCATGTAACCTTTCATATTATTAGCAGCAAACAGAGTTCTAGTTACTCATGTGAATGCGACAACCAACCAGTCAATAGCTAAATATCCCTATAGGTCTGCATGTGCTCTGTTACAACATCTCTGATTGATAATCCTGCAAGGCTTCCTCAGTTTAAAAGGGCAATACTCAATCAAATACTTCTCTGTTTAATGCCTTTATGTCAGCTTTTCCCAGTGCCTGCATGCTGTCTGGAGCCCTGTATCCTCTGAACTGGGGTGCTGGGAGCACTGCTGTTCTCTGTTCTGGTAGCACCCCTGGCTCCAACCCAAAACCATATCACTGCAAGTTCCCAAAATGGACATGAGTCCTTCTCCTTGGGCGCGCTTCCCTCTCCACAGCTGGGATAGTGGGGGCACAAGCAGGAAGGGAGTGTGCTGTTTGTCTGCTGGGTGGGTGTTTGGATGGTCCAAGGATAGCTGCCTGTGGGACACACCTGTCATTCATTTCCCATGCATTACTGACAAGTCGTATTCTCACTTTCTCTGTGACCGCCACATACCTGTTTTACCTCCACATTATGCACCAAGAAGGAAGTAATTCTGTGAGCTGTACCGTCACTCAGACAAGTGGCTAAATGGTAAATCATCACGTGAAGTAACTGTATTTTTGCGCGCACTTCTTCCATGGATGCCATTGAATACATCAGTCAGTACCCTTCTGACAGTGATTTTGGTACACGACGGGAACATTTCCAATATGAGTTGAGTTGACACAAGCAGCAGTGAAACAAGTGCTTTGTTTTGCCTTTCCCCTTCTGCAGGAACAGTTCCAAGCCACCGCTGTTGCACTGTGCACCAGGGGCCTGACCGCGGGGCTGGGTCAGTAAGGTCAATCAATAACCCACCCGGACCGTAGCACAACCCACTTTATGTAGGACATTGGAAAGAATGGATCTGAAAGTTTGGTCTCCTGACTCTGGGCACTGAATGAAGGAGAATCTGTTACTGGTTCCCAGAACTAACTTTTTAAGATGTGAAAACTGAATTTTCTCTTAAAATTTAACTTTTCCCCTGCTATGGACGCTAGGGGTGGCTGAAATGAAGCCCTAAGGAGAGCACAGGAAGCATCAGGTGGCAGTGACTTTTTCATGACTAACGATCTGAACTACACTTTTCATTAATGTAACTCTGGCCCCCAGCCCTGTATGCTGGAGAGGAAACAACAGACCTCAAATCATTCTGCAGAGAGTACAGGCAAATATACAGTGGTAACATGGGAAAGCCAAGACAAAGTAAATCTTTATCCAGCTAAAATCCTGCCGCAATTCAGCTACAGATTTAATCATTCTGACTAATGGGATTAAGACATGCACCAAGGGGCTCCCATTCTCTAGTTTTGCTGCCTTATTCATGTAAGTGCTGTCCAGTTTCAGAGCCAGAGAGATCCCTGAAAGGGTGCAAGTACCAAGCAGCAAATATTTTCAATTTTTGATGAATGACTCCAAAGAAGGCTGACTTGGACACTTATTGTTAAGGGGGTGAAGTCATCTACTGTGGAAGTCAATGCTTTGAGAAGCTTGTAGATGATCTCCATGCTTAGCATCATTCCCCCTTTTAGTTCCAGTTTGTGGGGTTTTTTTCACTCTCCTTAGTTAAAGCTTCTGCTTGACTTCATCCAACCCTAAAAGCAATTCTGTTTTTTTTTTTTTTTTTACTAGCTAAGGAAATACTGGAGCTCTGCTTCAGAAAGTGATGATGTTAGTGTGCAGCAAGGGCCAGCAGCTCTCTGGAAGCAGAGAGCCACAGGGGTCTCATAGGGGCCCCCAGGGTCTCACTATCCAGGGCCCATCCCACCACAGCCAACAAGGGAGTAGGAGAGGCCACAAGATCACAGGCAGGCTCAACCAAGTTTCCACATCACCTTGGAAGCTCACCCTGATGGGGTAGGTCCAAGGTCAAGCCAGGAGTTCAATCCACAGGTCACATCCAGTGAATGCCAGAGAGGTCCACAAAGATAAGGGAGGTCCAAGGTCAACCTGGAAAGTCAGTCCTTTGGACAGGGCTTGCCGGGCAGAGACATGGTTGTGAAACATATTAGAGTTTTTGAAGACTGCAGATTTTAATATTGTAGAAACAAATAGCCAGTACTCTTTGAAAAGTTAATGTTGTATCTCTTCCACATGGGGGTATCCAGCTTATACCATGACATTACTTGAGAGTCTTTGGTCAGCCTATGCTGTGCTGGTCACAGTGATAACATGGGCCAAAGAGATACTCCTTCCTCCAGAGACCTTAGCTAGGGACCAATATTTATATGTGCAGTCATATGGGGCAGGCACAAGGGTACTGGTGCCCTGATTTCCCTGAGACATCAGCAGTGCACGGTGCTACAAAGCACAAAAAAAGATCTATCTAATTTATCCAGGACATGTGCAATGTCTTCAAATAAGAGATTTAGTCTATTAAATTCATCTGTAGTTTTGCTCCAGCCACTCAGCTGTAAGGGGGTTAAGCTGGAGGCAAACAGTGATTCGATTTTATGACCAGGCTGAAAATACAAATAAATCTACTGCTCCTGTGCTAACTGTAATGCATGCCCAAGTGCAGATGCTTTGATTGCACATCAAATCACTCCTTTTAAACCGTAAAATGCTATTCAAATAATTATTTTATTAGCACCATCATTTTTCTATATGGAAATGTGGAGCATATGGCAAGCTCAACAGATTCCTATAGCCACCATCGAGATAATGTTATTAAAAACAAAAAAGGAAAAGCCATTATATTTTTGGCATATTGGCTGAGAACACTGAGGAGGCTGAACTGGAGACTGCTGTCGTATTTGTCATCCTGCTGATTGCCTAATGTGAAACACAGAAGTCCAGTGAAGTGTGAGAAAACTGCGACATTGTGGAGGACCAAAGTCTGAGCACTGGGACTAAGAAATTACAGGCAGTGACCTACAGTAAATAAGTAACAGAAGTGCACAAACCCAGCTTGTTTCTGCCAGGGGACAGGCTGCTGACTGGGAACAAAGCTTTTGTGGATGCCATGTCCTCGAAGTCCTGAAGGAAGAATATGGGCAATGTGACTGCCAGCTGATTCATGGGGAGCAGCTGCAGAGAAAATGCCTCTTCCTGCCCTCCCAGATGGATGAAAACTCTTATGAAAGGGCCCCTACAAAGGAGGGTTGGGCTTCAGCGTAAACAGTTGGGCCTCAGCCTCCAAGCAGATTTGTGCAGAGATACTGTGAGTCCCCAGATGGAAAAAACCCACCCAAACTTCCTGAATATCCTGTTCAAAGGAAAGGCTGCTTCTCCTCCCTCTGAGAAGCATTCAGGGTAGTGTAGGGCACTGAGGAGCAAGACTTTCCGTTCTCCTAGACCAGGAGCTGGTGCCTGTGTCTGCTGGTTTAAAATTGCTGTGAGGCTGGGCTTTCTGAGTGAGAAGGTATCCTCACATTTCAAAGGTGGAGAGAGAGGAAGGGAAAGGGATCTGCAAAGAGGAGCTCAAGGTGGGGAATCCCTTGGGAATGAATGTCCTTGAAAGAGCAAAGCAGATGCTCCATCTGGGTGCTTTTTAAATTATTTTTTAATTTTTTTTAATCGAGGTGCTAGAGTAAAGGACACTCTCGACTAGTGTTGCTGCTTTCTAATATCAGTAACCAGTGTTCTCTGACAAGCAGAGTAACTACAGGGAATACCTATACCTTTCTTGCTATGGAAACACCATGATGATTTCCATCAGCTTAAGGAGCCCTGCTTCTGCAAGTTCTTCTTTGATTTCTAGGCAGCAATAAGATAATTTTCTTGGGGTCTTTTCTGAAGAGGGGATGCTCCTGGTATATGTGGTGCTTCAGACATTGCCCTCTCTTCCCTGGGATTTTTGGGTAGCCTGCTGGGTGTTTGATGGCAACACACAGGTAGCTGGGACTGAGATGAGGCAGCTGGCTTCAGTTTTAAAATGTTTATGGATTTTGTGTATTTGACTCAATTTTGGTTGTGAACAATCAAAATTAGGGAGAGTTATGGAGGGGGTCTTATTTTCTCTTTCTCAGGAGAGCCACATAAGAGAGACAAGTATGTGTGTCTGTGTGAGAAATAAGATACTTCTTGTTCCATCTATTTCTACCCCAAATTTGTAGAGAACTATTATGTACCTCTGCATGACTGCTTTCAGAAGACATAAGCAGGAGGTAAGGAAACAGAACAATTGAGATAATTTACTTTACTGAGCAAGCACTTGGGCGTGGGAGTGAAGAGTTTACACAGCTTGTGTGGGGCTCTCAGTGAGTGGCATTTCTGGAGTGTGAAGCAGGACTGACCAGGAGCACCGTCTCCATCACTAACCCCATCAGGTACACCCATGCTCACAGGTATGAACTGTAAATCACTGGGACATGGTAAGTGGCCGGTGAAAGAGATTGATTCATTGTTAATTTGCCTTTCCTCTGTCTAATAGCCCGTATAATGTGTAGTTTAGAGATATACACAAGCTAATTAGAAGAGATATTTTTTGGATGAGAGTCACAGCTGCATGATGTGAAATTCCTGCAATCAGTTAAAAAAATGAAAGTGGCTTGTTTACACACTTCACATCTCCAATTTCAGCTACACTGCCATGAATGGCTGAACTTGTGATATTCTTTTCTTCCTTCATAGTAAGCATTTCTCCAAGAACTAGTAATGCTCCCTGTAATACTAGTCACTAGGCTGCTCTTGAAGTATGGTTTGTGTGCACAAAAGCTTGACTATTTTTCCAACAGTAGCTGAATAGAACATGTTGTTACATGCCCTCTTCAAAATTTGTTTCTTGTCCTTAGTATTTTCTCTCAGTGATATTGCTAGTATGATTTCTAGAGCTCCTTCAGGTTTCTGTAGGTTTTCTCACCCTTAGATGAGGAATGTTTTATTCTCCACTGCCTCAAGCCTATCGTTGTTTTTAGTTCATGTTTTAAGGAGGTCTCTAGCTGTTTGCCTCTACGGCATTTGTTATCAGCAGTTTATCATCTTACTGTACTTTTTTCCTACTTCTAGATGTGTACAAACCACAAATAACTAATATTTTAAGTGTACAATAAATACATATTACAGTGACAAATATAAAGTGGAATTACTCACACAACATATATTAATTATTGAATGCTATGTAACGTTAGTATAGGCAATAATATATAGTATACCCACTATGCAGTTGACCGTATTCTGTGCATCATACAGGAGTTTCAGTCTAACAAAACCAGAAAAGTAGCTTCAATGAACTGTATGAAAACCCTACTTTCAACTTAATTTTTCCTTTTTCCTGGTTGCATTTTTGAAGTTGAAATACTAGAAAGCCATGAAGAAGTCTTCATCATGAAAGATGAACTTTTTCAAGATACTGGATTCTGTGTGGTATGTACTTTATCCATGGCTAAATGGCTTATGCATTTATTAGCACTTTAGATTCAGAGCGTGCCCACTTGGTGCTAGCAGGGGAATATTTTGCCTTGCCTGATGCCAGTGTGTGCCACAGCACATTCCATAGAATTCTAGAAAATCTGTGAAGAAAATATATCATAGGTTTAAGACTCATAAACCTTAAATGGTTTGGAAAACCTTTAGATGAAATTTGAGAAAGACACAGGCTTACTCATTACAAATATTGACTAGCTAAAGGACAAGGCCCAGCAAGTAAGACTTGTTAAAGTCAATTGAACTCTTCCCGTTATGTGTAGACTAAGTGCTGTCTTCCCACTTTAAAGGGTTTATTTTGCACCACTGACTTCTTCAAGAAGGTTCCTGCAGTCCTCTGGGAGGACTGAGAGAGGAGTTCAGTTTGCAGCAGAAAGATGGTAATTTTCAGGCTGTCAGAAAAAAGCAAATCAGGTGGGACAGAGATTAGGACAAAAGGATACAATAAACCTTTACAAACAAATCAGAAGCTGGCCTGGAAATTTGAAGGTCACGTCAAACTTCTCTACTTGAATTATCAAGTTTATCAGCAAGTAATTACAGGTGTGAGGATTGAGACTCCACTAAGGCTGGTACAAAACTAAGCTCTCAAACAGAAAAGTTGGAGAGCTGTGTGAGTCCCTAAAGCTATCTGAGAAACAGAAGGTGGATCTGAATATTTAAGGATTAATCATCTGCAGTTGATGTGAAACATTCACAAGTGAGAATAAAAGGAAGACTTTGGTCCTTCTGGTAAGGAGATAATCAGATGGTTGTGACATTGCAGTGACAGCAATGAAGATTCCTGCTCTTCAGGGCCTCAGTAGATGGCATGGCTGTGCCAGCAGGACAGCCTTGTACATGTTCTGTAGGTGGTTATGCCATTTCCAGGATATGGAGCGTTAACTGCTCTTTCACAGGCATGTTTTCACTGAGACAGTTTCCAAGATACTAGCTCATTTTTTACCTAACAACAGGAGTCAGAAGACAATTGCTGCCTAGTAAATAGCAGAATATAATTTAGCTTGTTGTCTAAAAGAAAAGGCAAATGAAAGTTGGTAGACCAGTGATCCCACAAAATATGAATGTGGGCAGGAAAGTATGTGTAGATACCACTGTGATCACAGAGAGAGAAGCCATGGTTAGCACAGAAAGAGGTGAATAGCATTTATAAACTTTTTGAAGCCTGGACCTACTCAGTGGATCTACTCTGATTTATACCATCTGAGAACCTGACCCATGATATCTAACCATAGTGGTTGCTGCTAGTTCTGTGAGTGAAGCTGAAATTCAGTTCAAGACAACCAGGAAAACCTTGTCCATGTCAGTAAAACAAATTGTTATAGAAATCAATGTATTTTAGAAATCAGCTTTGGGAGTTCTGTTTTGGTTCGTCTTAACTTTTTCAGCCTGACCATTTAGTTATTGCACCAGAAGTGCATGGTGTTCACAGACACATTTGTTGTTCCCAGTGTTATATGGCCTGTGTAGAGGAACACAACCATAGGGGTTGTTGTGGCACAGTCATTCACAGAGAGTCACCTCTTTCCTTTTCCTCACAGCAAATGCAAGAAGTAGGGGAGAACTGGGGGTCCTGCACCATGGATCTGACCAAGCTGTGCTTGTCCCGGAGCCTAGGAAGTGGGGAAAGGACTACATTATTTTCTACCTTCTTACTCTCCAGGCTCCCAAAGGCTGGCTCCCAACACAAGCAAAAGCACCTCCTGGGTAGTTCACCTATGCCAGACACTTATGCTGGCTGAGAACAGTGGAAAAAAGCAGCCTGGCACTTACATCCATTTAGCCTGCATATCAGAGACACTCAAGGACGCTAAAGGACACGTCAGGCTATTCCAGTTCTGTAGCTGCCCTGTTAGCACAACTGTGTAACACTATATGCCTAAATGCAGCAAACTTTGTTTTTCTATTAAGGTGCAGATGGCCTAAGCAAAGAGTGGAGAATCAGATCTTTATTACTAACAAATAACTCCACTATCCTTTTCTTAGTCTGGTAGCCAAGAGTATACACTTTATCTTTTGTTGGTATTTGCTCTCAGGAGTGACACTGGACTAAAGGAGAAGATGTACAATAAAGGATGATGGTATCAGGAACAGTAATATATGAATGCATATATATAGGAACTTGTCAGGTTATGTGATAAAAAAGCTCATCTCTACACACACAAAAAGGAGCACAGAGGAACAATGGCAGACAGGGGAACCTGAATTATACCCTGAGCACAGTAGTCCCAGGCCCATCACAGGAGAGCCATCAGTCCATAAAAAGCTTATCTCCATACACACAAATGGCACACACACGCACGTGGATGAAGGACTATGGAGAGGGAACGATGGGCAGGGGAACTCCAGTCTCTCAGAAAAAGGGAGCTTCTGTCTGCCCTCCTCTCTCCCTAAGCTGTGCCAGGAAAACCTGAGCCCCATGGGCTGGGGACACCCACCCACTGATTCAATGGAGAAGCTCTCTGGAGCACCTTGCAGGGGATTGCTGCCTGTACAGATATGAGACACATCACGTGATACAAGGGAAGAGCATTTTGGGATTTCATTAAACAGTATGGGGTGTTTGGGAAGGAACCAACTGTGGCTAAAGGGAGGGATCAAGGTGGGACAATAGAGAGTTAAGGGGACAAAAAGCATCAGCTGTGTGTGAACAGTGGATGGTCAGTATGTCTGCCCATGCTCTGTGTCTGATCAGCAGCCTGTCCTGTCTCTTTATTAAATTTCTTTTCACGTCTTGAGTGAGGGGCTCTCTGTTCCCTGCATGCACATGTATGTGTTTGTCTAGGGGCTGGGTGCCAGCAACAAGGCTGGCCTGTGTGTCCACGGTGCTAGCATCTGGAGCAAGTGTGGATGTTTGTGTGTGTGATCACTAGCTTTGTGAGCCTGTGCTGTCCTGTGTATGCATAGTGTAGTGTAGTGTGTATATGCCTTTGTGCGTGTGCCTGCTGAGAAATCATGCTCAGCCTTGCTATAGGTTGGCCGGGGGGGGTGGTGGAGATGCGATAGCCTCCATTTGTCTACTGGGTTTGCTAACTCCTAGCAAATGGGTNGACAAGAATGCCTTAAAGTACTACTGGGAGGGTCTGCCTTGTCTTTGTTATTGGCTTGGAATTTTTTAAGGCCAGGGGCCACCAGCAGGGAACACAAGCAGAGAGAGCTAGGTAGAATGTAAGTTTCCTGAATCTGGGCCAGAGACAATGCTAATGACTTCAACATTACCTTTCTTGGTAAGGCAGTCATCACAAAGACAAGTGTATCTTCCTGAATATTGAAGAATCATGCATTTTTTATTATGTGCTTTCTGAACATGTATTTCCTGACTGTGCATGTTTACCCATTTGTATAATAATATTTATCGGGAATGTCAATGGTAGTTGATTTGACCTTTCTATATAGCTGTCCATGTGCTGGAAGAGTAAAGGCACTACTGAGCGAGTGCATTGGTGAGCAAGCATATGAAT
>VZTO01025600.1:81284-109871 GCA_013400615.1 Syrrhaptes paradoxus
TCCCAGAACTGAGAGCTGACCAAAGTGAGGGAAAAACGACCACCTGGCCACAGCTAATGATCCCCCTGGAGAGGGAGAATCCCGAAACTCACGGAACGGAGATAACAATTCAAGCGTCCCGGGATCTGAGAGCTACCAGCATCTGTGGAGTGGGGGGAAGGCCTTGAGAGAGTGAATGCAGGCACCCGAAGTGAGATGATCTGGAGCCCAAGGGAAGCAAAAGAGAGCGATCTCCTGGAAGGGTCCTCATCTATATACTGGGTGTATGGTGCACGGTATGGAATAAACAATTGGTCNAGAAATTCATGGAACGGAGATAACGATTCGAGCGTCCCGGGATCTGAGAGCTACCGGTGTCTGTGGAGGGGAGGGGAAGGCCTTGAGAGAGCGAATGCAGGCACCCGAAGTGAGATGATCTGGAGCCCAAGGGAAGCAAAAGAGAGCGATCTCCTGGAAGGGTCCTCATTTATATACTGGATGTATGGTGCATGGTATGGAATAAACAATTGGTCACCCTGATTCTCAATCTTAACCTGAGATCAAATCCCGGGCTAGCAGCTGGACTGTGTCTCTTTGCTTGTCTGCCAACCTTGTCAGCAGAACAAAACATCGGTTATCAGCTTTTCTGCTGAGCACAAATCCAAAACATAGCTTCTTGCTAGCTATTTATGAAGAAGAGAGGAAAAAAAAATTAACACTCTTCACTTAACCCAGGACACCGATGTAGAAGGTTTAGCCACTCAGAAAGGTCTCTATGCTGAAGCATGCTGGGTGTGGTGAGAAAGCAGGCTTGTCATTGTCACCAGTAACATACTTCTGCTTATTTCTACAGGATAAGATGTCCCAGGAGACAACAAGGACATGGGGACTTTTAATTTTTAAAATAAAGATCAGTGAAGTAAGTGTCAGGAAAGCATTAATGTTACAGAAGTTTAACAATGGTCCCAGCGAAGTGGACATCACTTCGTGCAGGGAAGAATCGCCTTCACCTACAAACATTGATCAAGAAAACACAGGGTTCCAGGCCCTCACAGAAGGCCCAGCCCCATAGCTATGACCTTGCTGCAAAATCAGCTCCTGAATTTGTAATATTCCATTTCACCTGTGGATGCAAATCTGTGAAGTAGAGCAGAAGACCCTACTTGCTAATTCCCTGGGCATTGGTGGCCATGGAGGGCTTGCAGGAGGTGAGAGGAGAGCAGCCGTGTGGCATCATGGGTCCTCTGTAACTGTGGATGTTGAATTACACTAAACATCACAAGAATCCCCCTGTAGCTTCTCTAATGTTGCCTTTCACACTCAGCTTGTTGAAATAAGCTTGATATCTTAGTGTGCATCAAGTGATAGAAGTGTCTAAGGCAGCCAGTGTATATGAAGGTGCAAATCCAGCAACATTGCCATGTTGCCCATGTCTCTGCTGGAGAATGAATGTCATCACAATCTCCATGCTGACAAGACCTCGAAGAACCAGTTAAAAGGAAGACTAAAGAAATTTTTACCTGTCAAATTGCAACATAATCTTCACCAGAAAACAAAGATAACTGTAATACTTCTAAAATCTGCCTCTCTTTGTAAACACATGTAGGGACCTGTAAGTTAAGTAAGGCTCAGCCCTGAGCTCCCTAAAGATTCTCTGATGCCCAATAAAGGTTGTGTTCATCCTGTCTCCTCTCTTGGCCCACATATTTTCACAAAGCTTGTGAGAACTTTGTGTCAGTGAGATCTGTCCAGTTCTGTCAAGTTTGGTGGCGACTATGAAACAAGGGATTCAAAAGTCACTGGGGACAGAGGGGGCACACGGCAGCAAACATGGTTAGACAAGCTTAAAAACGAAGCTGAAAAGAATTTACTGTTACAAAAATATACGACATCTTAACATCAGAGAGTCGCCTTCTGTGAAGTGGAGAGATCCTGGAGAAAGACAAGAATGAGATCCAAAAGGAGTTACAAAACCTCCCTGAAGTACTAATCAGCTAAGACAAAAATTGTGTAATGCCTGTAGATCTCTCTCCCAACCCCTTCCCATCTTATTTTGTTTTTGCTCTTTCATCTGAGCAGGAGTTTTAAGAAAAATTAGTTTCTAACAACTAATGTTATTTGTAAAAACAATGAATGTTGCAGGAACAGTGCATAGAGATGGTAGGCTCTAAACCTCAAATTAATGAATTATCAAATAATAAAAGCAGAGTTTTGTTGAAAACAAAAGACCCAGGCACCTGATATGTAAGGCACTAGAATATGATCATGTGTTGTCTCTCCCTGCTCACAAACCATTTGTTCTAAGTACACAAAATCGAATAATTTTAGATGGTTGGCTGACTTTAGATGGTTGTTCTGACAACAGAGTGTTCTGATGACTTGTACCAACCAACTTTGACAAAAAGATAAACTGAATACACAAGGGGAATACAATTTTCTGTGTTACTTGCCCATGATGTTGGTAGAAAAGCCATGCAGTAATCTTACCCTCCAGCCACACTTAGTGTCAGGGCCCTGAGGGCACTAACAGGTCTTAATTGCCTGACCAACTTCACCTGTGGCATCCGCCCACATCACCTGCCCATAAGACCAGGAGTCTATTTATGCCCAGTCCTGGGCCTTCATTACCTCTTTAAGTAAATGCTGTAGCAATGCTGGTTTGCAGCTCAGCTACAGACATGCCTCCAGCTAGTCACGAACCTTATTGGTCCAAACCGTAACCTCCAGGCTGATTTCCTGACTTGACCTCAGACCTGCCTGGTGATTGTAAGACTTGACCTGTAGATTGACTTCCTACATTGACCTTGGCCTGTCTCATTAACATGAACTTGCCTGATGATCTGGACTCTTGGTTGGGCCTGGCCACCATCTCCAGGTTTTCCTTGTCCCCTTGTTGGGTGTGGTGAGATGGACCCTGGCTGGTAAGGTCCTGTGGAGATCCCTTGTGGCTCCCTACTCCCTGTCCTGTAGGCTCTCTTTCTGTGCCATCCTACAGAGCCGAGACAGTAGGTTGACAGGAGACTAGCCCACTGCTTGCTTCAGTGGTGAACCAGGTTGACTGTAGGAAGGGTGGCCCTTTCCCAGGAGCACACCTAGAACTTGCTTTCCTCACACAGACTGCCAGCAGTGGCAGATACATGTTCCGTGCAGCCCCAGGCAATTCTTTTGCAAGAAGCAATGAAAGAGGGTGCAGACTGTGCTATTTTTCTGTTACCGTTGTGCCAGAGAGCTCACTAGTCTTGCTCTGGGGAACATTTCCATTCCTCTTGTCCTTCCTTTGGCTTCCATGTTACAGGGTAGTGCACTATGGGAAGTACTTTGACCTTGACCATATGAGCTGATATCTTTGGTTGCTGCAGTTATAAACTTGGAATGAAGCTTTTGCATCTTGGTTAGAGATTTAATATCTGGCTTGAATTGGATCATGGATGTTAGATTGACAAAAAGTCAACTATTTTCTAATTGACCTCTTGCAATGACATTTAGGTTGACTAAAATAAGTTATTCTATTTGGCAACAGGTGTTTTTTAGCATAATGTGACCAGTATATGGGATAGTAAGTATATTGGTTTGATCCTTGAGCTAAGGCTGAGAAGTATACAGTATGGGTCAAAAGTATAAGCATGGGGGTTATCAGCTGCTGATCTACTTCCTAGAGGAAAGTGTAGCAGCCATTGGACACTGCCTGCCTCTTTTATCGGATGGTGTTCTGCAGTTGTTGCTCATTTCGACTGCGGATTCAGGGAAGAACTTTTCCTCTTTGAAATGCCCAGGGCTCCCACATGACCTGGAGAAACAGAGAGCCAGGCTTTCTTTGTAGCCACATGGCATATCTGGATAGACTGTCAATGTTTGCAGCTTCTTTTGCCAGATAGAAATTATGGTGGGGGTGTTGTTAAAGGAGGAATGTTATGGGTAGGTCTTGCTTTAACATCTGGGATGTGACAGAGCTGTTTCAAAGCTGCTGCTCAGGCTGTCTGCAGACTCTGGAAGGCGTCGTGGCATCTACTACGTTTGTTTCCACTGGCACGCTCTACTTAAATTTATATAAAAGAAACCAAACTGGGAATGACTCTCACAATTCCTGAAGTAGGGCTTTGTAATGGCTGGGTTGGCAATGTCCATGCCTGTCTAGGATCTGGTCCCTTTCCCCTTTTAGTTCACCCCAGGTTTTCAATTTCCCACTGACGTTAATGGGCTCACTTTCTTAGCATTCGTAAGGTCTGGCCTTAAAATTACTTACGTTCTTACAATAGTTCACTGACTTGAAAGTTGTTGTGGTTGCTATGGTTTTAGGCAAAGGTCAGGGTGATCTCATTGCTATCTCTTTTAAAGTGATCAGAAGTACTTGATTCGTTCAATACTTGCAGTATGAATACTTAGGAACAGCTGGAAAGAGACACAAAAGTAGAAGCACATAGAACAAACTGATGAAGCAGTTCCACTATGTCCTTCAATATAACTGAGCAGTCTGCAGACAACTCAAACATTTACAGAGTGCCTCCTGCCTTGAACAAAGTGATTGCAAGGGGTCATGCTGCACAGCAAAGACAAGAGCAGCTGCAAACCAAAATGGCACATCAAATATCTCTATGATCTTAGGATTTCTTCATCAGATCATCATTTAATGAGGCAGGAGAAGCAGTACCATCTGCAGCTTTCAGGGGGATGGAGAAAAAGAGTATTAATGCTGCTGTTTTGCACTGGAAAGACACAGATGGACAATCATCATGACAGGCTAGGAAACATTGCCAAAGCAAGTGAATGTGTTGCCTCTGATAAGATTGCTGACAACTGTATGGGATCCCTTCAAGTCTGTACAAGGGACTGAAAAACACTGAACGCTCACTGCAATTGTAAGCCATCAGTAGTCTAGTTGATGGGTGGGTTACACGTTACAATTATGAGCAATATGTGGCTTCCCATGCCTTTTGAGGCTAAGAAAGGAATGTGCATTGTATGGGATCAAACTTTTAAGAACCTCAGACTTTAAATGAAGCTCCCTGACAGTGAGCACTGTTCTCTGGAGACTGAATTAGGCAGTAAAATATCTCTTCTTCTTGACCAGTTCTGAACACCAGAGACTCTTGTACGTCCTCTACTCCGTGATCTAGCTCTGAATAGTGGCCGCAGAGATGCAGGGGGCTTGCTTTGCACTATGTGCTGTGGTAGCTGTTTTCCATTCCCTACCTCTCACATAGTTCTTTCACTAAGATATTATGTGGTCTATGTATTGTCAGAAGAGCTGTATTACGCACCCAGCACCCAATTTACTCTTCCTCTGGAGGGCTAAGTGCAGACTTTTATTTCAAAATAGATGGGAGTCTTTCAGGGCAGAAGACCATATGGTCCACTAAAGCCCATGCCTGTAAGGCTTTAACAATAATCAGCCACTTTTCTATTTTTCAAATCTAATTAGGGACAGCACCTTTCTAGCCTCTTCTCTAGGAAAAGTGTGTCCAGTCATCTTGCAGGCACTCTTTTTACACACCCAGTGCCAATTTTGAATATTTGTTTTGCACTACAGCCACTTTTTTTTAAACAGACAATCTGTCTACGCAATGTAGTATTTTTGCTACCAGGGCAGGGAGTGTCAGGCTGTGACCCCTTGTTCACAAATTAGTTACTATCTTAAACAGCTTACTGCATCAATCTGTTGCCCTTTTTCTCCTAGGGCTTCTTTACCTCTTGCGGTCTCTTTATTCACTAAGCCAGAGGCTAGCTTAGGCAAATCTTTTTCCTTGAGTCATGCTCTCTGAACCCAACATTAACTGTAGTTTCCACCCGACCAATCCTTTTTTAATGAAGGAAGGCGGGGAGCTGAACACCACTTAGCTAATAGGCTTTGTGATCTTGTCAAACCTTGTGACGAGATAACTGTGTTATTTCGCACATTTATATTATATATTACATGTCAAAAATAAAGTAGCTAGAAAAGTCTAACTTGAATCTCCCAGCATCAGAAAATTATGAATGAAGACTGAATGCTATCCTTTCAAGAATATACTAAATTCTACTTATTCATCCCTAGGTTTCAAAATATGTTTAGTGACATCCAATAGACCTTATCACATTGGCAATGAAGACAGGTGAAAGTTTGCCTCATCTGAAGGCTCTAAAGGCAGGCTTGCTTGATATAAAATCATACAGTTTTGGCAAGGCTGCCTGATAATAATTCCTAGGAATCAGAGAATGAGAACTTACTAGGGTTTTTTGTTGTTGTTGTTTTAACTTATTTAAATTCACTGTATTATACAAAAGAGATTTGAGTGCCTTCATGGCATTAATTAAAAAAGGTTAGTAACTTCACAGAGACTGAACTTCAGAAAGCTCACTGCTTTGAAATATTCTATCATTGTAAAAATAAATTCTTTATACTTAAAATGGAGAGCACAATAAAATCCATAAGGATATTGCCTTGCCTAAGGCAACTGTGAGTGGTAATCTTCTGTTGATTCTGTTGGTGCCGGTATTTCACTTGGGGACCCAGTGGTAGGGAGTGGGAAGGAAATTATTTGTTTATCCCAGAGGAGATTTTGAGATTTTTTTTTTTCCTTGTGCAGAATAAGGAAAGAAAACTGATATCCTGAGAGCCTTCAAGGACTGGTAATCTGAAAATTATGGATAATTTAATTTTCAAGTACCTTTTAGAGGAAACTAGTAGGAACTATTGAACAGAAAAACCCCCAAAGTTAACATTTTTAATTTTTCTGTTCTAAAAACTGTGAAAGGGAAATCACCTATTGAAAAAGGTGATGTATCAAAAATTCTCAATCAAAATCTAGGCTTAAATAATTTTTCACAGAATCACAGAATGGTTGAGGTTGGAAGGGACCTCTGGAGGTCATCTGGTCCAACCTCCTTGCTCAAGCAGGGTCACCAAGAGCCAGTTGCCCAGGACCATGTCCAGGAAGATTTTGATTACCTCCAAGGATGGAGATTCCACACCACTAAGATGATGAAGGAGCTGGGGCATCTGTCCTGTGAGGAAAAGCTGAGAGAGCTGGGACTGCTCAGCCAGAGAAGAGAAGGCTCAGGAGGGATTTCATCAAAGTGTACAAGTATGTAAAGGGAGGGTGCAAAGAGGAAGGAGCCAGGCTCCTTTCATAGAATCATAGAGTGGCTAGGGTTGGAAAGGACCTTAAAGAACATCCAGTTCCAACCCCCCTGCCATGGGCAGGGACACCCTCCACTAGACCAGGTTGCTCAAAGCCTCATCCAGCCTGGCCTTGAACACCTCCAGGGATGGGGCATCCACAGCTTCCCTGGGCAACCTGTTCTGATGGTGAGACAGTTTCCAACCCTAGCCATTCTATGATTCTATGAATCCTGTACCAGGGCTTGGTTACACAGCAAAAAAATGTTTGCTGGTGTTCAGACAGAGCGTCCTGTGTTTCAGTTTGTGCCCATTGGCTCTGGTCCTGTCACTGGGCACCACTGAAAGGAGTGGTGGCCCTTTGCTGGACTCTCCCCAGTAGCTCCATGTCTCTCTTGTACTGCGGAGCCCCGAACTGGACACAGCACTCCAGGTGGGGCTTTGCCAGTGCTAAGTAGAGGTGAAAGATCACCTGCTTCCATCTGCTGGTAACACTCCTCCCAAGGCAGCCCAGGATACTGTTAGCCTTTTTTTGTGACAAGGGCACATTGCTGCCTCGTCTTCAGCTTGGTGTCCACCAGGACCACCACAGGGCCTTTTCTGCAAAAATGCTTTGCAGCTGCATGGCCCATGGCCTGTGCTGGTGCATGGGATTGTTACTCCCCACCTGCAGGACTTTGTTTGTTTCCCATTGCTGAACTTCATGATGTTCCTGACAGCCCATTTCTCCAGCCTGTTGAGGTCCTTGTGATAGTAGCATAACCCTCTGGTGTATCAGCCACTCCTCCCGGTTTGGTGTCATCAGCACACTTGCTGAGGGTACACTCTGCGCCATCATCCAGCTCATTAATGAAGATGTTGAAGAAGACTGGTTTCAGGACCCCTGGGGTATATGGCTAGTTACTGACCTCCACCTAGACTTCATGTCACTGATCACCACTCTCTGACTGTTCAGCCAGTTTTCAGTAGTCCGCCTCTCTGTCTGCTCATCCATTCCATACTTCATCAGCTTCTCTTTGAGGATCTTATGGGAGACAGCATCAAAAGCCTTACTGAAATCTAGCCAGACAGTATCCACTGCTCTCCCCTCATCTACCAAGCCAGCCATTTTTGCTTTCTAAAAGTAGAAAAATGCTAACTGTGAAAGGATAACAAAGATTGACATTGCACAATGAAGAAGTGTGGAGGTTATTTTTGAAGTCCAACAGCAGCATTTAATATAGGATATATTGTGTAAATATATATGTGAAGTTTATATGTTAACTTAGGACTCTTGTCTGAATACAAAAAAAAAAAAAAGAACAAATAAACAACATAAATGAAATAGGTTTCAGGCTCACTGGCATAACCTGTTTTCAAGCTGTCCTTCACTGGATTCCTGTCACTATATAAGACTTCAGATCACTCAGGCCAGTTATGCTGAAGGTGGCCATCTGGAAAGCAGAAGTGATGCTTCTTCCTTTGCCTGTCCCTGCTATCCAGGTTACAAGGCGTGTGTAGGCCTGCTGTTCCAGGTGGAATCCAAGTTGTCCTGCTTTATCCTTCTTACAAGCTTGGTGTTTAGTCCAAATGCGTCTCCATCAAATGCCAGAGATTCCTTCCCAAAGTTCAGAGATAGGTAAATACAAGCTTTAGAGGGATGGTTGAGGCAGATAGCTGGACCACCTCTTGCTCTTCATGGGCAGTAGTGCTAGGTTGCAAGCCTCATTTTCCATGTTGAGTGGAGGGAAGAGAGACAGACAACAGACAGAGCAGCTTCTGGGTTTGCTTTGAGATGTTCTAGATCCTCAGGGAGCTGCTTCTGGGATCGTGGGGGGCTCCCAGAGAACCTCTGAGGAAAGTCAAGTCTCCCTGCTGCTGGGCAGGGAGAGCTAGATGAGTCATGGACTCCTGGGAAGCCCTGGCAGCCTCTCATGAGCTCTGTCAGCTGGTCCTGATTAACAGAAGTATTAAGGTTTTGGATTGAGCTGGCTCCTGATAAAGCAAAGGAAATAACCCTCTGAGCAGCTGTGAAGGGGAAAGCCTATGTAAAGGCCCACCTCAGGGCACATAACTGTTGTCTATCATTGTCTTTCACAGAGGCAGTAATGGCCATTCTTCATTATGCAGGTTGAATTATTTTTCTCCACTTTTGGTCTTTGCAATGACACATGAAAACTGCTTACAAAACATGCCTCTTAGTTAACACTGCAAACAGATAACTTTGTTCTTCTTTTTGCTAATAAATATGCTTTGTAGTTGTATTTTATATTAGTAATTCCAAATTCCTTCATGTAACAGTTCAAAAGATTTAGTGTATCTGTCACAAAGATACTTCTTTCAGTGCTGTGCTGCAAAACCCCAGTCTCAAGAAGCTGAGATGTTTAAAGCTGAGTGTGCTTTCTCCCACAGGGAAAGCAGGACTATTTCTTGCCTACACCTTCCTAACAGATCACCTTCCTTCAGTCCTTCTACCAGCTAAGGCACTTAGTTCCTCTGCTTCCCAATCCCTTGTCTGTGTTACTCTTCTGTAGGGTTTCAGAAGCTGAGTTAAGGAGATCAATCAACAAGAAGCTCCCAAGTTCATCAGTGAAACCCAAATGTTAGCCTTATGCCCCATGAAGATACTATCGCTCTGTAAGGACATGTGGGTCTTTCTTTGTCTGTTGGTGATGCAGAGGGTTTTATAAACAACATTGCCTACCACAGGAACTCCTTTGTCTCTTCATGAGTCTGATTTTGTATGTCTTTCTATCTTTCTGTTTAGAAGGATGGAAGAAGATCTCAACAGCTGATCAAACTTGAGAGAATGCAAACAACCAGAGAGCTTCCAGCCTGGTATCACAGGTACTGGGGTTGCAAGAACTATACAGAAAGGACTTCATTCCTTAAATAATTTGTACTTAATGTGGACCTGGCCATATCCAACCATTTTGAGACATTGTGACATCCAGAACTCCTGAAGTGATGGCTACTGCAGAGGGACTCCCTGTCTGAACTGTTTATTAGGAAAAAAAATTTCACTGAAAGGGTTATTAAGCATTGGAACAGGCTGCCCAGGGAAGTGGCGCAGTAACCATCTCTGGATGTATTTAAGAGATGTGTAGAAGTGGCACTTAGGGACACGGTTTAACAGTGGACTTGGCAGTATGAGGCTTATGGTTGGACTTGATGATCTTAAAGGTCTTTTCCAACCTAAGTAATTCTATGATTCTATGATTTAACCTCATGACAAAGCAGCAATGCTTTGCTTCTAATTAACCTTGATCCCTGTTGCACGCACAGACTTCAGTTTACGCAGCATCCAGCAATATGACGGGGGATCACGGCAACCCAGCTTATATTTTGCACAGGATCCTGCTAGCAGATGTCCATTCATTTTCTGGATCCTGGTCTATACTCTGTAAGCCATAGACTACCTTTAACCGTAATCTTCCAGACAGATCTGCCTGAGCCATCTGAAACCAAGAGTGCTGCCAGCTTTCCATGTGCAAGATCTCACTTGGAGATGTTTGCAGAGAACTGGGAGACATGACACAGGGCTTTGTCCAAGCCATACCTTCTGGAGAGACAGCTAGTTCCTGGCTCGGGTGTCCAAACAGCAAATAAAATCTCAGCTGAATCCTCTCCTCAGAAGCAAAGAGGAATAAGAATAGGAAAAAAACTCAATGCTGGTGTGCTAAGTGGCAGTAGCAAATCATTCCAGAGTATAGCAGAGGACAGCTGCGTCTGACCTGCTGGCACAAGAAAAGGCTGTGGTGTTGCACCTTCCCTGACCTTCTTCGTTTCCAGAGGGGCAATAAAGTCTAATGTTCACTCCAATCGTAAGTCTGACCAATAGGCCTCACTGTCACAGAAGTAACAGTAGTGGAAAAAAAAAAAGTAGGTATATCAGTAATTTTTAATAGGATTTTTCACACAAGTCCTCATGAGTGAGAATAGAGACAGGATTATGTATTCCTATATTTGTTCTTGTGCCCAGGTACTGAAATGACTGTGGAAAAAAAATCACATTGGAAATAGCTTCTGGTTTGGGTTTTGGCAACATAAGCCAAAATTTTTCTCATCAAAGTGAGGTGAACAGAGATCGCAAAACCCGGAGGCTCTAATAAAAGCAGTAACAAGCCCCTGGACTTTGCTATAAGAATCAAATACAGTGAAAACAGAGGGGCAATGGGGATCAGTCAGTGTCTGAGCAGACGTCACTCTTGAAATAACCAGACATACTGAAAAATGTTAAAGCTATCATGGGACTGCATGAAAGATGAATAGATTTTTATATAATTACAGATTTTTGCATAATTTTTCTGTATATGTACTTTTTTATACAGTGTTCCTATTTCAACCCCTAGGTGAACAAGGATGATTTTTTGTAAGTCCACAGGCTTACTAACTTGACAAAAAGTCAATGCAAAAGGGAAAAAGTAGACTTCCAAGCTTTCTTTAATAAGGAACGCCAATTTTTGTTTGTATTTTTTCCTTTTTATGTTTTTCTTCAATTAGAGATGGATTCTGAGAATGTTGACAGTTCTTCCAGAAAGAAGCTTTTATGTTTGATTCTCTTTTAATGTCATTTGATTCTTTGTTGTGTTTTTAACAATGCAAGATGAACCACTAATTCATCTATTATTTATTTCCTTTTTTGCTTTGCAATATTTTGTTTTGTTCTTTTCAGTCACTGTGTTTTAACACATTTTTGCCAGGTTTTTCAATTTTTATTTCTCCTATGTCTTTGACACTGTAGAAAATGAGGTCCTTATTAATATTTAAACTTCCTTTTTAAGATTAGTTTTATGTAATAGTCAAAAGTCTCAGCATATGTAATAATACCGTATGTTCTCCATGATGTATACAGTCTTGCTGAAGTGATTTGGGAACTTGGGATCATACCTCACAGATGTCTCATTTCAAGGAGTTTTACCCATTGTAGTCTTATTGTCAGTTCCACTGCACAAGTGTTTGCACTCGTTCTGGTTTATATTGATCAAAATAATTTACATCCAAAATGCCAGATCATGGAACTGAGGTTGCATAAATAATAATTGTTATTAAAGAAATGGCATTTTCTGTTATTTAAATTATTTTCTATACATTACAGTCAAGACCTTTGTTATTAACTCTTTCCTCTGAATCTTTACAAGCAGAAGACCACGCTTGCAGTGCTTATCCCCGGAATCATAACAAATATTTCTAGTACTTCCTCCTGAATTTTCTGATGCTTCTCCAAAGCTCTAGCCAGATCCTAGAGTCATTAACAAGACAAAACCAAGAACCAAACCCCCAAAAGTATGGTAAGAAACAGGAAGAAATTGTTGCATGTATTCAAACCAGTCTTTGGTTTGAATAGATACGATCTCTATCTTTTGACCTAATCTTGTTCTGTGTCTGGCTGTATTATATCAAAGTATTTAATATATATGTTCCACTTTCAAAAAGTACTTAGAAACTTAATTTTCGTCAGAGAGCTGGGAGCCAAAGCTATGAAGTTGTGTGTAAGAAAGGTATTTTTATATATACATTGTCAACAAGTTATTTCGACTGGGTTTTAATTGACAAATACAATTCAGTACTTTAATAGTGAACGATGAAATTACTGTGATCATTCCCAAAATGAATATTCTGATTTGTACATTAAGAATTTAGAAAACACTTCAAGGAAATCAAACATATTAATATGTGTCCGGTCACCGTGTCAAATAGCCATAGCTCTACTCAGCACTTTTGCTCTAAAAACAAATTTGCCTTTAAGTATGCATTTACTCCGATTTCTAACTACAAACACTAGTTGTGTATACATCATCCAACTGGAGCACTACACATTTAAAAGAAGGTAAACCAGAAAGCAGATCAGGAAAATGACTATGTGCTGCTTTTAATTAATAAACATAGGCCATCTGTTCAGTGCCCATGGACAGCAAGAGGGCAAACAATTTTTTGGAAAGAACTTTATTCCAGCAGTTACTGCAAGCTCAATTCTAGTTTACAGCGCACCTATTTCAAAGTATTAAAAGGTTACACTTTCTGAAAAGTATTTTGACAAGAATGAACATTTGCAGTTATGACTGGTATAAACCAAGTACTTTAAATGAGCTAATGAGCACTCATAGCTCACATTTTAGATTTTTTAACATTATAAAATAAGAGAATAGCTCCTGTGGTGCTACAGGAACATTAATTCAGTGATGCCTATCTGTCCAGCTGAGTGGAGAAATCCATTTACCACCACATTCACACAGAACTCTACGTACACTGGTGAATAATATATGTTAAGAAAATGTTTTATCATTGCAAAATACAGGTACTTGTCTGTTCTCGGTTTTACTAGAACACTGAGTTCTTTCTATGACGTGAGATAAGATGACTAAGAGAATGGCTTGGCCATTTTAACACTAAATCAGTGCAGAAATTATGCTTTTGAGACTCCAGAAGTGCCTGCCTTCCCTCTAACTCAATCTCAGGGTAACTGC
The DNA here is from genome assembly GCA_013400615.1 of Syrrhaptes paradoxus. Taxonomy (NCBI): domain Eukaryota; kingdom Metazoa; phylum Chordata; class Aves; order Pterocliformes; family Pteroclidae; genus Syrrhaptes; species Syrrhaptes paradoxus. The sequence continues at coordinate 94,806 of VZTO01025600.1, forward strand.
TGTACAGATACACAGTGAGATTCATCTTGCTTAAGTGGAACTCTGCCATCATAGGGCTGCTGAGGCAGGAAGGCACCTCTGGACATCACTTAGTCCAACCCCTCGCATTGAGCAAGATCAGCTACAAAAGGTTGCCTGGGGCTGTGTCCAGTCAGATTTTTGATAACTCCAGGGATGGAGATGCCACAGCCTGCCTGGGCCATCTTCTCCTGTGTTTGACACATCTGTGCCCACTGCCTCTTGTCCTGGATCATTAGGCACCACCGAGAAAAGCCTGTCTCTATCTTTTTTGCACCCTCCCTTCTGGTATTTGTACACATTGATAAGATCCTCCCTGAGCCTTCTCTTCTTCAGGTTGAATAGTCCCAGCTCTCAGTGTCTCCTTGTGTGTAAGATGCTCCAAGCCCTTAATCATCTTTGTGACCATGTGCTGGACTTTCTCCAGTATACCCCTGTCTCTCTTCCACTGGGAAGCCCAGGTCCAGACCCAGCACTCCAGATGTTCCTCACCAGGGCTGAGCAGGGAGGAAGGATCACCTCTCACAACCTGCTGATGATGATCTGTCTAATGCAGCCCAGATAGTGTTTGCCCTTTTTGTGGCAAGGGCACATTGCTGGCTCATGTATCACTTGGTGTTCACAAGCAGCCACAGGGCCTTTTATGCAAAGCTGCTTTCCAGCTGGTTGGCTCCTGCCAGCATTGGTACATGGAGTTATTTTGCCCCAGATGCAGGGCTTGGCATTTCCCTTTGTTGAAATCTGCAAGGCTTCTGTCAGCCCATTTCTCCAGGTTGTTGAGGTCCCTCTGAATGGCAGGAAAACCATCTGGTATGTCAACCACTCCTGTTGTTTGAAAATTTGCTGAGGGCACTCTCTGTCCCATAATCCAGATCATTAATGCAGATGATAAACACTGTTGGTCCTACTATACACCCCTGGGGTACACCACTAGTGACTTGCCTCCATCTGACTTCATGCTGCTGATTACAACATTTTGAGTCTGGCAGTCTGACCAGTTTTCAGTCCATCTCTTTGTCCACTTCCCTAGTCCATATTTAATCAATTTGGAAATGAGGATGTTATGGAGTCAATGTTGAAAGCCTTACTAAACTCAAGATAAACAATATCCAGTGCTTTCCCCCTGTGCATCAAGCCAGTCAAGGCTATCAGATTGGTCAGTCATGATCTTTACTTCAGAAATCCATGCTGAATACTTCCAATCAACTTATTTTCTGAAATGTTTAGAAAGAGTTACCAGGATTATTTATTCCATCACATTCCCAGTGACTGATACGAGCCTGACCAAGCTGTCATTTCCAAGGTCCTCCTTCATGACAGTAGCAGTGACATTCGCTTTCTTCCAGTCCTTGAGGAACTTCCTGCAGTTGCCCCAGCCTTTCAAAGATAAACGAAAGTGGCCTTGCGGTGACATGAGCCAACTCTTCCAGCAAGGTTTCTTCCAGATGCCTGAAGAAAGCCTCATGTACTACTTCTTCCTGATCAGGCAGTCCGACAATAGAGATGATATGAAAGTGTGGATTTTGTCTTTGAAGGTGAGCTCGGGAACTACTTGAAGCCCCTGTCCAATCTGGGACATCATCCCACCTTCCTCTGAAACCCTATAGTGCAAGTGCAGATGCAGCTCAGAGCTGCAGCTGTTAAACATCCTAAATTATTTTAATTTAGTCCCTCTCCTTACTCTTTCAGTAGAGGAATTCTCTGTATTTTTCCCCTGCTCTCTCATGACTTATTACACTCCTCACACAGGTAGGGCCCTTAGAAAGACCTGCTGTTAAACACTTCAACAGTAGCAGTGCTACCCTTGTATTAGAGATGTGATGTCACTTTGTCCCTTCTGTTTCTCCAGCTGTTTGCATTTTGTACCTGAATGATGTACATGGATGCTCTCCCTGGAGGAGGGACAGCACCACCCTACATGTCATAAAGCTCAGGTAAGATGCTTCTATGGGAAATTAAAATCATAAATGCAATCCCTGAGCTGTTGAGCAAGTAACTGAAGGAGAAGCAAACAGCTCAGCAAAACCGTATTGCCACAGCAGCCAAGCCAGTCGCCAATTGCTCTGTTTCAGCTTGCTTTGGGCTGGGACTGTTAAAATGTCTCCACAGCATTTGGAAAGGCTGTTTTCCATAAAAATCCACAGATATAATTTTTGTCTATTTAAAAATGTCTTAACTTTAGCAACGTCATCAACTAGCAGTCCTTCATCTAGGAACAAAAAGAACTCTGTAGATTGTGATTTTTGCCAGTCAGCTGACAAACCTATTGGATGTTGTTTGTTTTTTTGAGACACAGATGAACCCCTTACAGAGGTGTCCCACCAGTTACCAAATGCTATGCATTATCTGTACAGCAACCCACATCAATAAGATGCTGTTTGGCATTTAAAAATAAATTTAGCATTGCCAATTAGTCAGTCACGCTTGTGGTAACCTTATTTGATGTTATGCTGCTAATCACTTCTGGAAGGCCTTGGCATATTTTATAATTGAACTGCCAGGTTTGCTTTTTGTTGCAATTCATTCATATCTAAGTGCGACTGTTAACCACATTAAGTTGATTTCTTTTGAAGGATGGTGGGAAGCATGGAGTCCTGATTCCCATGTTTGTATGTGATTACGGTATTCTAGCAGAGTACTGGGAGGGTAAAGGATCTTGCTATAATTTTGTGAGCTAAATGAAAGGTTAAGGATGGCTCATCTGTGGATGCACTGCATACTGACTGACTAGTATTTGCTTCCTGCTTCTTTTTGCTTTCATAGAATCATAGAATCACAGAATAGTTTGAGTTGGAAGTGGCCTTCAAAGGTCATCTAGTCCAATCCTGCTGCCACAGGCAGGGACATCTTCAACTGCATCAGGTTGCTCAGAGCCCTGTCTGCCTGAGCTTGAATGTTTCCACGGGTGGGGCATCTACCACCCCTCTGGGCAACCTGTTCCAGTGCCTCACCACCCTCATCATAAAAAATATCTTCCTGCCTGTCTATCATCATGTGTGTCTTCCTTATTGTCTAAATTTCTGGTCTTAAATTTTGGGGGCAGGGATCCTATTCAATTTTATTTACACAGCCCTTAATGAAGTGTCATGACTTTGAGTTCTTAGTAAATAAGTATCTTCCCCTTCATTTTCCTTCCCTATTCATTAACTTAAATGACTTGGCAGCTACAAGAAAGGGATATCAGTCCTAGCATAGATTACTGAACAGCATTAAGCCTGCTTCAACAAACCGTATTTGCATCAGTAGCATCATAGTACATATCCCTGTGAAGCACAATTTTAATGTGAAATTGCATGTAACTGGGATAGGCTTATATCATAATGTAACAACAAGTATCCACACTTTTTGTCAGCTCTCTGCCATGCCTACCTGGACTTACTTTCTAAAATGAGATTAAGCTGCTTGAATTGAAATCCAAATGTCATGCATGGCACTGAATGAGGTTACAAAGATGGACTACGAGCAGCAGAGACAAAACTGTTTAATGAGGTACTGTTTTCATGGGGCTTTTTGTCCAAAACTCTTAGTTACTTAAAGCAGTAATGTCCATAAGCTTTGCAGGGGATTAAGAGAGGAAGAAAAAAACTGCAATTCAATTGTGCAACCCTTTAAATACTACCACCAGGCTGGGAGGTGTCTGTTCCTCTTGCAATGCTCTCAGTAGAAACAATTTGTTTATTCTTGCTGGACACATTTGAAATCTGGCATAGTTGGAGTTTTAATGCTTTGAATTTCAAAGAACCAGGTGGTGTTAACTACTTCCATTTCTCTGTGCAGAACATGTGAGCTATGAATACTATGAATAAGCGGCAACCCCTGCAACCAGTCTGCAACTGATTCTCTTCACTTCCAATACACCAAACCAAATTTATACTGATCTATGGGCTTCAGAAGAATGGGACTTAGGTTGAATTTGACCTGTTGTACCTTTGTACCATATATCATTGGACACTCTACTTCCTCCTGTAGGCCTACTTAAAGTTAAACTCCTGATGCTTAGTAGCTACTTTAAATGAAAAATGGTCAGCAGTTCTCCACTACAAATAGAGTAAGTCTGTTCTTATTCCAGTCCACTGGAGTAAGTGTCCACTTTATGGAGAGAAAATTGACTACTCCTGTTAGGGCATTAGAGCATAAAAACGTAGTTAAATCTGAGATAGCTATTTATTGAAAAAGGTGAGAAATTTATAGTCCAAAATGAATTCTCAGATTTGAACTTTGGTAGAACAAAATTAATCAGTGAGTCTCAATTGATGAACTCTTGTTCAGCTGGAGAAGATCTCTGCTTATCACTGATCAGGGATCTGCCTTTCAGAAGTACAATGACAACAGTAGGGCTGATAATACTTTCTAACCTGTTTAAACCCTGTTCATCAAAAGCTACCTAGAAATGGGATTTTATTTTTTTTTTCAGCAGAGGTCCCAGTTAGGTAGCTGTTTGTTAAAACTATAATGTTCGTTTTCAGGACATCTGTTCTGTATTCCATTTGTCACTTTTGCAGGCACACAGACAGAGCTATTAAAAATGTAAGAGCTATTCCAGTAAATCAGTTAGTTTGCAGTAAATCAGTTAGTTTACCATTACGGAAGTTCTGTTTGAAGTCAGTTTTGCTGTTGGCAGAACAGAATTTTGTAATAAATAATACAAAACATTCTCTGTTTTTTAAAAGGGATTTTGTAGAGAGACTTCAACGATAAATGATTTAATGGGACATGTAATGATGAATGGAGACACCACATTGTATCTCAGGACATTGAAAATCCTGGTGTACACAGAATCCTTGGAGGACCTCTGCCCTTTAAAAGATTGTTACTAGCAGCTGACACCTATTCTTTTCTATTTTTGAAAAAATGAAAATCTGAACTTTTAAAGCTTGTGAAGAGTTCAGGAGAGTGAATTAACTCTCCCTACTGGAGGCTGCAGCAGCTTCAAATGAGATACATTATGGTCCGCAGAGGCATCTACCTAGATGGGCAGAGATCCTTTAGAAATTAGAGTGTGCAGAGGAAATTATTCTTCACTGGAAAGGGAGACCACTGCAGAGAATTAGATGGGCACACAGAGAGAGCATCTCAGAAATAGATGGGCTCCATCAAAGATGTTTTCTGCTTTGCAGAGAAGGACAGAGGCAAAAGTGAATTTAGGCTTGGGGAAGCTGGACAAGGTAGGAAGAAGAAAGACATAAAGTGTTATCTCATGTCCAGCACATTTTGAAGAAAATTTGTGTTCCTTCATTCCAGACTGAAAAAACTACTGAAAAACCAGAGACCAGGGACTGGTCCCTGCCAAACCTCATTAGAAACACCCCCACTTGACCGTAGTTTTCTGTTTACAGAAATGAAAAACAAATTTTGGAACTTGCATGCATAGCAAGACCAAAGAAAGAGTAGGTCTTGAAAGCTCATGGGTGGATAATCACACCAGAAAGATCTGAAGGAAAAACCCTCTTTGAATAGAGAAAAGGAGTGATCAACAAAGAAAATTACATCTCAATGATCATGAAATATTGGGATAGCCAAGCAGCATCTGGGATTATGAAAACCAATTAATAAAAAAATGAATAGGGCCATTTTCCCAGGACACTGTTACGGTCCTACACCCAAATGAATACTTAATATTTCAGAAAGAAAATGTTTTCCATTTGACTAATTCTGGGCACAGATGCTGGTTAGTAGAACGAGTGTAAGGAAATGCAACTTACAGTTTCCAAGGTGGAATTAAAACTCATGGAGGTCAATTATACTGGTTTTGGCTGGGATGGAGTTAACTTTCTTCACAGTAGCTAGTAAGAGTCTGTGTTTTGGATTTGTGCTGAGGAGAAGACTGATAACACACTGATGTTTATAGTTGCTGCCAGGACAGTCAAGGACTTTTCAGCTCCTCTGCTGTGCCAATGTCTGCAGGGGCAGGAGAAGCTGGGAGGGAGCACAGCCCCAATTACTACCCTAGGATTCAACCTTAGGTTTAGAACTGAGACCCAAATTGGCCAAAGGTATATTCTGTATCATGCATGTCACGTCCAGTATATAGATGAAGGTCTTCTCTGAAAGCTCTCTCTCTTGCTCAGGGCTGTCTCCCTCTGGGTCACCCCTCTCTCAGGGTCATCTTGGTCTCTCAGACACTCAGGCTCTTATCTCCGTTCCAGCATTGCGGTTTTGGGACTCTTCCTGCTCTGTGATCATTAGCTGGGAATGGCCTGAGCCTTTGTCATTGTATGGTGAGCAGTATCACTGTGTATCATTTATCTGTATATTTGTATATATTACTATTATTATTATCATTATTACTATTTTCAGTATTACTGAATTTAGTTATTAAATTGTTCTTATCTAAACCCATGAGTCTCTTTTCCCTTTACGTCCTTAATTCTCTCGCCCGCCCCCAGGAGAGGTGGGGGACGGTGAGTGAGCGGTTGTTGTGGCATTTGGCTGCTAGTCAGGGGTTCAAAACCATGACATCAAAGCAGCTGGATCAGATGGCATGGCCTGGACAGTATTCATCCTATACACTGAACAAACTAGCATTGAAATTGTAAATTTTTTTAAAGGAAACTAGCAAATTCAGAGCTTGTGCCATGCAAGCAGCAAATAGTAAGTGTACTGCCTATACTGCCAGAAGGGGAAAAAGTTACACATGCAACAACAGGCCCATTAATCCGAATTTGGTGGCATACAAAATTAGAGAACAAATTTTAAAAGAAAGAGTACCAAAAACATGTGAAGATAAAGTGATGAAACTCAACTTGGTTTCACTAAGAATAATTTTAGTCTAACGTGCCTCATGTTTTTCTTTGATGAGATAACTGATTTTTTAGACATGAAAAAAATTAAATAATAATTAATAAGAATTATTCCCTTATCCCTTGCATTTTGATGTCATATGATAGTCCCAGTGGGAATTTCCTTTAGCTGATCAAATAAATTATTTGAAAATTTTGGGCTGTGGAGAGGTCAGTCCTCAAGGACTGTTTTGGGAACCAATGTTCACTGTCTTTTATAGATTACTTTGGCACAGAAAAATGGATGTTTGTTAAGGAAATTAGGCTTTGTCAAATCAGAAATAGATAAGGATGTTTTTTAGAAGAATAAGGCAACCTTGAAGACTAGAATGATGTAAATAAAGTAAAATGTAATAATACACAATGAAAAGCTAAGGCTTTAGGGATTCATATGCAATTTGTTTCCTGTACAAATGTGTCTCATCAGTAGGAAACGGATGATGAGGAGAAAACCCCAGGTGACAACCTCAGAATAAATCATTAGTGACTATGAACGGCCCACACTGATTTGAGAAAAAAAATAGTCTTTAACTTGAGTTGGCTGGTTTTTTTCAGATTATCCTCTTAGGTCAAATCCTTTGAATTACAGCCAACCCTTTCATGGAGACGTTAATCTCTTATCTTACTGAGACCCTTCCACTCTGACCTGAGATTTTGTCATGACAAGGTCAGCAAACCAGCTGCTCTGAGTTGGAGAGAAGATCCTACACCTGACAACCCCATCTCAGAAGATTGTAGTGTGTGCCACTGTGGATTAATCAAAGGAATGATAAACTACCATGGAATTATTATAAAACACAGGAGATTGCAAAAACTAGCATCTCTGAGGAGTTTACTCAGACAGCAGGAAACTGTGCTGGAGGCAAAAAGAAAAATATGAGTATCCAGGAAATATCAGTAAAAATCCCGGGTGAACAGCATGCCTCTGAATGTTCAGAGTATTGGCAAATATTGACTCCAGCTCTAGCTGCTTATTATGACTGCTTTGACAAGTCATAATGGTGGAGAGTGATTATTTGCTTTCTCCCCTTTTTTTTTTTTAAATTTAATATCTTTCCTTGTTATAGATGGTTAATTTTACTGTAGGAAAAAAAAAAACCAACCCCAAAAAACCAAAACCAGCTCTAGAAATACAGCTCAACTATTCAGTAGGCCACAGAGAGCAAAGAATAATCTTGGGTAAGTTCTCTCTAGCAAGACTCCAACAAAGGACCCATCAGTTAGAAATGAGCATTATATCATACTTTCCAGACTATTCACAGGATTAGACCAACTGTGCATACAGTAAGCTCTCTTTACAAATCTGAGAGCAGTCCAGGCATGGACACCCATTTGTTTTGGATGGTTTTCAAGACACAGCTATTGTTTATACTGTGCAGTGGCCCAGGGCTGCGGAAGAGGAAACCATAAGTTGTAACAAGCAAGCTGGAGTGTGCACAGCGCTGTGCTCTAGGAAACAGCAGCTCTGCAAGCTGGAGGTGGAGGCACTGGGAGCAACTGCAACCACCAGGATGTTGACTTTGGAAGCGGGCTTTTATGTGGTAAGGCAAAGAACAAAAAGTGAAAGAAGATGCCTCAAGGTGACATGGTCAGCGAAGCCTGGAGCTGACTCTGCTTCCAGGTGTGTTATTCAGCCTAGTTCTGTTGACAATAGTGGTGAAATCCTTGTGAAAACAAGATAATTAGATACAGATTTTGTCAATAAAGTATCTAAGTGTCTTTTGGGTTTGTTTATTGTTGTTGTTGTTTGGAGTTTTTGTTGTTGTTTGGGGTTTTTTAAGGGATGCATTTTTATTCAAAAAATTACATTCTGGGGGCTTGGTAAAATTCAGTATTTTGCAAGATCAATATGTAAGTATCAGGTAGGTCTGTTCAGAGACTGTCTGCTGGCTGTGGGCAGGTTGTTGGACAGGGAACCACGCGATTACAAAATCTGTGGCAAACACTTGCTCTTGCACCCTGCAAACTAAATGCAGGACAGATGTATTTGTTGCTTCGCACTTGAGTATCTTATTCCTCTCTCGCCCTGAGGTAGCCTAATTACCAAGTGGGGAGCAGGAGAGAGGAGACAGTTGTAGGAAATAGTGCTTCTCCTCTGAAACTCTTGAAAGAGGTCAGTAGTGAGGAGGAATGAGTGCTGGAGATGGTCTGGCATGTGGCTGCTGCTACTAGAAGAGAGCTGTTCAGCCTCAGCCTGGAAAAATCTATGATAAATCCAAAAGTGGGGTTACAAAGCTGAGAAACACATGATATATGTCCAGATGAGTAAAATCCTTAGGAAATGTGTTTTGTGCTAAGCAAAGGAAGGCAGAGAATGAAACACATGCCACATCAGCTGTGGCCTGGCACAATGGCAAAGTCAGTGGCAGGAGGCAGAGGCGATGGCTGTCAGTGCAGGCAGACCCCTGGCCCTGGCTGCAGCCCTCTCCCCAAGAGGGGCAGCAGTGGTGGGTGCCAGGAGAAGGCAGATGAAGTCTCAGGTCTGAGCTTTTCTTTCTCCTCCTGAAGTACATAATATCCTTTTTAAAAAAAATGTTTTTATTTTCCTTTATTAAAAAGACCAAAAAAAAAAACCAACAAAGGTCAGCTTTCTGCACTCTATTCCCTGGTCTGGGGTGCCTTTCTCAAGGTAGGTGTAAGGGTGGGAAATGGTGTGGCCAGCTTGCCCAGCTGGCTCAGCCCCCTGGCCTCCTGAAACCCCATCTCTCCCCTATGCAGGTGCCACCACTGTGCTGAACTGTGCCAAGCAGGAGAATGGTTTCCTACTAGAAGTCATTTTAAACAGAAACTGGCTGTAGGACCCTTCAATGAGACAGCTGAGCTTTATTTTAAATTGTGTTTGTGTTCTTGCTTGCATACAGAGTTGTGCTAAATCTCCCCTCCTCCCAGTCCCTGTTGAACAGGACTCATATCTGAACATTGCCATGCAATACTTCAACAGGAAAAAATAAGAAGAAACCTGAAGTGGGAAACCAGTGGGGAAGTGAGTGTCACAAGCAGTCACTTAGCTGAGGCATTTGGGAATAGAGGAGGTTTAAAGACTGTCACCTGGTGTTGTTCACGCTACCAAAACCCAGAAAGCTTAGTGGTTTCAGTTTAGAGGATTGAGAAAGTGGAAACTAAAAAATAAAATAAGGCTATATGAAGGACCAGTGACGTGACTGGAACCAGACAGGCAGCTGGAGGGATGCCCAGTCTCTCCGCAGCAGAATGTAAGTGGACAGATTTCAGGTCTGCCTGAATATTGCTCCTTTCCCCATGCAAAACATCACTGGTTTTAGCAAGCTTGGAAGATAGGTTTAGCAGATATTACATTTCATCTAGCTGTTTAGAAAGACATTTAACAGCACTTCTGACCAAGCTTAAACTGAAGTTAGTGGGGATGTCCTTACTGCTCTGTGAACAAGGTGTACCTTTCCCTCCCCTCAGCCTGTAAGGGAATAAGACTTTACATATTCTCCTGCAAGAAATTAGTCTTTTGGAACTCAAGTGATGTGAATCAGACCGTCTTGGTGGGCTGTAATGGAGCAACTTCTGTTCACACGACTGATGTGTCTGGCCTCTTACTCTCTGAGACTTGGAAGGCAGGAATTGTTTCTATCTAAGTGCTGACCTTCACCCTTGGTTATGTTCTCAGTCACCTTTAAAGAAAATGAATATAAGTACTTGAGTGATTGGTTATTACACAGTCTGACGTTCTGAGCATGAGAGTTGCTCTTCTGTGCTCCTGTTTCATGTTGTTCTGCCTTTTCCCTGCTTTGAGATCCCATGTTCCCCCAAAGCTCTTTCTCTTGGTCTTCTCCTGTATGGAGATGCCCCCACTGCATGCCCTCGACCCACATGGACCTTCGCCTCCCCCGCGCAGCCCAGCACAGGCATTGCACGTGCTGGGAGCTGGAGCATCCCGAATGGCTCCCATATGTGTTTTTCTAATAGCAAACACGGAGCTTATCATTACTGAATTCACACATAGACTGCTAATAAACACCTACACTCATCTCCTAGAAGAAAAGATGTCATAACTAATTTCATCGTTTTCACTGTTGCCAGTGAATGCTATCTATTTATGGGGAGTCGCTCAGGTTGGCAGAGTGAAGGCAACAGTCTGAAGGCTGATTACATTAAGCACGCTGAAATTATTGTCATATCAAAACAGGACTGGTTGAACATCTCCATTTTATAAAACCTTATAACTGTAAATAGGTTTTTTTTGACAAAACTGATCTTCTTGCCAAGAGCATTCTTTTGTCGAGATTTAGGAGGAAAAAATGCTTGAAAACACATATTTCAAAATGGTAATTTCTACCTGAAAGCAGAAACTGAATTGCTGTAATGACTTTGGGAACGACTTGGTGTCCATGGTGAGCTGTGTTCCCATGTCCAGTTTGCCTTTCATCACGCCAGTCTAGAATTAGTAATTCTCAGTTTACTTTGCCTCATCTCCCCAAAAAGCTGGGATCTGGCACACTGTGGGAAATCCAGCCCAGCCCAAACCCCTGACCCACAGAGCTGAATGAGGGCACAAACTCCCAGCTGTACAGCTCCTGTGAGACATTGTGGCAACCCTTCTCATCTCATGTCTGGAGTGCTTCAAAATAAATATTTGGATTTTTGTTTGATGTTTTTTGAAACACCTCTGAAATTTCCATAAAAACCCAATAGGACTTTGTATTACTTTTGAGTTACTTATGAATATCAGTGTTTTTGTTATAGAGGAAGTTTTCCTGTTTTTGAGCTAACACCATTGTACATGCACAGGTCAAGTCCACAGCTGTTATTAAGAAAAGACATTTCAATCTGTAGCTTTTTCTGCTTCCTGTAAAGCAGAGATTCTGCACAGATTCACTTTTCAGCACTCAGCTGTGCCAGAAATAATGTATACCTATGAAAACAGAGATTTTTTTTCCCTAAACAATAACTTTCAGTTAAGAACACTATAGAGAATAAGATTAAGGGTTAGGGATTAAAATTCTTGAATGCTGCTGAGAGAGCCTCATGTGTAGCTCTATGCTGGCAGTCACTGAGACTTTTTGTTAGATTGACTGGGAATTTTCCATCAAATGTTTGTCCTTTTGCTGTCAGAAGAAAGATTTTCCAGAAATGTGAAAGTATCCAAGGGGAATTTTCTACTTAGACCAAAACATTTGCTTTTTCCTTAAGCCATCAAAGTAAAATATTGCATCACTGTTCAAACCAAATCACAGTGTTTCACTTTTTTTAAATAAAAAGGGAGACATTTTGTTTTGTGGTCAGCACCGAAATGCAGGTGTCTCAAAGGAGGTGTAATTCATATTCCCAACTTTCCTTATAGGTGTACTACAACTTCCCTGAGACCCCTGTCTCTCTTCTAATGTTATACCTCCTGATATTTCCCAGAAACTGAGTGATTCAGCTGAGTTCTCTGAAGTTATGTTAGAATTTAGAAGCATTTTTGTCCCAGAGAAAGTTCTGTTAATTACCCCTTACTTTGAACTGGGACTAAAAAAATAATAAAAATACTATAATTTTCCAAAGAACAGAAATTGTGATTTTCACTCAGCTCTATGGCCTCTCTGGATATTGCTCAGTCCCTCACCCTTGTGAAAAGGGAAGAGAATTTGCTCCAAATACAAGAGCTTTAGTGTGGTTGTTGCGTCAATTTGAATTCAATTGCACTTAGAATAAACCTGGGAGAGAGTTTGGCAGATACATAATGCGTTAAATTACATAAAAATGTAATTATTATGATATGGTATGCACTAACAGAGAATTTCTGATATAGCTAAAAAAAGCAGTAGTTCTTAGAAATGGATATTCCCGAAGCATAAATGGTAGGCAAGTGTCAGGAAAGTGAGACATATATTTTAAATTTCTTTTAATGGTTAACTTTGGCTCTAAAAATAAAAATGCTGATTAATTACCTTTTTCAAGGCACTTTAATAATGTCACTATTTAACCTTTACAACAACCTGATGGAGCAGCTAAATTTTAGTACTGACAATTTAGAGATAATTAAGGACTAGATCTGTTAAAACATCTTCATTTTGGATGCCTTCTAAGTTTTTAATGCCCACCTTGAGACACCCAGCAGCTGAAGAGCCTCTGCATCTTCTGCTGGTCTAAGGCCAAGTTGTGGCACCTCAAAACATTTTGCCCCCAGGGCCCCACTGTGAGAACCTGCATCCGTGGGCATTGGCAGTGATAAAATGCTCCCAAAAACGCACCCTTGTGACTCCATTGTTCCACGCCGAGTCAGACGGACAGTTGTCAGATCATTGAACAGATGCAGAATACAAGCATTTATCCTGGCTTTCCACCCCAAGCGTGGTCAAAGCATTTCCAACAACATGTTAAAATTAGCCCCATAGTAAGTCAGATTGAGAGTTAAAGCTTGATTTTTGGAGGAGGAATCGTTTCAATGTTCACTTGAAGAAGAGCAGAGAAGGTCAAAGAGACTTGCCTCCAGGTCCATCTGCCTTTGGCAAGTGTCACAGAGGGGTTTGCATCCCCTTGAACATAGCATAACACTTGGCCTCAGGAAGCATCCCTGCAGTCTTAAGCTGTAGTTGTTAGGATGTTTTTTATCAGCTTGAGATGTCTGAAATAACATCAGGGCTGTCTTATAACCCACTGAGTTGGAGAGAGGGCTTTTGTGGTCACCCAGAGGCACATGTTATATATACTAGAGCGTGGCATAAAGTTTTTTGAGACTGAAAACCTTCTGGTATATTGTTGGACAACCATATAAGGTGGAGATAGTCAGCTGTATCTGCACTGCCTTCAGGGAGCTGCTCCTGCAGTGAGCGCAGCCAGGTCACCGCCAGGCAGGCACTGAGAAACCAGCAGTGAGGGTGGTTGGGGGTCCACTGCTTGCCGTCACTCCCTGACTGCCTCCCGTTCAGCAGAGTGGGTACATCCAACAAAGCTGACCTGTTTGGTTGCCACAGGCACAATCACACCTCTTAGGACAGGTACGAACAGTTTCATTACCTGTGGTGGTTGGCATTCTTAGAAATACGGTAGCCTGTGCTTGACTCCTGAAGCCCTCTGAGGGCTTTCCCATAGCCTAAGGGTTTGTTGGTCAGAAGGGAGGTCAGAGGTCTTGCTTAGACTTGTCCCCGTGTTTTCACAGCCCAGAGAGACTTTTCTGAGGACAACAAAGACTGAGGTCTTGTGTTAGGACATTCCTCAGCTTGCTTTCAAGGAATGCAAACACTATGTCATTGGTAGGAATCTGTGCTTTTCCTCTCTTGCAGGTTCTGGGGCAGTTGGTGGTTCCAAACTAGCAAAAAAGAGACACAAAGCGGGGAAAAAAATGGCCAAAGAGGATACTGGTGTTTAAAAATGCTTTACCAGGGCTTTTACTCTTGCAGAAAAGCCAGCAGGGATGGAGAAAGCTTGAAAGCATACAGGCAAAGGAGCAAATATTGGAAAATATGTACACTTCCCTGCCACAGAAGGAGAGAAGGAACATATTTTAAGTCAATGGATAAGGCACTTGCTCATCTGAATGGCAGAAGTTTAGTTCTGGAAGGAAGCCAAACATTTGTCAAATCTGCATATTTCTTTGGTTAATTAATAAAGAAAGTGAACTGTTGGAACAGGAACACAGAATCCTTCCTGTTCAAGGTCTATGTAGTCTGGTCCCTGCCTCAGATGGTGACCAGCACCAAATGCCTCAAAGAAAACTGCAAGAAGCAGCTCAGTACTGGGTTACAAAATAAACTGGAAAGCCAAATTCTTCCTAAACTTCACTGGTCAGAAGCTGGTTTGTGCCTTGATGTAAAAGGTTTGTTCCCTATTTCTAATGTTTCCAGCTCTCATAGTATATGGCGTCCTTGAAGCCCTGGCCATGCACTTCTATTATTAAATCTCAATTTTCTTTAAAACAATTGAAGAAATAAACAGAATGAAACGAAGAAAAAAGTAGACAAAAGAAGAAAAAGAAAGAAACTGACACACTTCCCATTTGTGGTGGATAACTTGACAAAAGACTTCAAAGGCTGACATGGGTTCAAGGCAAGACTGGACAAATACATAAGAAATACATAAGAAATAAGTGCACTCTGTGTTACTAATTATACAGAAACCACTTCTAGATGTTGCTACATGAAAACAGTTGGAGACTGGGAGAATATGAGAGGAGAGTATCATATAGAATCATAGAATCATAGAATGATTTGGGTTGGAAAGGACCTTAAAGATCATCAAGTTCCAACCCCCCTGCCATGGCAGGGACACCCTCCACTAGACCACGTTGCTCAAAGCCTCATCCAGCCTGGTCTTGAAC
>VZTO01025601.1:5181-15710 GCA_013400615.1 Syrrhaptes paradoxus
TATTCCTATAAAATTTTGGAAATCTACAGATATTTAACTCAAAGCCAAAAGCAACTGAATCAGGCTAAGCAGAAATAAAAAATCAGTCTACTATGCTGAGAAATTAAAGGACATGTTGTAAATAATAGCTATTATGGGTTGGGTTTTTTTTTTTTGTTAAGTTTTTGGGTAAATGAAATAAGTAAAAGATAACTCTTGATACAGGCAAAATAGTAGAGTCACTGTTTAATCTCAACACTCCCATCACTTGCCAATTGTACAGACATAATTGCTTCATAACAATTATTATTTTTCTTTTTAAATTGTCTTCCACCACTGGTCTGAGGAATACTTCAGACCATTCGATCATCTACAGGAGCTCAAATCTACGCATAAGTTTTCTAACAAATTTTCTGCTATGGAACTGACTGATTTTGGTCAAAACACCTAAATGTAACTATACAATCTACAGAAGAACAAGGAGCATCACAAGCGACATCAAGCTTTTGAAACCTGTGCACCAGAGAAAAGAGGAGAAAATATAAGTAAGAAAATCTTAGAAATTTATTTCCTGAGGCTGTAAGCCAGGGGCTGGCAATACAACCAAAAAATCAGGAAGATTTTTAAATGTGTCATCAGAAACCAATCTTTTAATTTGGAGTTCTGGTGTGTTATTAGGCTGGTCATAAAGTTAAACTACATATTTAAATAGGAATTGGATTTTGCATTTGTTTAAGTGGACTGCTCATTTAATTGAGCTCCCGGTGTTCAAGCACGAAACAAGCTTTTCATTTTTGCATAATTCACAGAATTTATGATGGTCCCTTAAGTAATCAAAAGAAATTACACAACTAAAATAAGAATCTTAGTACTGGGGGAAGGGTCATTTGTATAGAGATAAATCTAGGTCCTGTGTGTAGAGATGGTAGTTAAAGCCACGAAAACAGATGAGGTTGTTGAGAGGAACATATAAAAGGTTGCAAATCAACATGGCTGCACAACCTCCATGACCTTCCCTCAATGCTACGCAAGTTGCTGCAGAAATCAGTGATTTCAGGGTTTAGTACTGCCACCAAAATATATGTCTGTTCTTAAGAAAAGAAAGAAGTTTTACTGTTTCTACACTCACACAACTGCCTATCACCCCCTCATCCTGACCGAAAAAGGAACCAAGTGGCAGGAATACACCATTAAACCCAGTGCGGTAATTATATTAGAGAAACATGGAGAAACGTGAAGACACCAAAGCAGAACTTTGACCTGCGTTAAAGCCTTGCCAAAACTACAGCAGTATTCTAAAGCAAGAAAAGAAAGGATTTGTACATTTAAGAGGCTAAAGAGGCTCAACAGGTGAGCACTTGGAGTCAGGAAAGGAGAGAGAGAAGAAACAACCAGCGGCTAGGACGTCTTGGTTGGATGTAGGTCTGTGATGAGGGCACATTCAGCTGCGGTGGAGAACAGCCTCCCTAGTGATTATTCATAATCAACACACACAAAATGAGTAGTAGTAGAGGGTTGCTTTTATCTTTAACAGTGTTATAGAAATATGAATGAAAATAGTGAAGTGCAATTATTTTCGGATATCTTTTGTTAAAAAATAATTGAAAAATCTTCATCAAAAAAAATCTTGTGAGGACATTGGGGTCTGATCTAAATTTAACTTTTGATCAAATAACAAAGTAACACAAAATTCAGTAAGATGGTCTGAACATTCATTAAAAAAAAAAAAAGAAATTAAGAAGCTCAGCAGTTGAATTTCCTTAGTTCCATTACAATATTATTTTCTCTGTTAGATAATTATTTTGTCAAAAGAATCCACAGGGAATCCTTCTAGTTTTTAGTTAAAATTTTGATACCAAAAAAAACCCCAAACCTAAACCAAATCGTCTAAATCTGAAAACAAATACAAATCAATGATGATTTTTCTTAACCATTGTTAATGAAAAAAAAATACATTTTTGGCATCACCTGTAAAAGTTTGTTCAGGACTGAAGTGTAAAAACTATTTTAAAAAGATTTTAATAATTACTTCTGAATCCTAAAATTCTCTGGAATATTGAAGCACAAGGTATACTAGGATCTACCACAAGGGTATTCTCTGTAAGTATATAACTTGTTCTGTTAACAAGATGCTTAATTATGTCTTCGAGGGGTGAAATGAGGAGAATATCCAATGCTCCGGGTAAACAGTGAGCAATAGAAAAATGAAGTGTCAGGGAATATACAAAGGTTAGAAAGTCGAGGTCAGAATAAAATAGGATGGACAATTGATTCAGGTGAGTCTTTGCAGTCCCACAGGGAGATCAAGTTCTGAGCAGGGAGCACTTCTCCTGAAAGAGAAGGAAAGACTCAAAAATAACAAATAGAAATAAAAAAATACTTGGTGCAGTCACTCATATGCATAAGAGACTTTCAGCAACTGAAGACTGGAGATTCAGAGCCAAGCAGTAGCTAGGACCTCTCAAGTCAAGTGAGAAAATGATACTGTAAATTCAGAGCAGTTACGTCTACCTAATGGCACCCTCCCCAGAGAAATTTCGTGTTAGGACCCTGTTAGCCAGATTCCCATCCTCCTGACTGATACACTCAGAAGCTCTGAGGCGAGGGTTAGTTGGAAATGTATGTCTTCGACAAAGTTTTTCAAATTAAGCAAACACCCTAAAAATTTGGAGTCACACAATACAATAGCTCTGCAAAAGACAGAAAGTGTTCACCACTTGAAAAATATCTTAACAAAACTTAGTAATAATATTCTAACCTTTTTATAAATACTGACCTTATTCCAGTGTTACTGCTTTTGGTGAGATTAATGATGAAGCAAAGGTTACAGTTGCCAGAACATGGGTTTATCTGTGTCAACTACAAACTTTCGAAGAATACACACCAAATTTTGAGTACTTCTGTTATTTAAATGCTACAGGTTATTCTTTACAAAATAACTTCTCATTGTGCAAAAATATTCCTGTTTTAGTAAAAATTTCAGATATTAGAAAACTGCTCCTACTCACATAACCTAGAAGTTGAAAGAAAAATATGTTTCTGATGCCTCTCTATGTGCAACAAGATAACTTACTCTGGATATTGAAAGCTAATGGGAAATCCACATAATTTTAAATTTGATTTCAAAAGATCTTGTAGGTAAAAGTTATCTTTAAATGTCTTACTGGAGGTTTTATGGTCCATATGAAAAGAATATAAATGCTAATAGCAATATGCATTTTCATCCCACATCATGTTGCTTTTAAAAGTAACTCTTCAAAACAAGGTTCAACGTAAACAGAAATACGATTAGTATAATTGCATACAATGAGAAAATACAACATTTTTGCAGTTTTTTTGGTATACAGTTTGATTACATCTGAGTTTACAAGGTGCAGATTATGCTGTGCTCTAAATGACAACCACAGTTAAATTTGCCCATGGCTAAGTGTTAAAAGTTCGCAATAAATTGTCAATTGTTGATAAAAATTAAACTTACTGAATTCACAGTTAAATGATCCAGATGTGGCGTCAGATTAAAACTCTGCAACCTTTGAAACATAAAACAAAAAGAAATGCTCATTTTTTTTTCTGTTTCTAAGTATGTGCTTATTTAGTTCTCATTCTGTTTTGTAAAATAATTTGATTTGTGGTCACGGTCAGAGAAGAGATACTGTGTATATGCCTTTACTTTTAGTCTCCCAAGAACTAGCCAGGTTTTATTTCTATATTTGTATAAATAAAGACATAAAGAGATATTGAGATATTTTAAGGGAATTTACTATGAGGGTGGTGAGGCACTGGCCCAGGTTGCCCAGAGAAGCTGTGGATGCCCCATCCCTGGAGGTGGTTCAAGGCCAGACTGGATGAGGCTTTGACTAACCTGGGCTACTGGGAGATATCCCTCCCATGGCAGGGGGGGTGGTATTGGATGGTCTTTAAGGTCCCTTCCAAACCAAACCATTCTGTGGGTCCATAATACAAATCAGAAACCCAACTTCTAGCTGGTATTCAGTGGAATTTGTTCATGGCTATGATCATCTCTTTCATTCTTGTCTACTCAAAAGTCACGATTGCACTTTGTGGCCAGCTAAGATATTGTTCATTTTCCATCACAGATGGTAAACTCCTACCACTTATTTCTGGTTCTATGTAGAGTGAAGTGAACACCACAGTCGCTGCTGCTACAGGAATTTTTTCCTTCTTTTTACAGATCCAAACATTCACACTGGTAAAAGAATAATTCAAATATTGCAGAAGAACTAATCTGAAGTATGAACTAGCATAACCAAAACTTGCAGTTAACGTTAGAAACTTGGAGTCGCATAATGTTTTCTGTGCTTTTGATATCCACTCTAACTTTTTAATTTTAATTATTGAAACATAAAGGTACATTTTAATTAGTATGCCTAAACTTTACATGCTAACTTTATATTACATTGCATTATCCATATTTTCCCCATCAGGTTTCTCTTTTAAAAAGAAAGAAAAAAGAAGCTAGCTATATCTATTAGAGCTTCCCAAGGTCATTGGTCTGTGTCTTTTTCTGCTCCTCAACAAAGTACTCATCTTTTTCTCAGTTTCCTGTCAGTATACCATGATATCCTTCACATCTGTCTGTGCTTTTGCTTTTATTAGCAGAAAATACAGCCATAGCTTTAGTGTCATGTGTACTATAAAGACAGGATTTTCAAGAGATTTGACAACTCTCATATTTTCCGAAGTATTCTCAGTGTAACACAGAAACAGTTTATTACTGTTAAGTAGTGACTGTCTCTTCAGCTTGAATAATGAAGTCCTCTAGGTCAATATTTTATACAATGATGCATTTAAAGAAGCATTCCTCTGCAGTCTAGCACTAAAACAATAGGTGTCAGAAATCTGTGTATTATCAATCTTAGGTGCCACTATAATCAATCTAATTCTTTGAGTAGTGAAAATACAATATGTTACTGTGTTAAACCAAGAATTTTCTTCCTCCAAAATGTTTATAAAAGAACATAATAAAATTATTTATAGAGGCCAGCTCTACTGTACAAGGTAGAATAAATTTAACCTTCTATGAACAGTGCTTTCAGCTGCAGGAGATTTACATCTGTTACCTGTAAAACAGATTTCTACAAGGTGTTGCAACATTGTTTTTGAGAATTATACAGGCACCCAAGCAAAACATTAAGGGTCTTCATTGTTCACAATATCTCTCCTCACACTAAAATTTGAAAATCACCACAAATTTAAAAATCACATATCATTAATTAATATACATAAAATTTTGACTTCTACCCCAAAATGCCACAGTTCTTGAAACAAGATCTTTTAGTAGGTCAGTTTTGCAAGTATCATAGAATAAAAAAATAAAAGAATAAGCATTCAGACAAATAATTAGAAAATAAGATAACTAGTGCAATTTTAACAGCAGAAGCTATAAACCATTGTCCTGGGTTAAGCTGAGACAGAGTTAACTTTAGTCATAATAGCTAGCAGGAGGCTGTGTTTTGGATTTGTGCTCANCATCTCTGTTTTCTGAGTGTGGTTTCAAGACTCTCCCTGTTCCAGGATCATTGCCTGGGAACAGGCTGACCCTTGGTAATCCGGTGAGGGGGGGCAGTATCACTGTGTATCACTTACTCATATGTAAGTATATATATGTATATGTTCGTATATAGTATATATACTATTATTTTCAATATTATTGTAGTTTAGTTATTAAATTGTTTTTATCACAACCCACGAGTCCTTTATTCCCTTTACACCTTTAGTTCTCAACCCCATTTTTTGGGGGGGAGGAGGGGGTATGGGGGGTGGATTGAGTGAGTGGGTGTGTATGGGTTGGCCCCCAACCAAGGGCAAACCCACTACAACCATATCCAGCATGAACATTTAATCAGATATACATCAACCTTGCAAACACTTAAAATAGTGAATAATCTTTTTCATACAAATAATTCTGCAGAATTCAGTTATGCATATAGTTAAGTAGTTTTTTTATTTCTTTGAGGATACAGACATTCTTAATATCAAGAATTCTTAGTAAAACACATTATTTGATATATTTTCTATGTTTTGGATCATTTCATTCAAGTAACAAAAATGTTCTACAAATACTAAACCATTTCAGATGTCTCTGTGTAGCTGTTCTAGCATTTCTGAGAATAAAAATTTGTTCTATTTGCTTGCAGCTTCTGCTAAACAAAAAATAGTAAGAGACCTATAGCAAACTAAGACATTCTCATTTTTTGAGGTTCTTTACGCTGTTTCCTCCATGTGTTTTTTCAGACATATTCTTCCCCAAGCATACACACTCAGGTAAATACGAGTTTAAACTCACAGCAATGTTGATGTTAGATATATGACAACTACCTGCGGTAGACTACCACCCTTCTGAGTGACTACCCAGAAAAGATGGTATTCCTCCTTTCCCAGATCAAGGAGCGTTCACCAATACTTAAGACCCAAGGAAAAAAAAATATTCACATCAGCTTATTTATTGATCTTCAAAGTGTGTTACAAATATAGCTTATCTCCCCAAGACCTCACAGAATTCACTTATTGTACTGTACAGATGTATAAACTGGCCTGTGGAACTTAAGGGACTCACACAAGGGCATGGGATGAGTATGTATCATAATGAGGATTAGATTTCAGGAACTTCCTGCTTAAAGCCTGTGTTCATACTCTAATGCCTTTCAGAATGAATAAATTACATCTTTTCAATAAAAGCCCAGCCCTAGAGCTTGCTCATTCTTACATAGTACCCTTATAAGACTCTTAATATGTCAGAACAAATGTAGTTTTAAATGTAGACTACTGAGAAAATTCAGTTTCTCCTTAGCACCATGAAGGAAAATCTGTGCAAGTGTTCTCTTGTAAATTGACTCTAAAATCAATTTAATTTGGAGGAAGAGGGTTTTCTTCTCTATGTTCACTTTCTGAAGCAACTACCTGTGCAGAAGATTTGTTTACAGAGTCCGCGTACACAAAGTGGTTTGAAATGTAGAGCAGATGAACACACTCATTCTGCATCTTCATAGACACACCTTTTGGTAAAATAACATCACATTGAATAATTATTTTTCCACAGCACAACTGTCCTAACAAAACAACTCCACTCTGCTCTACATTTTCTAAATCTTCACTGGTCACTCTCCCCAGTCACAATATACTTTTTCTCCTCTCAAGGAGCAGATCCGTGGGAGGTCACAAGACTGCTTTTCTATGATGAAAGATATCCAGACATTATAAAACTACAGTCCACTAGGAAATGTTTTGTTCTGTTGTTGCAAAACACAGGATACGAATCAGTATTTTTCTGTGACATTGTCAGTTGTAGAAGATTTGTGTTGAAATGTGGTTTGGTACAAAAAAGCCATCCCCCCTACCCATTCCCAACTGGGTCCAGTCGGCTACTGGCTGTTCAGGCAAAAACAAAAAAAGAGGGACTGACTCTCAGGTGACTAAAACACCCAAAGCAATAATAGAAAACATCACAACAGAATCTGCAAAATGAGACTAACTACTAGAACACACAGGAATTTTTGTAGAAACCATTGCTTAAAATAGTTTTGATCTGAATCCACAAAGTCTGCCTTATTCCTGAGGGAGAAGAAGTCACACTAGAATTGATCTTAGCTGTGTATAAGGCATCACATCACTAACTAGATATCACAGTTATCCTTGTTACTTCTTTTTCAATAGGTGAATACACAAAAAAGTAACAGATACTGTTCTTTGTTTAGTCTCCAAAGCTCTGGAGTTTCCAAAAATTACAAGATCCTAAATATTTGACAGTATGATCTGATGTTATGTTTGTGAGGACTAAAAAACTAAAACTTCTGGAAAAGCACCCACCACTTTCTAACCACAAATATTACCGTGCAGAGGACAGCATAACTGATCTGTCAGATTCTTTCATGCCGTTAGATGAGGAAGCAGATGGGAATATTTTGTTATGATAATACATCAGGATTAGTACAGAACTAGTATAATGTAGAAGAATTCTGCTCCCTTTATTTCATAACTTGTCTTCTACTTGCTCATTTCTCATTTCTATAACATTAAAAATATATTAAATAGAAAGTTAAGCTAACAGACAAGTTAGGTCTGACATGTACAAGTTCAGAATCCGGCCTTTATTACATAAATACTATCACCATTTATGTAAACTTTCAGATACAATTAGTCTAAGCAACTTCCATATCACAGTATTATTCTAAATTACAGCTGATGGTAATTACAAACTGGAGCAAGAGTAGAGGACATTATCATGTAAGAATCTCTCCATTGCCTGAAGATACATAAAAGCAACTAAGATGTCAGCCTGGCTCTTGCAAATGCTCTAGCTGCAGCTTTTTCATTATGCCCTGATATAATGTAATTTTGTCAAGGGCCTTGCCAACCTGGAACAGATGCTGCAGCTCAGATCACAATGCATTGCAATTCAGCACATAATATTTTTCTAAAAAGGAAGAAAGGAAAAGGAGTGCACACAGGAGGGAGTACTTGATCAGCTGCTTTCCGTAGTCACTGCCAATGGACATCAGATGAAATGCCTAATGTTGTCTGTTGTTTTTAGTCAGATAGGTGCTGGAGCTAACATCCAGAATTAGAACACTGACCCCAAGCTCTGAAGCCCAGATCTACACTCTGAAAGATTTGAAACAACATTGTAATAATCTAAATAAATTACATTTTAATATTACATCACTAATCTTTCATTCTGATGATCTTTGAAATAGGTCACAGTGGAAGGAATTGTAGCCTGCCTAAGTCAAGAAGTACTGACAAAGTCAACAAGAAAAACCAGGATGTAATCAATATCTTGTTTTATATTCTTATTTTAACTCTGTCAGGATTTGGTGCGATCTTGGATTACAATACTTGATTTCTAGATAAAAGTAAGATGTCCAGTAATAATCTTATTGATTAATAATGTCTTAGATGATATGAAGTTATTATCCATGAGATCAGCACAAAGCTGAATGCTGAGGTTACCCCCATTGCCTGCTCTGGCCTTAGTGAGGTCCCAACGTGCTTCAGTACTTCAGTACTGTTGGTTTGTACTGGCCAGCAGCCTCATCTCTATTAAGAAATAGCCGCAACTGATAAAGAGTTCTTCTTCTCTTTGGCTTTTTAATCACTTACTGTATCTGAGCACTCAAAATGTTCCGAGAAGTCATGGTTAAGTTCTTTTTTATTGTGTTGTCTGTTTGCTGCAATTATAAATATAGATTCAGAAGAGACAGAAAGAGGAAACATGAAACTTTATGGGCTTTCTACCTTCGCCTTTTAAACTTATTTAACAATTTTTATTTTAGCTTTCTCCTTATTTTCCTTGAAAAATAAGAATCAAGAGAATAAGCATAAAGAGATTTTAAGCAGAAATCAGCAAGGTAAGCATACACCCTGGGCTTGTATCCAGCAGAGCCCTTGGTTCCTGTGTATCTCTATTAATTTTTACTAGAGTCTGAATGTACATGTTCATGAACAGGAAAAAAGGGGAAGAAGTGCCTTTAGCAGGTTATTGCTGCATGAAATAATGTCAAATTTGGTAAAGTCATTATATAAACATGGTGATGAATACTATATGAAACATCCTTCTTTAAAACAAAAATCAGTGTAAGCATTCTAATCCTTAACAGCTGAAAAAATAGAAAACTCATATATACGATTTTCAATATTTCTTATAACTAACAGCTTTTCCAAATAAAGTTTTAACAAATCATGACAATTGATAGAAGCAAACCTCAAAAGTGAAATAAATTAACTGAAGTGCTACAGTGATACAAAGAATAAACTGAATCTGATGAACTGCAGTTAATGTGCATTACTGATTAACCAAAAAACGCTTTTCCTTAACAAAAGTCTTCATATAAACATTTGTATTATTGTTTCATTCCTTTTCTTTTTGTTGAAATCTTAGTGCCTATAGTGAAGGTAGCTATTTCAAAGGGAGCAATAAATAGGGGACTACGCCACACTTTTGTAAATGGATTATCAACATCCCATTTAATATTTTTTCTAAGTTGCTTTTGTCAAGAATTAACTGCCTCCTAAACCATCCATGCACACATACTGAATTTTTAAGTGTATGGTTAGAAAGAATTTGAAATACATTTGACCACAAGCGTTACAATATAAATGGCTTATCACATTCTTCCACTCAAAGAAATAACTGCAGGAGAAGTTGCAGAACGGTGTTTATTTTTCTTTCGGTTACCTAATACTTTCATAGTAACCTGTTTTCAGCTTCTCATCAAATTTTGATTTACCTAAAATATTCAGGCTGAAACCTGCATGGTTTTTGTTGCTTTAAGACACTTTTCAAAGCACTTGGAAAAGATTTCATCCCATTTCATTCATCAGGGAAGATTTGGTGGTTTTGCCAGTAACACTGCTGGTGTTTCCAGAATATTTTTAAGGCATTTGATACTTTGCTTTAGAACAAAGGTTTTACATTTAGGTAGAAAACAGTCCTGAGCTAAATTCTTTTTGACATAAATTTCTTTAAAATCTATTAATTATATTAATCTATTAATTAGATTAACTATTTCAGTGGCAGGGATGAATACTGA
>VZTO01025602.1:0-69497 GCA_013400615.1 Syrrhaptes paradoxus
CAGTGGGCCTACATTGCTATACACAATAAATAAATACACATATACACACACACAATTATATTTGTCTTTACAGAGGGAGATCTATAACATCTCTGTAAAGATAGCTCTTACATGATCCAGATGTTCAAATGCTCAGTGTGGACTTGAGCTCAGATACACATAGCTCCTACTGCTGCTGAGCCTCAGAAGGTTGAAAATGAATTTTTAGTGACTTGAGTTATTTCAGAATACTCAGGTGACTAAGGTTTCACAGGCCAAGTTGGCTGCTCAGAGTTGCAGGACAGAGAAATACTAATCTGCCATAAGTGCCTTCAGAAAACCCCCCACTGCTGGGGACTGGGAAAGAACTCTAGTATAGGTATTGGCACACCTGCCTGGAATCACTGGAATTTTTCTGAATCCTCCAGTAGAAAGTCAAGCCAGTAACACAATTGCTGTGCACTTTCTAATTAATGTGTTCACAAGGCATGTATATAGGTAAAAAATAATTTAACTGCTTCAGAGATGGAGTAACTGAGAATCATAAATGGGAATAGGCTTGCCATGCAGATGTAGTAACTCAGTTCCTTAGAGAATACTGATTTTCTGCAGATTTTTTCATCCTAGAGGTATCACCCTGTGATGTAGATGAGACATTAACTGCTAACACCTTTTTCTCCCCCTCATTCCACTGTATGTGGTACTACACGCACAAAGGGTGTGTATGGCTGGGCCTAGCTTATGCCAACACTATTGGGCAGGACAAGGGGTACTAAGAATAACCGATATAAAGTAGAGCAGCCTTAAGCCTGCCACATATGAAATTAGAGACGTAACCCCCGGCTAGCTGGATTACCTGTCAGCTGAAGTGTCTTAAATCCATTCTGGCATCTTTCCATTCTGAGCTGACTGAAGCGTATTTTGTTACAGTTTAAGATCTTAAGATGCTATAAAGCCTTACAAGAGAAGGAACTGCTCCCTTTTAATTTACTTACCATGTCATTATAAGTAAAACAGCCAGACTGAAACCCATGCTAGGTCTCAAAACACATTAAATTGATGTTTTGTTGTACAGAGGTGTACCTGGTGCTCAGCAGTTGTACCCCAAAAGGATGGGGAAAGATCCTTAGTCCCCTAGCTTTTTTTACATTATTTTATGTATAGTTACACACAGACATCTTTTTTTATCATTCTCTTTTTTAATTTTTTTTTACGGAGTCCTGGTTGTTAGCCAGTTCATATGGTTACTTGCCCGCTCATACGCTTATTATGTGTTTGTGCTCACTTCTGTGTGTACATATGCACACATACGTATACAGCTTTGTCCAGCCTGGAATGGTTTTAGCTGCATTTAGACTGTCTAAGCCCAAGTCTGCAAGGATACAAGCCCCGGAGAGCACTGCATTATGAAATGAAGAAGGGCCTGTTGCATCTGCAGGCATGGCATGTGTGCCTCTCCACTTCCTGACAGCCTGCCTGTCCCCTGCAGCCTCAGCTGTGCACCAGCTCTGGGAAAAACAATCTGTTACAACCACAAACCCAGAAATGTTGGAGCCGTGGCAGTATTTCATCTAGCAGTTTGTCACACTGCTTGTAAGAAAGATGGGGATTGTTAGTTTAATATACCAGGATTTTACAATTGAGCCAGTTAATCAGAATTGCCTGCAGAATTATTTCAGAAAAGTCCAAAACATTTGCTAGGAGCCTGAAATAGCAAAAAGATTTCTAGGCAAAGATGCCTGTCCATTGGGCAGGGAGGGAGGAAGAAAAAAGCAGATTAAGTCCAAAGCTTTACTTGTTTCCAACACAGCCATCATCAAATGCCTGCAGCTTCAGATTTGCATGTGTGTAAGCAAATAACATATGACTTCTGTGAAGAGCCAAAGGCTTTATTGCTACCACAAAAAATGGTACCACATTTATGCTGGTACCACAGCATAGGTATTGCAGAATCATAAAAAGTCAAATCATTGTAGTTTTTAGAGATGCCACCATCTCATGTCAAGGATATGGCATTTACTTCAAAGAACTGTATAAAGATGACTTAGTGACACATTCACCTAGTAATTGCAAGTATGTTTTTATTTACTAGTGTTTACTACTTTACTTAGTAGTTGGAGGTTTGGGGTTTTTGCTATGAAACACAAAGAAGCTCTTCTGGAATAGTGGTACTTCTTTGTACTCCTAAACTCAGATCAGTTTCCAGGAGCAAATATTTGAGAAGCAGACAACTAAGGTAACCATGACAACACTAAAACAATATTTGTAGTTTACTACTTGTAAAAACCTGCTTGCTGGGTTTTTCAAAGGTAATTTTGTTTAAATGCACTGTGAAAGATGTAGCTCACAAATAGGGAAGTCATGCTGAGTCTTTTACTCTGACAAACCCCATAGCCTTCTACTGTTGCTAATACTTTGGCCCTTCAAATAAGACACAGAAGCATAAGACTATTCACATAAACAAAAAATATTTACAAATGAGGACAGAAGTGCAAGTTCCAGAAGCAGCCCAGATTTTGCAGCCATCTTGGCATTTTACAGAAGATATTATACACATAAGGCCACTAAAACAGACTAAGCTGGCGACTTGAGGAGAAGTTGTGTGAGATACAAAAAAAATATTCTTTCACTTACAGGTAACAGCATTAAAATTTTAACATTGAGGCAGAACTGACTAAACCACAAATAGAAGGTTTTTGTATTTAAAATGGAAACATTCTTACTTTCCTCAGATACATTCTTTCTTACAGTTCAACCACAAGAGAGTTTTNGAGCAGCCTTAAGCCTGCCACATATGAAATTAGAGACGTAACCCCCGGCTAGCTGGATTACCTGTCAGCTGAAGTGTCTTAAATCCATTCTGGCATCTTTCCATTCTGAGCTGACTGAAGCGTATTTTGTTACAGTTTAAGATCTTAAGATGCTATAAAGCCTTACAAGAGAAGGAACTGCTCCCTTTGAATTTACTTACCATGTCATTATAAGTAAAACAGCCAGACTGAAACCCATGCTAGGTCTCAAAACACATTAAATTGATGTTTTGTTGTACAGAGGTGTACCTGGTGCTCAGCAGTTGTACCCCAAAAGGATGGGGAAAGATCCTTAGTCCCCTAGCTTTTTTTACATTATTTTATGTACAGTTACACACAGACATCTTTTTTTATCATTCTCTTTTTTCATTTTTTTTTACAGAGTCCTGGTTGTTAGCCAGTTCATATGGTTACTTGCCCGCTCATACGCTTATTATGTGTTTGTGCTCACTTCTGTGTGTACATATGCACACATACGTATACAGCTTTGTCCAGCCTGGAAAGGTTTTAGCTGCATTTAGACTGTCTAAGCCCAAGTCTGCAAGGATACAAGCCCCGGAGAGCACTGCATTATGAAATGAAGAAGGGCCTGTTGCATCTGCAGGCATGGCATGTGTGCCTCTCCACTTCCTGACAGCCTGCCTGTCCCCTGCAGCCTCAGCTGTGCACCAGCTCTGGGAAAAACAATCTGTTACAACCACAAACCCAGAAATGTTGGAGCCGTGGCAGTATTTCATCTAGCAGTTTGTCACACTGCTTGTAAGAAAGATGGGGATTGTTAGTTTAATATACCAGGATTTTACAATTGAGCCAGTTAATCAGAATTGCCTGCAGAATTATTTCAGAAAAGTCCAAAACATTTGCTAGGAGCCTGAAATAGCAAAAAGATTTCTAGGCAAAGATGCCTGTCCATTGGGCAGGGAGGGAGGAAGAAAAAAGCAGATTAAGTCCAAAGCTTTACTTGTTTCCAACACAGCCATCGTCAAATGCCTGCAGCTTCAGATTTGCATGTGTGTAAGCAAATAACATATGACTTCTGTGAAGAGCCAAAGGCTTTATTGCTACCACAAAAAATGGTACCACATTTATGCTGGTACCACAGCATAGGTATTGCAGAATCATAAAAAGTCAAATCATTGTAGTTTTTAGAGATGCCACCATCTCATGTCAAGGATATGGCATTTACTTCAAAGAACTGTATAAAGATGACTTAGTGACACATTCACCTAGTAATTGCAAGTATATTTTTATTTACTAGTGTTTACTACTTTACTTAGTAGTTGGAGGTTTGGGGTTTTTGCTATGAAACACAAAGAAGCTCTTCTGGAATAGTGGTACTTCTTTGTACTCCTAAACTCAGATCAGTTTCCAGGAGCAAATATTTGAGAAGCAGACAACTAAGGTAACCATGACAACACTAAAACAATATTTGTAGTTTACTACTTGTAAAAACCTGCTTGCTGGGTTTTTCAAAGGTAATTTTGTTTAAATGCACTGTGAAAGACATAGCTCACAAATAGGGAAGTCATGCTGAGTCTTTTACTCTGACAAACCCCATAGCCTTCTACTGTTGCTAATATTTTGGCCCTTCAAATAAGACACAGAAGCATAAGACTATTCACATAAACAAAAAATATTTACAAATGAGGACAGAAGTGCAAGTTCCAGAAGCAGCCCAGATTTTGCAGCCATCTTGGCATTTTACAGAAGATATTATACACATAAGGCCACTAAAACAGACTAAGCTGGTGACTTGAGGAGAAGTTGTGTGAGATACAAAAAAAATATTCTTTCACTTACAGGTAACAGCATTAAAATTTTAACATTGAGGCAGAACTGACTAAACCACAAATAGAAGGTTTTTGTATTTAAAATGGAAACATTCTTACTTTCCTCAGATACATTCTTTCTTACAGTTCAACCACAAGAGAGTTTTTGCAGCTGTATTATAAATGCCTGACAATTGTGGCTGGAAATAGGGACTGCTCTGTAACTAGCACAGGAAGGCTGGATACAACCAGTGCTGCAAAGCATTCCTCTGAGAAATGGGAAACCGAAGCAAATAGCGAAGGGGTATAGTGAGAGGATATATCCAAAAAGAATCTATAGTGTTATTTATTTTCTGTTTTGCAACATACAAATTATGTTCTTTCCATGATTGACTAAGTTGGCAGGTGCTTAGTTTAGTACCTTCTGTGTCAGCCAAAGAACAGGCATTTGTTCTCTACAGAGGGAAAGATAAAACTTCTACTTCTGATTCCCTCTCAGCAGAAAAATAATTTAGAAATTTGGCTACCACATCTGGGGTACACAGACTATATACAAAAAAAAACAAAGGTATGTTTGTAACCTTAACTTACGACCTGTCACAGCAAAATAGTCAAGAGACCCAGTGTCCCATTTGCCTTCCCTGCCAAGCTTATTTCATTTACGCTGCACAAATGTTTCCTCTAACCTCCCGGACAAACTTTTTCCAGCTTTTGTAAAGGCTTTTGGACCCTGAACATTCCTTAATGTCTTGATCCTGTCTTGAACCAGTCCCAAGTAGCCCACCAAGAAAACTTCACTGAATGACATGGATGGACATGAATGATGGAGACAAGAAACAGGAGAAATCTTGGCAGCAGGAGGCAGACTGAGAAGTTGCAGGGAAATGTCCTGAGCAGCATTAGAAATTATATGGACAGGTATGGAAAGAAAAAACTGAGTATAAATTCACGTACAACCAAGATGTAAGGGGAGGTCAAGGTCTGCTTGATGACATGGAAGAAGTGGGAAGCATAGTACAGAATATGGTCCAAATAATGTAGCTGCAGTTTCATAGGTGCATTAAACACAGATAAACAAGCACCCTTTGAGAAAACCTCTCATATTGTAATTTTTTTTGAGTCTTTCTTGTAACTTTTCAGAAGTCAGTACCGCAAGTTTATCATAGGCTCTGAGGCTAGAGAGTCTCTCAAGCAACCACCTAACTCAGCTGTACTGAGGGACGATAATGCCTCTATACACTGCCGTGATTGACCGTAACTCCTAATTACAATACAGAGTTTCTGGCCTGCCTTTCACATGAATGAATTAGGAACAAAGTCATGAAAGACAGCATGGCAACGAGTCAGCAGCTTGTCATTTAGATGACATTTCTATACTTTTGAGGCAACCATGAAAGTTGCTACCTTTGTTAATACCTTTTCCAACCAGTGGCACACTTTGGTGTGCGAGGGTAACAGTTGAGGACTGCACTTCCTAGCTCTGCCACATGCAGTTTTGCCAATATTAACTACAAATCTTGAAATCTGAAATGTTTCTTGAAGTTGCTACTGCCTTAAACTTGAAATAGTTTCTATTTAAAGTTCGTAGGATTAGCAACTCTGTAACTATTTGAATTAACGTCAGTCAAAGATTTTGTGTCAGTCACATCCTGGGAGATTTGGTCATGAAGACTTTTAGAAGACTGTGAACAATTCCTTCCTCCCTTTCCACTTTGGGGGCAGAAAATACCAAACAAATGCATTTGTAGCTTAGTGGTGTGTTATCAGCTCTAATTTTAAGTCATCCCATCAAAGATGACAGATTATCACCCTGTTGATAACATGGGGTTGTTTCAACACAAAGAAATCTTTCTAACTTGACATCCAGTCTGAAGGCAGAGTTTTTGGAAGCCCCCAGTGCTGTACAGCTCTGCCTAGAAACACACAGAAAATGGTTTGTATTTCACAGAGATTAACAAAGAATGACATTCACTTTTTAAATGTTTGCCAACTAGAACTAGTAGCTATATCGCATCACTTAGTTCTTAGTGCTAGATGAGGACTTCAATGTATTTTGCCTATGGCAAACAAATGAGCTTACAGTTAAACAGAGTATATTGATCCCCTCCTTGGACCAGGGTACATTACTGGGTATAGTCTCATGAGCAGATAAACAGATAAGAAGATGAGTGAGGAACGAATGGCTGTTTCCCTGAAACTCTGGGTAATATTGTTTAAATATCCATTCATTTGGATTAAAAAGGGGGTTAGTTGCAGAAAGATTACTATGAAAGCAGGACTGTGAGAAACTTCCTGGGTCATCCAACTCAGCTTTCTCCTGCTATGGATCCTCTTTCATCCTCAAGACATACTTGTTCCTCTTATATCACCATAGGTGTTGCAGGAGGTTTTTCTGTGACTTTACCTTGGAGGAATTACTTCCTCTGTCTGTAGGAGTTTTGAAGGTTTTCTAGATGTGTGGCAGAAGCAAGTGGCCTTTACATGCCTCTACTGACTGTTGATGCTCCAGGTCATCATGGTTTCGAGTTACGGTGAAGTTGAGACCAACCACTTCAGTGCCCAGGTGCACAAAGATGTTCAAAATGAGTGAACAGGAAGCAATTGTAAGATACCATCACTGATGGCTATTTAGAGTAGACTTTGAAGGCTCCCTTCAAGTCTTAACATAATAGTGTTACATCAGCAACTGGCTGGTAGCTCTACTGTAACAGAATGAACTGTGAGATTATGCTTTCTGAATCAGAAGGAGCTCTGTGAAATCAGAATTGAGATATTTTGACAAACTGCCATGTTCAAGCTCCTGTTACTGTTACCTAACCTATAGCTCTTATACAGATTAAAAAAGCTACACATGATGTCAGCTGTGCAAACATGTTTTTCCTTAATCGAAGGAGTTGCTGCTGTTAGTCTGTAACAGCTTAATTTCTTTCAGTCAGTTGTGTTCCAAAAAC
The DNA here is from genome assembly GCA_013400615.1 of Syrrhaptes paradoxus. NCBI lineage: Eukaryota > Metazoa > Chordata > Aves > Pterocliformes > Pteroclidae > Syrrhaptes > Syrrhaptes paradoxus. Next base: position 7,510 of record VZTO01025602.1, read on the forward strand.
TCTGCTATGCCCTTTACATTATTTAATAAAATGAACATCTGAAATAGGGTACATTTTTTGTTTATCTGTGGATACTTTAGGTTGCCCCTTTGCTATTTTTTAAACAGAAAGACACATGTGGAGTCATTCCTAGTATTTAAGAAAACAATGTGCAGCACATTCACCTGTATATACACAATAACAATATGCTTGTGCTGTTGTGCTGAAAAAAAGGACAAGATAATTACACCCTGTCTAGCATGCTGATAAAAAACATTAGTCCAAAAATTAAGATAACTTCTGTGATAAAATCAGAAGGGCCCTGAAATAAGCCATCAGCTACCTGAACGGAGGACACTTGATACAACTGAGTCAATACTGTCTTTGTTGCTTTCAGCTTTCTTTTTAGTACCTACATGAATAGAAGCCTGTTCTCTAGAGGGGTAATGATGGCTATAGTAGTTGAATTCTCTGAAATTTCTTTGTTTGTATTTAATAAAGGAATTCCTTTATAATTTTTCCTCTTGAGGAAAGGGCAGAAGTTATAAAATTGGAATTTCTCTGCAAATATCAGGGCTCTCCTTTAAGAGGGGAATAATAGTACTTCTCTTTTTCATGGGCAATTGGGTATTAGAATAATAGGGCCTTTATTAATCATCTGGATTAAACAAAAAGTTGCACAGCACACATATAAAGCAGGAGAAGAAAGAAATATGATTTAAGATGAAACATCCTTCTCTTTCCATGCATAAGGGGCTGGGACTGTGGAGTGTCACAATGTAACCCAAAACTCAATTTTATTAAATTTGTCCATAAAGGATTATAAAAGATGGAGCAATTGCTCAGACAGGAGAATTCTAGACAAATAAGGATAATACAAATGAAAGGCAGAAGGACTCTGACAGCAAATGTGACCAGTCCTGCTGCCAAACTACCAGAGTACATCACTGCTGATGCTGCACACATGGAGCAGCCAGTGGGGTATGACACCCCAGGTTAATTTTGCTGCCAGCCCCAGGGCAGCCTTCTGAAATAACACTTTGCACACACCTATTGTGGTGCTGAGACCCAAACATACCATCTGTATCAAACTTTACTGAGAAGAACAATCTGCCATTCCAGTTGAAGTCACACAGGCTACATGCACAGCAAAAGAATCACAGAATCATAGAATGGTCTGGGTTGAAAAGGACTTTAAAGATCATTTAGTTTCAACCCCCCTGCTGTGGGCAGGGCTGCCAACCACTAGAGCAGCTGCCCAGGGCCTCATCCAGCCTGGCTGTGGATGCCTCCAGGGATGGGGTATCCACAGCTTCTCTGGGCAACCTGTTCCAGTGTCTCACCACCCTCTGTGTGAAAAATTTCCTCGTAATATCCAACCTAAATCTCCTCTCACTTAGTTTAAAACCATTCCCCCTTATCCTGGCACTATCAACCCCTGTAAACAGTCGCTCCCCCTCCTGTTTATAGGCTCCCTTCAAGTACTGGAAGGCTGCAATAAGGTCTCCCAGGAGCTGTCTCCAAGCTAAACAAGCCCAGTTCCCTCAACCTTTCTTCACAGGAAAGGTGCTCCAGCCGTCTGATCATTTGGACCCATTCCAAGAGCTCCAAGTCTTTCTTGTGCTGGGGGCCCCAGGTCTGGACACAATACTCCAGATGGGGTCTCACAAGAGCAGAGCAAAGGGGCACAATCACCTCCCTCTCCCTGCTGGCCACCCCTTTTTTAATGCAGCCCAGGACATAGTTGGCCTTCCGGGCTGCAAGCACACACTGCTGGCTCATGTCCAGCTTCTCATCCATCAGGACCCCCAAGTACTTCTCTGCAAGGTTTCTCTCATGGAGTTCTTTTCCCAGTCTATGTAAGTACCTGGGATTGCCCCAGCCCAAGTGCAACAGCTTGCACTTGGTCTTGTTGAACCTCATTAAGTTCTCATGGGCCCACTTCTCCAGTGAAGAAGACTTGGAGCACAAGTCCAGGTAAATTACATCTGCTGCCTTCCTTTGTCCACCGATGCCATCACTCCATCATAGTAGGCCACCAGATTGGTCAGGCAAGATCTGCTCTTGGTGAAGCCATGTTGGCTGTCTCAGATCACCTCTCAGTCTCATGCGTGTCTTAATGTGGCTTCTAGGAGGATCTGCTCCCTTATCTTCCCAGGCACAGAGGTGAGGCTCACCAGCCTGTAGTTCCCCAGCTCTTCTTTTCTCCCTTTCTTATAAATGGGAGTAATGTTTCCCTTTTTCGAGTCACTGAGGACTTCACTGGACAACCATGATTTTTCAGATATGATGGTGAGTGGCTCGGCAACCACATCAGCCAGCTCTTTCAGAAACCTGGGATGCATATCATCTGGCCCCATAGACTTACATACATTCAGTGTCATGAGGTGCTCTTGGACTGGCTCCACTGTCACAGTGGGAGGGATTCCGCTCTTCTCACCTTCACCTAGAGGTTCAGGGTCCTGACAGACATGGGAAGCCTGACCACCAGTGAAGACTGAGGCGAAGCACTTATTGAGTAGACTTCTTGAGTAGTCCAAGCCTCCACTCTTCATGAAGTGGTAAGAAACTACACAGTGCCACTGACAATGCACCTGGCCTGCTCTCCTCACCTTGCTGAAGGGGTGGTCTCATCAGCATGTTTGAGAATGACAGCAAAGTCCAGAAGTGGCTTCGTTTATATACACAGTAGCAGGCTCACAGATAAGAGCATAAATTAGAAGAAAAGTGGGTTTTGTTCACATCAGGTGAATGCAGCATAGTCATCACCCTGTTTTTCATAGTTTCAGTGTTTTATTTTTTTCAGCTCTTTCCAGTCTCTACTGTATCTAGCCACACAGTCCACCTGCCCCTCCGTAGAAACAATAAATCCAAATTTCATACCTGAAGAAAACAACATGCAGACACACAAAAATGTTTTTGTAGCAGAGGAGGTTTGCAGCAAAAGAGAACACGGTACTTTGGGTTCTGGGTCCCATGCTGCTTCCTCAGAGCTACAGGAACATTTTTCCTCAGGCCACAGTACCTTGAAACTCTGCAACTCTGGCATATATGTTGGTGCAGTATGATTCACATACTGCTAGGAACTGGGTTTAGCTCTCTTTAAGACATAGGCACCAATATAACTATACTGATTTAATCAGATTTTCTTCTGAATTATGTCACTAAAAGATCAGCATTTCACCAGCTTTGGCTTAAGATGTAGTTCAGGTTTGATTAGCTGCAATATAAAATCCTCAGGTTTTTCCAGCCTTTAATGTAAGACCTTCAAGACAATCTTAATTTTCATTTTTTTAATAATTTTTGTTTGTTTTGCTAAGTGAGACGCTTTTATCCTTATGTATTTAGGTTACAGAGAAAGGTCTCTCTCTTTTTCACTAGTTGTGTGAAAGATGAGAAAACTTAGTGTAAATCTAGCTAGCAAAAGAGTTAACAAAAAGAGTGGGACATAGTGCACTTGTTAACTACAAAGCAAAATTTAAAAAATAATAATTTTAAGAGTAGATTAGACAAATAAAGGGATGAACATAATATCACTTTGCAAGAGGAAACTGTCTCTGCCTATAAACATAGCTTCACAGAATTATAATGTACCTAAAGTGTATGATAATAACATAAAGAAACTTTTCTGAACTGAAGGCTTGATGCTTATTCTTAATACTACTGCTCATTCTAAATATTACTGCTCATTTCACTACTAAACCCAGCAAGCTCAGTAAGCTGTGAATATTTGTCGGATAGTATCTTTTAACAATGAATTCCATGGGCCAATTGCATAGCATGTCAAACACTATTTTTGTGTATCTGTCATAAATATATCCCATCTCACTGAGTGCCACGTTAATTCTGTATAATATAATAAAGTAGAATAGTACAGCGGGAAGGGACCTACAGCGGTCAGCTAATCCAGCTGCCAATGAGAGTAAGTCAATTGCCTTCTTTACAACTTGTAACCTTTATATTTCTGTCATAGAATCACAGAATCATAAAATGACTTGGGTTGGAAGGGACCTTAGAGATCACTTAGTTCCAACCCCCCTGCCATGGGCAGGGACACCTCCCACTAGACCAGGTTGCTCAAAGCCTCATCCAGCCTGGCCTTGAACACCTCCAGGGATGGGGCATCCACAGCTTCTCTGGGAAACCTCTTCCAATGCCTCACCACCCTCAGAGTAAAAAATGTCTTCCTAATATCTAATCTAAATCTACTCTCTTTCAGCTTCTCAGCTTTTCATCTTCTTTACCCTCTCACTCATCTGTCTGCCAAACTAAGTAATCCTAGTGCTTTAATCTCTTCTTTTAACTGGCATACTCTCCTGTGGCTGTATGATTTGGGACCAGAGGGAGAGCAGCAGCCAGTACTTTTCTGACCACAGCAGCCCTTGCTTTCCTCCCTGCAGACTCAGATACTTAGAGGGTTAAGGGGAAAAAAAAGGGAAATCCTCCTTAGCACCAGTCATGAGATGATTATGTACAGCTCCAGCTGTGAGTGAGTGTTAAGAATAACCAGAGATAATACCAACAGGACTGATAGGGACTTTTGGTGCATAGAACACCAGAGCACTGGTNTAGTTGTGTGAAAGATGAGAAAACTTAGTGTAAATCTAGCTAGCAAAAGAGTTAACAAAAAGAGTGGGACATAGTGCACTTGTTAACTACAAAGCAAAATTTAAAAAATAATAATTTTAAGAGTAGATTAGACAAATAAAGGGATGAACATAATATCACTTTGCAAGAGGAAACTGTCTCTGCCTATAAACATAGCTTCACAGAATTATAATGTACCTAAAGTGTATGATAATAACATAAAGAAACTTTTCTGAACTGAAGGCTTGATGCTTATTCTTAATACTACTGCTCATTCTAAATATTACTGCTCATTTCACTACTAAACCCAGCAAGCTCAGTAAGCTGTGAATATTTGTCGGATAGTATCTTTTAACAATGAATTCCATGGGTCAATTGCATAGCATGTCAAACACTATTTTTGTGTATCTGTCATAAATATATCCCATCTCACTGAGTGCCACGTTAATTCTGTATAATAGAATAAAGTAGAATAGTACAGCGGGAAGGGACCTACAGCGGTCAGCTAATCCAGCTGCCAATGAGAGTAAGTCAATTGCCTTCTTTACAACTTGTAACCTTTATATTTCTGTCATAGAATCACAGAATCATAAAATGACTTGGGTTGGAAGGGACCTTAGAGATCACTTAGTTCCAACCCCCCTGCCATGGGCAGGGACACCTCCCACTAGACCAGGTTGCTCAAAGCCTCATCCAGCCTGGCCTTGAACACCTCCAGGGATGGGGCATCCACAGCTTCTCTGGGAAACCTCTTCCAATGCCTCACCACCCTCAGAGTAAAAAATGTCTTCCTAATATCTAATCTAAATCTACTCTCTTTCAGCTTCTCAGCTTTTCATCTTCTTTACCCTCTCACTCATCTGTCTGCCAAACTAAGTAATCCTAGTGCTTTAATCTCTTCTTTTAACTGGCATACTCTCCTGTGGCTGTATGATTTGGGACCAGAGGGAGAGCAGCAGCCAGTACTTTTCTGACCACAGCAGCCCTTGCTTTCCTCCCTGCAGACTCAGATACTTAGAGGGTTAAGGGGAAAAAAAAGGGAAATCCTCCTTAGCACCAGTCATGAGATGATTATGTACAGCTCCAGCTGTGAGTGAGTGTTAAGAATAACCAGAGATAATACCAACAGGACTGATAGGGACTTTTGGTGCATAGAACACCAGAGCACTGGTTTTCACTCTAAATAATTTAAAAGGAGACAAGAAAAGTTGCCAGTTTGAAAGTGTTTCTGAGAAGACAGAGAACTACCACCTACCAGGAATAGCACGTGTGACTGTTTGTGTTCGACTGCCCATCATCACCACGATCTTTTGTAAGTAGTCAAAAGAAGGAGAGCTTCTAATCTTATTCTAAGCACAAATAAATAAATAGGCTTCATTACCAAGTTTTTAAAGCAGGGCTAGAAGTTGGTGACTATGATTACTAACTTGGTGGACTAGAAATTTTATTTTTGCTGGACCCAGTTTCAATACGTGGTAATGAAGATCAGCCAAATAATATTATCATGTTTTCAAAACACTGTTGTATAACCAGTGTGTCTCATGCTAGCCTTGGTCACTGCAGAACTAAGAAGTCATCTCAAGCAATGACAGAACACAATGGCCACACTGTCAGCTCTTTCTTTTCAAATACATACTTGAACACAGTTTCTGCTCTGGGAGAGGCACAAACAACTGCCCTTAAAATTGAGGGATGTTATATGACTATGCCAAAAGGCAGAAGAGTTCAGGCCAATAATGGCATAAAATAGAGCAAATTAAATTAATATCACATTTTAATTAGTTTTTCAGCACTTAAGCAGTCATTATTGTTATACCATTTGCTATTTACACAGACAATACATTTAACTCTGAGGCAGAGGCTGTATGGGATGATACAACTTTTCCATACTAGGTAGCATAGATTGCTGTTGCAATGCCTTTGAAAAACACAAATGTGTCTGTTTCCAGGGAGCACCTGAAAGTATTTATTTACTTTAAAGACACTAAACTACGCTACAGCAGGAAGCCAGCTCTTCTTGAAATTTTATGGTTATAGTCTTGCCTAAGCATGCAATGTCACCAGCAAGTCTTGTTACCAAGTCTAGGTATCTAGTAAACACCATATCGTACAGAGTTTCTTCAGCCTCTCATTTTCAGTTCAAATTCCTCTGTCACTTATTTGACATCTCCTTTATTGAAAAGCCTCACATTTGAATTGGAAGATTTTCATCATCACTTGCTGAAGGCCATCATAGCTCACAGACTCGTGCAGGGCTGGTCAGAATCTCTAACATTACAGAAGTAATTTCTCACATGAGAGACTGCTTACTTGAACGTTGAACAGTTGCCTTCAGAAATTTTCCTATTGAGATGCCCATAGGATTCTGTGTTTAGTGTGAACTTAATTATTCTTTCATTTAAGACATTTTAAAGAAGCTGAGACACAGAGCCCATGTCTTAGCACTTTCCTCCAGACTGGGTCAGCAATAATAAAACACAAAAAAACTTCAAAAGTATTGTGTCCTCTTGACAAAACTTACTGAACATTAGATCTTGTTCTGCTTTATTTGAGGCTCTGTGTGACTACTTTCCATTTGTTCTTCATCATTTAGCTATCCATACAAAACCTTTAGCATAATTGTTTCCTTAGCTTCATTCCCTAAAGCTATGATTTAAATAGTCCTTGCTTTTCCCTGACCTCTGAGTAGTGTAGAATCTTTCAAGTGGACATTAAATCCTAATTTGCTCTTACTGTGTCTTGGCCAGTGAAGCTCCCGTAGAATTTCATTCAGTATAAACCTTTTTTTATTTCAATCCATCTTACATCCAAGGGACAGGTTGTGTCAGATGAGATTCGCAGACAAAAGAATAAGAAACTCTGTAAAATTAAGTACCACTTAAAAAAACAAGTTTTGCAAAATGATATATTTTTATTTATATTCTAACCACTTAATGGTAGTTTCACGGTATTCAGGAAAACCTCTTACTTTTCATTACTCCTCTTGTCCTATGCATGAGCTGGAATTGGAAAGCAAACTGCTTTTGCCTTTGAAATTTATGCTGCTACTCACCTGGTTGTTAGTTCAAGTTTTGTATTAATTAGAGAAGTAAGATCCTGAGGTACTCCTGAAAAATTGTCTTCCCTACAGAAAGGCTTTTACTCCCTGTTTGGTGAGGGCAAACTGGCTTGTAGGCTGATCGATGTGTTGTATTGTGTTAAGGTCTCAAGTTTCCTGCAAAACTGAATTTCTGAAGTCTGATTGTGTAACGCTCTATTGCAGTTTTAGTACAGTCTTTCTCACATACCTCAATTCTGCACAACATGGGACATTGTAAGAATGTACAACACAGTTAGGCAGTGAAAGAGCTGCAGTCAGACATAGGACATGACTAAAAAGCATCATTCAGATTTATAGATATGTAGAAATATGTCTATTCATGAATTTTTAATGAAAGTAATGCAGACAAAGAGTACCTTGTTCCCTTACCCAAACATTCCTAAACACAAAATCATTGACTTTCTATAAAAACATTCCTCAGTGCAGTGCTCATATAAATTACTTAGCAGATGGTAATTGATTTCTTAAGAATATATTAATAACCAGAAGAAAAGCTACATTAATCCAAAGAAACACAGAGATTTCTGAGGAAATTTAACCTAAGTTACCATGCAATTTCCAGATAGCCAATAAAAATGATATGAAATGTCACTTAAAATATTGGTAGCTCACAGAGTAAAAGGACAACTCCTTAATAAGTTAACCTGCAGCAAGACAATGCCTATTCAGCTAGCCTGCTTCAGATGCCTGCTAGAGAGAGAAATCCCTAAACTCCACTGATCAGGTAATTATTAACTATACAGGGAGCCTGTGGCTGCTTGCTTGGATGTGCACATCTACACCACAGGAAGCTTTTCCCACCAGATAAATCCCTGCCTGTGTGCTGCTGTCAATGAGTCAAAGCAATGCTTTGGCGCAGCTTCGCGCTTGGACAGTCTCCAAGAAAAATCATCAGGTGAAGTTGTAGTAGCTGTTGTGATTGCTATTATCAGATTATTGTGGGATTCACCTCACTCACTGATTTATAGGTATGGATTATCCTCAATTATATCTTGCGAATAAAATGAGCAAAGCTGAGAGCTCCTGGAAAGTAAAGTCATAAAGGCTATCCCTTTCTCAAAGTGTTCCTTCACCTCAGTTGTTTCAAAAAAGATTTATTATTTGTTTCAAGCAGTTGTTATATTAAACTTAGATTTGAAGAAAGCTGAGCCCATTAACATTCAAGAAGACTGAATATACCAGTGTGTTAGGTGCAGTGAATTAAATTCTAGTTCAGAACACTGTGTATTAGGATACACTAATGCTAGTTTCATTCCAAAAGTGTCTTGCAATAAAGCAACAAAATGTACTGCATCACCAAAAAAGAGCGTGCACATCAAAATAATTTCTGCATCAAAACTGAGGACACAACTTCCAGGTGAGGACCTCTAACTTCCTAAAAAGATTTTGAAAAGTTGCTTGTGGTTGCCTGACTACACTTCTTAGTGCTTTGTATCCGTTCTTCTTAGACACTAGGATACGAAGATTTTAACTCCATTAAAAATGTGCTATGCATTCATAGATATTTTCAGATCTGACTCTGACCAGCTGAGACATTTTTAAAGGTGAGGACTCTGTTCAAAGTAATACTGTAAATGCTTTTAATCTAAACATTAGCTCAATGATGAAAGACTTCACACATTTCTCATCCAAGCGTGGATTTGAGCTCGCTGGGAATTCTTGCTGAAGCAGTATTTTTCTCAAAAAAGGTCAATTAATCAAAATCAAAACTTTCAATATAAAATTACCAGATTAAACAAAACTTTAAACAGAAAAAGAAACAGAACATAATTTTTCATTAAATGAGAAAAGAGGAGGAGGAGGAGGTGGAGAAGAACAGCAGCAGCAGCCGCAGCTTGATGGCTAGAGTGCATCACCAGTGTGGGAAACCCAGTTTTCAGCTTTGTTCTTCTTCATCTAGATGAAAGCTGTATTTCTTACATTTCATTTTTCACTCCAGCTGGCGAACAACTTGGAGTGAGTTTCTGATCCCACTTAAAATTCTTGCACATATGCAGAAGAAAAATACTGAATTCACTGACGGTTTATCTATTTCAGGTACAGGAAATGGCAGAGCAGGGAATTTAATTTTTGTCATATGTTTTCTGTCTATGATCCTAACATGCAAGCTACTGTACACTCATCTGTGAGCTGCATTCTCTCTGCCTCTATGCTCTTTGCCCCTATCCCTTTCTGGTCTTAAGGAGTATATAAACAAAAACAGAAAAATGTTGATTTTTCACTGATGTGAAGTAGAAAATATTTGAGTCTTGGGAAATTTAGATAGGAAAACCTACTTACTATCCACAACCTGTGTAAAAATACTTGCAAAATCTATGTACTGATATTTGCTGTAAAGTAAACATTTTGGAGTTAACCACTATATTTTCCAGTGTTGGTCTTCTGTCTACTCAGCAACGCCAAAAGGAAAGATAGGGATGCATTTCTGATAAGGCAGCCAGCTTAGAGTGCTTTTGGAGCTCTCCTTTTTTGAACAAATGACATTTCTGTTACAGAACATCAACTTTAAAGTTTGCTTAAATCAAATTTCCAATCTTGTTCTTGTGGGCGTACTTGAGGAATTCAGAGCTCCTCTGCTTCTCCTCCCTCCGTTGCTTTATTTTNTCTATAAAAACATTCCTCAGTGCAGTGCTCATATAAATTACTTAGCAGATGGTAATTGATTTCTTAAGAATATATTAATAACCAGAAGAAAAGCTACATTAATCCAAAGAAACACAGAGATTTCTGAGGAAATTTAACCTAAGTTACCATGCAATTTCCAGATAGCCAATAAAAATGATATGAAATGTCACTTAAAATATTGGTAGCTCACAGAGTAAAAGGACAACTCCTTAATAAGTTAACCTGCAGCAAGACAATGCCTATTCAGCTAGCCTGCTTCAGATGCCTGCTAGAGAGAGAAATCCCTAAACTCCACTGATCAGGTAATTATTAACTATACAGGGAGCCTGTGGCTGCTTGCTTGGATGTGCACATCTACACCACAGGAAGCTTTTCCCACCAGATAAATCCCTGCCTGTGTGCTGCTGTCAATGAGTCAAAGCAATGCTTTGGCGCAGCTTCGCGCTTGGACAGTCTCCAAGAAAAATCATCAGGTGAAGTTGTAGTAGCTGTTGTGATTGCTATTATCAGATTATTGTGGGATTCACCTCACTCACTGATTTATAGGTATGGATTATCCTCAATTATATCTTGCGAATAAAATGAGCAAAGCTGAGAGCTCCTGGAAAGTAAAGTCATAAAGGCTATCCCTTTCTCAAAGTGTTCCTTCACCTCAGTTGTTTCAAAAAAGATTTATTATTTGTTTCAAGCAGTTGTTATATTAAACTTAGATTTGAAGAAAGCTGAGCCCATTAACATTCAAGAAGACTGAATATACCAGTGTGTTAGGTGCAGTGAATTAAATTCTAGTTCAGAACACTGTGTATTAGGATACACTAATGCTAGTTTCATTCCAAAAGTGTCTTGCAATAAAGCAACAAAATGTACTGCATCACCAAAAAAGAGCGTGCACATCAAAATAATTTCTGCATCAAAACTGAGGACACAACTTCCAGGTGAGGACCTCTAACTTCCTAAAAAGATTTTGAAAAGTTGCTTGTGGTTGCCTGACTACACTTCTTAGTGCTTTGTATCCGTTCTTCTTAGACACTAGGATACGAAGATTTTAACTCCATTAAAAATGTGCTATGCATTCATAGATATTTTCAGATCTGACTCTGACCAGCTGAGACATTTTTAAAGGTGAGGACTCTGTTCAAAGTAATACTGTAAATGCTTTTAATCTAAACATTAGCTCAATGATGAAAGACTTCACACATTTCTCATCCAAGCGTGGATTTGAGCTCGCTGGGAATTCTTGCTGAAGCAGTATTTTTCTCAAAAAAGGTCAATTAATCAAAATCAAAACTTTCAATATAAAATTACCAGATTAAACAAAACTTTAAACAGAAAAAGAAACAGAACATAATTTTTCATTAAATGAGAAAAGAGGAGGAGGAGGAGGTGGAGAAGAACAGCAGCAGCAGCCGCAGCTTGATGGCTAGAGTGCATCACCAGTGTGGGAAACCCAGTTTTCAGCTTTGTTCTTCTTCATCTAGATGAAAGCTGTATTTCTTACATTTCATTTTTCACTCCAGCTGGCGAACAACTTGGAGTGAGTTTCTGATCCCACTTAAAATTCTTGCACATATGCAGAAGAAAAATACTGAATTCACTGACGGTTTATCTATTTCAGGTACAGGAAATGGCAGAGCAGGGAATTTAATTTTTGTCATATGTTTTCTGTCTATGATCCTAACATGCAAGCTACTGTACACTCATCTGTGAGCTGCCTTCTCTCTGCCTCTATGCTCTTTGCCCCTCTCCCTTTCTGGTCTTAAGGAGTATATAAACAAAAACAGAAAAATGTTGATTTTTCACTGATGTGAAGTAGAAAATATTTGAGTCTTGGGAAATTTAGATAGGAAAACCTACTTACTATCCACAACCTGTGTAAAAATACTTGCAAAATCTATGTACTGATATTTGCTGTAAAGTAAACATTTTGGAGTTAACCACTATATTTTCCAGTGTTGGTCTTCTGTCTACTCAGCAACGCCAAAAGGAAAGATAGGGATGCATTTCTGATAAGGCAGCCAGCTTAGAGTGCTTTTGGAGCTCTCCTTTTTTGAACAAATGACATTTCTGTTACAGAACATCAACTTTAAAGTTTGCTTAAATCAAATTTCCAATCTTGTTCTTGTGGGCGTACTTGAGGAATTCAGAGCTCCTCTGCTTCTCCTCCCTCCGTTGCTTTATTTTTTTTTTTGTTAGGTGGGAAAGCTTTCATAATTGTTATTCTGTGTGCATTTATTAGTAGTTAAGGAAAGATGTTTTGTAACATGTTTTTCCTGGCTGGCAAGAGGATTCAGCACAAAGTAGAACTGCTAATGAATTTAGAATAGGCAACAGTGCCCAGATTTCTTGGCTAGAGGGCATGTACTTGTGCTTCAGCCATGGAGCACATCTGTACCACACACTGCAGTACTGGGTAGACAGATATGCTCCATATCAGTTAGTCTAAAAAACATTAGTACGAGAGACAGATCTCACACAAGAAGTTAACCTGCTTCTTACTCAGAGGTAGCTGTACTTAAAACTGTGGGTTCCTGTCCTATTTTCTCTGATGGCAGAAATAGATTTTCTCTTTTCACTCAAAGAGCTTAGGAGATGCACTCAAGTATTCCTTCCCTTAAATGACAGTCTCTTACCTTTCTTCCTGTTGAAAAGGATATTTCCTTGAATATTTGCCCTCATGACTAAAGTACTTTGAAGATCAGCATGTTTAGGCTGCCTGGAGGAACAGAGAGATTGTCTATTAACAAGCCCTACTGCTATATGACATTATTAAATAAACCTATCCTTTCTTTATTCAGTTATGCTTTTGGGAAACATTTCTGTATTGAATTTCAGCAGGCATCATCCAGTTTCTCTAATATGGTGGATCATCATGCAAAGGAAGATTAATTTAAAGTTAAAATCTCACAATATCAGGATAGGCTTCATGTGAAAAGCAAAAAAAAAAAAGTCTCAAGATATTTAATTTCTTATNCTGAATGTCTAAGCACTCTGCAGTACTTACAAATACATCCACAAATGATTTGGCAGACTGACATGTTGGATTTCTCACAAAGTGTTGTTTGGAAGGCAAAGTTAACCTGCAGCAGTGCATGTTATTTATGGTTGAAAAGCTGCATCAGCCTTGAGAACATGAAAATGTTTCCAAGACATAGCCTGAACACTTTCTCAGCAACATGAGACCTTACTAAATTAATTTCACTGCTTTTCATAAAGTAGTCGCATCACGCTGAAGATTGCTCTGCTTTGCTGCTATCTCATGGCCTGACACCTGATAAGGCTAAAAGATCTCTCAAGCTGTCGGGCTGCTGCTGTTCACCTCACATTTTATCTCACAGAATACATCTATGCAGAAGTTCAAATCACTGACAGAAGCACCAAGTCTTTTCAGCCCCTACTATAAAAACACTGAAAAGCCTCAGAGTCTGCTTTGAGAAAGACCAGAATGATTTCCATCCTACCTTCACAACACAATGTTATTTTGCCTGTTTTTCATCCTTTCCTCTTTGCACACACAGAATGTATGCAAATGCATTTTCCCTTAGGGGAGAGAAGTGTGGTAGCGTATCGATAGAAGTTTTTCAATGCCTGATAACATAAAAGGACTCAAATGAAACAGAAGTCCAAGAGCCCAGCCAGAGATAAGACTGATTTAAATTTTGGATTAGGTCTCCAAATGAATAAATGTCATAATTATTGGTCCTATAAGAACAGGCAATGTATGTACGGGATACTGCTCCACTATATAACATCCCTTACACTCCTCTGAATTAGACTACACACAATAAAATCAGTTCTGTTTTCATTTCAGTGACTAACAAGGCATAATTTCAAAATTTCACTGTCTAACCAAGAAGTCTTTGGTGCTGATGAAGAAATCGTATACCATAGTATACTTACTACAGTACTGTACTGCAGTAATAAACAGTACTAATTAGCATACAGAGAAGTCCTGAAAATACATGTAGGCTAAGGCATACCTGGCAAATGTTCTCCTAATCTCGTATTTAAAATAGCCATAAAATCTGCTCCAAAAGCCTTGTGTGACCACAGCAAAATAGGGAAGAGAAGTGTTGCATATCTGGATCATAGTTTTAAAACAGAGAGCACCTTAGACTATATTTGTTACATAGTCTAAAGCATAAATATTCAACCTTTTTTTTTAAGAAAGCACTCAGATAATCTAGAAATACTGTAATTATTAAGAAACCAACTATACCAAATGCTAAAACACTGAGGGTAAATCACATTTTAGACCACAGCACATGTCTTCAAAGGTAACTTTTTTCTACTTGACTAGTTTAATTTTCTTAACAATATCATGGACATATTCATACAACCTCTAGTTTTCTTTTATCATGAAATAAACCTAATTTGGAAAAAAAATCCTTGTAATGTCTCTACTGTGTAATGTTTTAGTCACCCTATCTTTTACAGATTAAGCTCTTTGGCATTATAGGAGAAATCATCTGCTACATACTGGCATCAAGCAAAAGCAGATTCATAAACTCTGCCCTTAATCTCTCTTTCAGTTTTCTTCCAATTAGAAACAATCTTTTGCTGATACTCTAATTATACTTACACATTAAAATATTAGGCATTATAGCAGAAATCATCTGTTACATTCTTGCATAAAGCAAAACTAGGTTTGTAAGCCCTTGCCCTTAATCTTTCTTTCAATTTTCTTCCATTTAAAAACAATCTTTCCCCAGTACTCTAATTAATGCAAATGATATTCATGATTAGTTAGTATTATGCTAATCTGAGCCCCAAATTTACCTAAATCTACATGGTGTTGTCTGAGTACCAGATTGCTTTGGGTTTCTAAGTAAAATTATATTAGCCTGCCAGCTGTACAAAACACCATGATAGAGTAGAAATCCAAGCAAATCATCAAGATTACATTAGTTTTGTTTCTTAATGAACAACTGTTTGCATTAGGGATTACAGACAAATTATGGTTTTCCTCTCTGTACCCAGGCAGCCAGGCATCTGTTGAGAAGTTTAATTTTTTTTCCTGACTATCCCTAAATAGATTGAGGAGAGCTAAGGCAGAGAGACAGGTCTAATATTTCACATAATTGAATTTTTTCCATTACAAAGCAATCACCACTCTAGGGCCCACAGCTAACCTTGAATTTCTCTCTTCTACTGCTGCCTGGAATGCAAGAGAAACCTGAGTGGTTTTTTTTGAGAGAGGTATCAGTCAGCCAGCTTCTCTTTTCCTCCTACAGAAGCAGATTACATACCTTTGAGCCATACCCGCTTGCTGTTACACTTCAAGCCAACTCCCAAAACCATGCTGTTGCAATTCCTGCTGCTCTGATATAAACACTGTGCTGACAAAAGGCATCATATATGGAAAAATGGAGCATTGAGCTTACACTTCACAGTCTGTGTTAACAGCACACGCTGGGGAACCGAGCTACGCAAAGTTGAGCGATAATGAACATGGTACCAACAAAACCTGCTAATCTTTAAAATGTAACAACAAAGCTCAGCTTTGCGTATGTACACAATTTAGCAGCCTGTTCAAGTTTGTCCCTGTTTTGTGTCAAACTACTGTAACGTGCTTGTTATTATGTTCTGCTTGATTTAATTATGCTCCTAGTGTACAGGTTTACTCATTCTTCTGTGCACTAATCTCGTCTCCAGAACTCACACTGTGACAGCTCATTATTGTTGGCAAAAATGTAGGACGCTGATAGGAAAAGAAAGGCTTTGATACATTCATCACTGTGTATCGAGACCTCCTGACTACAAGATACAACTAACAAGTTAATTGTAGATCAATCTGTAGAGTGCAAGACAGTGAAGGCCAGGTAGATCGCTATCCATGTCTCTCGAATGACAACACCAAGGAGCGGCAAAATAATTACAGACAATTGCTTTCCTTGTGTCAAACCCAGTACTAATATTACAACTCCTCTTGGCCTATCCAGAGCATCAGATATATGCAAATGTGCATTGAAGGGCACTGCCACTCTTGTGGAATTTATTAAGAAACTCTACCCGAATATCCTCCAGAACACACGCTCCCTTTCACTTCCTTCAAATGGTCAGTTTAAATAGTTTTAATTAATTTTAGCAACAACACATGAAGTAAAAAAATAAAATAATAAACTGACAGATATATTTTCTATTTATAGCCAATAATGCATATTCAAGATTTTCTTCTGTACTTTTTCAAGTTTCTTATTGCAACCTACTACACAAAAAGACCACTCCAAATCTGATTTTATATACTGACAAAATGAATACAGAGATACAGAGATTTACAGATACTATGCCACAGATACCAGGCATTATACCATATAAATGGAACTATTTATTCCAAGAATAAACAAGATGTTTCAGAGTTTAAAAATCCCTACAACTTCTGCTGTAGTAAGAGACAATTATAAGTTAATTAGATGGACTCAGAAACTGAATGGTTATATGCTACTCAGTGTGGACATTCTGTCAGTTAATGATACATTGGTTTGCTTATCGATTTGTGAAAGAACACTAACAATTAATTACATTCTGGTCTAGCACTTGTCAGAGAGATACCTTAAGTTAATTTTAGTGGCACAACGGAAAAACACATGTGGATGAAGTGGTCTGAAGATCACTGTACTACATTAATTTTGGGTAAGAGTTTTTGGGAAATCAAAACTGATGTGTCATTGCTGTTAACACATTCACTTGGTTCTAAAGTAAGTTTTTGCACCAATTATTTGGGCAGCAGTGTTAACCGTAATGTAATTTACCTAAGCAAGAATAAAAGGACTTCTCCCCCTCTACTCTGCCCTGGTGAGACCTCATCTGGAATATTGTGTCCAGTTCTGGGCCCCTCAGTTCAAGAGGGACAGGGAACNGATCTTTCAAGGTCCCTTCCAATCCCTAACATTCTGTGATTCTGTGATTCTGTGTGATTCCTTTCTCTCACTAACAAATACTCCATGTCAAAGGCAGTCTCAGTCTTAGATGAAACTCATGTTTTCCCTTCTGGGATCATTTCCAAGTCTGGTTTGGCTGAAAAGAACAGAATTTTATGACAAGTCACAACATGAAATTGGAGTCAGACACATCACAGATAGGATTAAAGTGAGGAGCACAAGGGTGCCATGGTGCTGCTGGTGGGAATCAACTGGAGTGGCTACAGAAGACTTTAGTGATTTAATTCAAATAAAGCAATTGGGTAACTGAGTTCAGATTCTGCCTCATGAGTCCTCACCTGCCATTTGAACTTGCTAATTATCAGTAGAAAGGACAGAAAATTCAAGGCTTTAGGGCTGTGCTATATCCCTGTAGAGCCAAAGTTCAAGCCCAGGTGTAAAGTGGAAGCTAGTGCTGCTGCTGCTGCTGCTGCATCTGCCATGGGTGCTGGCTGGATAGAGGTCAGATGCATTTAATACCTTATTCTAATGCTGGGCCTGTGAAAATGCACTCAAATATAATTTTGACTGGCAGGCCAAATAACCTCACAGTATGCTTATGCTGACTTACGTAGACTGTATTCTCTAGTGTGACAGGGCCTAGACTGTTTTTAAAGCTAGAGAGAAGACTGTTCTGTGAAAGCAAAGGCTGATGAATCAAGAAACCACAGCAGTACTGTGGGCAGCAGACAAAAAATAACCAAACAAACACACGAGTAAACAAACACCACCACCATCACCCCAGTATCCTCAAAGGTGCAACTGAGAAATCTTTAATTTGCAAACGCATGTGCAGGAACAATACTGTGGCTGGGAAGCTGAGGCAGTAAGCTCTGTGTAAGCAACATCAGCATGTCTGCAGAGTTGTTCTGACAGATAAGAACTCCATCAGCTTTCCAGGGTGGCATAATAAATGTCAGTGGTTTCTGAAACCATGTTGACCTTTACTTTGAGGTAGCAAAGTATTCATATGTGGAATCAGTATACTTAGTTACTTCCAGTGAAAGACTCTTGTAGAACATCCTTTTGTGGTTAACTAACAGGTAATTTTAAAGGTGTTAAAAAAAGCTGAGCTCCTCAAAATCTAAAAAAAAAGTAGCTAGAACAATCAAACATGAGTCTGCCAGGGCAAATGGAATCTGACTGGTTAAACAGGACATCTTGGCAGTACCACAATATGAAAATGAAGCATTTCAAATGCTAAACCAGTTTAGTTTAAAAGCCCAATATTTAAACATTCAGTTTGATCCTCTATTCAATTTTAAGGGGAACATATCCACTATATTCGCAAAACGAATATGTTTTGTAACAGCTTTCTTTCACAGATCCCTTGCCCTAAATGGAACACCACATAACTTTATTGGATCGAATTTATTACATGGAATAAATAAAAAGTCTTTATTATATGGAAGAAATCAAAACCCTTATGTCACATTTTCTTGAGGACTGGGAAAATGGAAATCTAGTTTAACCTCTCTGTGCACAGTCGTTCCTTGACTTACAAAGAATTCATTTCTCTTCCATTGGAAAGTAATATTCTTTGAGATTCCCTGAGAAGTGAGCCATCAGTTAAAATGATGCCACATAGAAAATTTCCCCCGTCAGTATTTAATAACTTTGAGAAACTGACATTTGACAGTGACATTTTGAGATTTTACATTGAACTTCTGTTTAACAAAATAGATCTGCCATTGCACATGTATGCTAGTGCATGGACAGAAGAACTTCAGTGTTTACATGACATTGCAAGGTGCAAGAAGTGTTAAAATATTTCATTATGTGGTTTTGTGTAGACTTCTGAATAGCTCTAGTGAAAATTTTAAGACAGTTAATGGTATCACAGTATAACTGCACAGAATGGTAAAGTTGTTAGTAGCAGTTAAAAAAGAAGACAAAAGTTACATCCTAATATTCAGTTTACAGGCTTGAAGGAGCTGATTTTATTTGTTCTCACTGCCATTTTTACTTCTTTAAACTGTCTTTGGCATGATGCTGTAATCTAAGACACACTACGTCAATTGTAACTAATACCTAGCCATCTCTTTAATTCTAGGAAGCACTAATAAAGTGACTTTCTCATTTTTTTTTCAGTAGTAACTTCTATTTCTAATTTAAATTCCAAAACAAAATTGCAGAAACATTCACTTATTTGCCTTTATTTTAGGTCTTCCATTTCTTTACTGAAGTTGCTTTATTCAAGATTGTAAATCAAATGTCTTATTACACTCGGAGCCTGAAAATATATCTTAAAGAGTAAATATGTTTCCAGTTTTGATAGAATTTTCAATCTATCAGTACTAGTGTGTAGAAAACTCAGCTTTATTTCTTCAGAATTTTGACTCAAAAATCATCAAATAACATCAGAGACAAGTTATAATGAATTCCAGATAGAAAACTACCTCTTTTTTTTTTTATAGCAGAAAAAAAATTGCAGCAAAGAAAACAGGTATCTGGAAAAACTAGGAAAGTGAAAGAACAGACTGATAACTTCAGAAGAGAAAAAGCAACTTTATTATGAGTTGCACAAGATTTCTGTAGGTCCTACGGAAGACTCAGCTACACCAAGGTGCCACAGCATGCTTAGTACATACGTTTCCTCAACCATAACACACGTTCAGATAAGTTACAAAGGAAAACTGTTATTAAACAGGTAGATAAAACAACAATGTTAATTACATCTTGAATACTACAGTTGTATAAATTATAGGCACATTATATAAAGTACAACAGCATTTTACACACGTTAGAAGCAAGCTTTAGAATTAAACAGTCGCTTTCTCCCAATTTCTGTGAACTTTGGATCATGCCTTAAGCCAACACATATTTAGACATGCAGTCACATGCACATATACACACAAATATAAGTTTATGGTATTGTTGATGTATGGCTTTCATTATAGGAAAACTGTTAACATCATTGCAAGAATGAGCAGACAAAAGGAGGCACTGTCAGACTCCCAGCATGGAGCTCTTGCTAGATATAAATATAGAGCACAGGTAGAAAAATTTTCAATCAGAAGGTGCTGCAACTGCTAAACATCTGACAGTAACAAATCTTACTGGAAATATATAGCTAACATGCAAAGGACTGTGAAAAGACACAGAGGAGTTAGAAAAATATGTGCCTGTAAATAAGCACAAATATCTTTTTTCTTGGTTAAAAGGACACTTTTTTATTTTTAAATCATCAATGAAGAGGTATTAAACATGAACAGCAGCACTTTCATTCCATACCAGTGTATACTGTTAACACTTAAATTCCCTGCTACTTCTAAGTGTTTCCTAAATGAAGGAAGATTAGTCCCCTGTTCCACAATAGGAAAACATTAAACATTAGAAATGAATGTGCCTTCAAGTTTTACGGTTCTCCAGGCAGATCTTTCTGATTTTAAACAATCCAGTTCTGAGACATACTAAGTACATATAGTACCTGAGCTGGATATTTATTATAGACTAAAATGTAACTGTCCTGTACAAAAACTAAAAAAAAATACTGGAAGTGTCTCATAAGCATATACAGAGTGCCTTGAAAAAGATATATTTCATGTAAGTAAGGGAAACTGAAAAACAGCTTACAAATATAACCTTGAGCTAACCCCGTCCTTTTATCCCCTCCTCCCCCTGAAATTTATAGAATTAAGATATTGTGTTTTAGGTCCATGAATAACCACAGCATGTTCAATATGTCCACAGTTATACTGACATTTGTTTCTAAATAATTTAATTAAAAGTCATTATTGTGAACAAAGGATTCATTAACAAGCTGCACATCTGAACAGCTGACTGATGGAGTTGTGGTGGTATGAATATCATTTTAATTCAAATTAGAAAACGGCATAGATGTGCTCCTGCAAGACACTGACATACAACTCCCTTGGAATGTAATTAACATTTGTGTTAAACCAAAAAGTACATTAAAACTTGGCTTTACTAATAAATTTAGGATTGGACTAATTCTTTTAATGCTGAAATATAACATTTAAATTGTTACTATTTTTACTTTCTTTTGGGAATATATGCATTATTTATACAGTCTTAATACTATGTGAAAGCTCTCTTATAAAAAAATTCTGAAAGTGAGAATACAGAGTAGAATAGAAAAGTGATAAACTTTGTATCGACAAACTTTTTGTTCCAAGATTTTGTTATGATGTTTTTGATCATAAGATCAAGCCATTAAGCAAAAGAAAATATGCAATATTTGCAACAAATCAGGACTTCCTAGTTGTCTCTGGATTGTTCCTAACACAAACCTGTGATTTAAATGCTTTTTCCTAACAGTTTTGAATAGACAAACTGTTTTTCCTTCTCTATCTCTATTGCACATGCATGTATATATGTGTACAAAAAGAGGGGTTTGAGATTAGGAAGAAGAGATTTTTTTCAGAATATGTGTTCACACTCTATAGATTTGCATGCAAATGATAGGACAATCAGAAATACACATTCAGAATTTGGCATAGATTTAGCAAAATAGCTTTCAATAGGTGCCTGAGATGTAAATATTTGGAAACCTTCTCCATAAGAATAGAACAGCAGTCTAATAACAATGCCACAAAATTTTGGAAATAACTACTCAGATTTGACTTTTTAAATATGTAAGGTAATGAATTTTTAAATCTATAAAGTCAATCACAAAACACCATATGACTGTAACCCCAAACTAGCCTTTTGCCATTAATGAAGAGACAGTAAAAAATACCTAGTGTTTCTATGGGTGTCATCCTCTCAGTCACCCTCATTACAACTTCTCCTCACTTCATAAACAGAGAGTTTTTTCAATAAAAAAAAATCTGGAGTATTTGCCAGCCGTACAGTACAGTACTTGATATATAGGTTCTTTACTGAGTATGTTCTTTCCCTCACCACAAAGTTAAATGCAAAAATAAGATGATGCACAACTAAGATGGTCACATTACAACCATCTAAAAGTTAAAAATTATCTCTATATTAACTGTTCTTTAGTATATAAAAAGTTTACTTTTGTTTGCACTTGGTTGTTTATTGCATTCTCAGTAAAACTTTTAGCCTCTTGTGTTTTAGTAAATAAACCCACATTAAGAGAACACAGATGAAGAGAGTGTGTAATTTCTGTTTGTTTGGTTTTTCCCTATCAAATAAATTTGTTATTACTGTAACTAAATAAAAGAATCTGAATGAAATAAACAGTAAAATAGGAAACAATAGAGCAGTACTACAATACCATAAGTGGATAACACAGACTTTACTTACTAAACACTCATTTCACTTAATTTAAAGACAGAATGTCGTTTTCCAGAGAATAGTTTCAATGTAATTAGTTTTTAAAAAAATTTAAAAATAAGCCATTATTTTAGGAATATTCAAACTAAATTTGGTGTTGAACATCCATGCAGCAAAATAATTACAAAGCAGACAGCTTATCTAGAGTGAAAAAACACCAAGTTTTGTAATCACTCCTGTCATAATAGTGTTTGTTAATGAACTTTTTTATAACTATGAGTAACCACCTTAATACACTATTTCCTGTTCCCCAGAAGGCAGTTGCAATTCAATGTTTACAATCATTCAAGAAAAAATGAAACTGAAAAGGAGTGTGCCTTTCTTGTTTTTTTGCCCAAAAGTCTTAAGGTTTTACTTATACTGCATATTCCTGATAGGAATTTACCATAAATAATTATAAAATAAACTCTGTGATAATACTTTGCACACTATGGCATTGAGGCATAAGGTACTTCTCCTCTCAAAGAAAACAATTCACGTTGTACATGGATTTACCTTAAATTCTAACACTGCAACTTGATAAATCAGAAATATGATGCAAGACGGAATGCACAGCTAAAATATAATTTGATTTTCACCTGTACTTAACAGTCAAGCATTTTTAAACTCCCTTTCTAAAGTGTGTATGAAATACACACTTGTGACAGTGAACATTCATATTACCTGTATTTTACAGATTACTGTTCAGGATAAAATACTGCATGCAGTGAAAGTATTGATTTTCTTTTCCCTTTGGAAGCAATGCCAGCTTACTGAAAGCTATCCTTAGAGAAACCTTTATTAAACTTAAGACATGCTCCTTAAAAAAGAAAAAAAGCCTTTGTACATGCAATATTAAAGAAATCTGCTACGCAAACATTTCATAGTGCTTATGTCTAAAAATCTGTCAGCTACTTTAACATCTCTTTTCAATACTGTACATATTTACAATAAAAAAGTCTGATTAAAGATCTAAACATAATACTGTACAGTACAACTCCCAGCAAAAAAGTAGTTTCACAAAATAGCTTTGTATAATTTACTTTCCTCCTCTGCTCTTTTAAGAGTTACATGAATGTTCATATCACAGTAGTTCAACAAGTAGCAAAGACAGAAAAACTCTCCCTGTATTCAAAAAGTACAGAAACAATCACAAGTAGCAAACATAATTTAAATTAAATACTCCCTTCATGTATGATACCCTCACTGAAGGCAGGTATCAAGGTCCACCTTTGGAAAGATAATGAAGTCCTTGCAAAGCAGTGTAGGAAGGCAGTTATAATCAGAAAACTGCCTTCTGTCCAGGCACTGGGACGTGCTATCCACTGGTGCTCCCCAGACCCACCGCCCAAGAATAAAGTGCCTATTGTCTCAGCACTGTACTAATTGTGAAAAAGCAGCCCATGCAGTAAGCATAATAATTATCCAGACAAACAAGCAAAGGCAATCAATGAAGGAATGAAAAGGGTAAAAATACACGACCAGACAAAGCAACCCAAGAATGAAATTAATATTCATAATGGAATGCTGGCCAGCAGAAGGTCCCTTTCATTGCATGGCTACTGCATACAAGAGACCATTGTCCCCATGCAACAAAATCAGTATATGGAGAAAACTTCATGTAGCTCTGCTGAGGAGAAAAGCTTTTTGTTCCCAAAACACTTGCTTCTGGCCCCGCTGTTTTAACTAAATAAAGTTTTGGGCTCCTTTGCCTGGCAACATTAAAAAAGTTGTCTCTCAGTGTCCACCCTTCCCTGAGCTCTGTAAGGTTTTTTTTTTCCACCTCCCCGCTTTCATTTGCAGCTGTATAAATATGAACAAAAAAAAGCCATGCTTGTCCAAACAAAGAAAAATGGACTGAATATGCATATCCTCATTAACTAAATTTAATTATGACAAGCGGCATATTAATCAGTAGTTGCTCCAGTTACTGCATTCAGTGGAAGGGAGGAGGACTCCAAATTATTAAGGGGAAGCGTGGGGGACAATCGCTCGCTGATTAGGAGGCTGCTCACAACATGATACAATACACTTTCTAAATAATTATTCAGAGGAAACAGAATAAAGAGGCAGATTGCTCTATTTTTAAGACCAACTCAAGAACAATTAGCCAAGAGCATGATGACAAGGCTGCTTTCTTTTTTCCCTTGACTGCTTCCACCTCCACATTCTCACACCAACTAGCTTGGCAAGCACTGCAAAATTTGCATTTCATGGGGGGAAAGGGAAAAAAAAAAGAAGAGAAAGAGAGGAAGAAGAAGATAAAGGAGAAAGAAAAATCCCATTCTGTCCTTGCTGTTTTTTTAAAAAGAAGGCCCATGCCACTGCAGCAGCAGAGAAACCCTATCTGGCTGACTGTGATGTTGGGAAGCTCAGCGGAGTCACTGAGCTGGAGCTGGAAACCTTGCACGCTCTGAACTTCGCAGCATGTGCATTGCAACAGTGAAGGAGGAGTTCAGAAAGGAAAAAAAGGCTTCCAGGGAGGGGAAAAAAAAGTTATCACACCAACTTACCATCCACCAGGTCCTGGCTGACATGTCATAGCATAGCTGCCATTTTATGGAGCTGTCCGATGCTTTCCCTGCCATTACGCTGTCAGCAACCTTCATCAGATGCAGCTCAATGGAAGATAAGACACCTAATCAAGAAAACATCAGCAGTGGCTTGCTGGGCTACATGTAGG
The DNA here is from genome assembly GCA_013400615.1 of Syrrhaptes paradoxus. Lineage (NCBI taxonomy): Eukaryota > Metazoa > Chordata > Aves > Pterocliformes > Pteroclidae > Syrrhaptes > Syrrhaptes paradoxus. The sequence goes on from VZTO01025602.1 coordinate 32,642, forward strand.
CCAATCCTTATCACACTGCATCATGGGAAAAGCTCCTTTATTAGCAAGAACTCCAACCTCACTGATATAAAGACAAGGATCAGGTTTTTTTCCTTTTTTTTTTTTTTTTTTTCTTGTCTGAAGGGATTGGTGAAACCAGCCAGTGTTCTTTGCGTATCATGTATACACCAGCTTAGTATCTCACAAGTGGGCGGCTAGCTGCATTGCTGGGCTACGCACACTAAAGTTTATTTGCATTCTTCTCTGTTGTATATTGTTTGACACGGTTCGTGGTCAGCTCTGAGCGTAAGGAAGGAGGGGAAAGAAACTGGTCTGAATTAGTATCTCCCCCATCAAGGACAGACAGGTTGTGCAGACATAGCGGGGACATGGTGCAAATGCCACGAGCGCAGGTGTGTGTGCTCGCGCACCTACACGCTCGCAGGCGTACGTGTGGGCGGGCGCCCTGGGAACACACAGGTAGCAGCTGCAGCTGGATGCAGCAGGGGTTGCCAAAGGCTACAAATTCTGTTCGCACACTGGACATATGGAAACAGTTTAACTCTTTGCAATCAGACTTTAACAAGGAATAAGAAGGCTGGTAAATTGGCAGAAGGATAGGGGAGGGGGTGCAATTAGGATTTCATGCCACAGACTTTCCCCCCTCCCTTCTTATGGATGCTCATGATCTCTTTTGCTCTGTATGATCTAGCTGGGAAGGGGGAGGCGAGGCAGCAGGAGCCCTCTCTATCACTGCTCCCTCCTGCTCCACAGCTTTGGGTCATCTGCCTGGTGTACCTACTGCCAACAGGGAAAGAAGGCATTCTTCCTGCAAGGTTTTCCATGCAAGCTTTTTCCCTAATGGAAAATTTGTGATTTCCTGGAGGAAGGGCTGGCTTAGAAGAGCAAATAATTCTGACTTTATTTTAAGCTGCGGAAAAGTAAGTGTATAAGCACATAGAAGAAATCAATAAACCGTAGCTGCCACTAAAGGGGATACACAGAAAGAACAGGATTTGCTGGTCATGGCTGAAGCGATCAACATTTATGACTGCATTGCAGATTCTATATGTGTTTTAGTTACAAGACCCTATTTAGCACCACCACCCATTTCAGAAATTGTCTTTTTAAAATTATCACATTAAAATAATAACTGTAAACAAGCAAGTATTTAATACGCTTACCATACGTCTACTGATGTATGTATGTGGTGTTTGCAGTTTATGACCTTCCACATTTTGCTCTGTATTTTATACTTGAAAGTCTTTGCAAATGGTGGGCTCCTTATGCCTATTTGTCATGAGCCATTAAGAATCCAAGACTACTACCATACTATAGCAGACACAGCCCCCACCAGGACTCCTCATTGCTGCATCTCTTCTTTCCCATGCATGCATTTGCCTTTTTTCCACTCTCCAGTCCTCTTCATTAAGAAGAAGATCCATTAAGCTCACTCCCAGAGTTAATCACTCACACAGCTGATAGCCCACTGCAGCTACTGCCACAGCAATGCGATGTCCCACCAATGAATGGCGATACCTATGCATGCAGTCTATTGCTGTGTGATGGGTAGTAGCTTTGCCTGGTGTGGACCTACTGCCTTCAGCTAACTGTCAGATCTGGCACCCATGGCCCATTTAATTAGGTCCTGAAACTGTGACAGCACCTGAAGACCATTTGGTCTCTGAGCAAGTCCAGAGCTATGTAGTAACAGCAGGTGCATCAAAAGATTAAAATTGTTTTCCCTTCTCCATGTGTGCTGTTGAGGTCAGCTTGCTGCCTCAGTTTCCTGTTTTAAACACATTGATGAGGACAGCACCAAAATAGACAGACATAGAATTAATGGAGACTCTGGACATCCCAGTCCCCTAAATTTATGTAACCCCTTTTCTAGAAGAGGATGTTTCTTCTAGATGAGGATGTTTTCTTTTTCATTTCAGTGAGGTCACAATGATAAATAGGTACCTGAGAAAATTTTGGATTGTTGGAAGATCTGCCTATGGTCAGGTGCTGTGGCACAGGAGGTGTTAAATCCCTCTTGCTCAGTCCTTACAACCTGGTCAAACAGCCTGGCTTTTTGGTAAACATTATAAGATACAGAGCACACCAGCAGCAGAGTTTTATCCAGTTGCTGGCAGGCAGTGTACCATCAGTTGTTCCCAATGGTCCCAGCCCGAATCTCTCCCACGGCCCTCACTAACAGGCTCATCCTTAGGCTGGGACTGCACACAGCACTCAGCTGCAGGTGTGAGATAAACCCTGGACAAGAAGAAGGATGCTACTGCTTGCTTTGACACAAAACCCCTAACCCCAGCTAACAAATGCACTTCCCAGGGCAAGGAAACCTGGGACTAACGTGAAGAGGTGGACTTTCTGCTGTTCCCCACCCACTGAAGTCTGATCAGAAATGAAGAGACCAACTCCTTCAGACACTAATCTGCCTTACTAGTGCAATTCACAAATCCCCAGCAGCACTGTGACAGCTGCGAGTCGAAGCCCACACTTTAGGTAATCATGAGCCAGTTCGTTGTGCTTAAAAGAGGATAAAAGTTTTATCGCGCTATAGCTGGATGAGAGATCCCAGGCTGCTCTCAGATGCCCAGCCTGCAGCAGATCCAGTCTTGCAGCATCCCCTTTGCCAAATCCCCTGCAACCAGTGGAGCTGCTCCATCCCAGAGGAACACAGCTCCTGAAGCTTCAGGAAGACTATGGACCTCCTGTAGGCACAAACACCACATGGATATTTCACAGAATCATAGATAGAACCATAGAATCATTAAGGTTGGAAAAGACCTCAAGGATCATCAAGTCCAACTGTCAACCCACACCACCTAACTCACTAAATCATGTCCCTAAGCACCACATCTACACGTTTCTTGAACACCTCCAGGGATGGTGACTCCACCACTTCCCTGGGCAGCCTGTTCCAATGCCTGATCGCTCTTTAAATTTAAAAAATTTGCGTTACATGCGGCCAGGAAAGAGAGAGTTAATGACTATTTCTCCCAGCCAGGTCTGTTTTGCAGATGGGATTTTTAAATGCTGCAATATGTAAGAAGAGATCTAATTTCCTATACTGCTTGAAGATACATACACAACACATGGAGAAATATGTAATTGGACAAAATTTTTCTGATTGTCTTCTTTTCAGGAAAAGACTAATTTATGAGGAAAGCACAGAGTCTTGCTTATTACAGAATAGCAATTCATTTCAAGGTTATTCAAACTTCCATTTTGGTAGAAAGATTTTTTTTTTAACTGGAATAACTTAAATTTTTCAGGTGAGTTGGATTTTTGAAGTGACTTTCAAATGCATTTGGTTGAAACACAACAGACTCCAGGTTCATTTTGGCTAAGCACCGTTTTCCACATTTTCAAAGGAACAAAAGAAGACATCAAAATATAAAATTTCATAGAAGAAAAAACTGTTTCTTATTTAACTGAAATAGGATGCAAGCAAGTTCACCCATCTCTAGATACCTGTCTTCCTACCACATTAAGAAACTAATTGCCAGGCTGACTTTTCCCCAAGGGTTTCAGTTTTTGTAAGGTTTGTTTCCTCCAGGCTCGTTCAGTTTTTGACTCTGCTCAAGGGGACATTCCCATTTCATATCCAGGAGGGAGCTAATGAAGGCCACTGCTCATAATGAGCCCTCAGGAATCAATTAGTTTCTTTCCATAAGGTCCCAACACCTACTAACAGAGAGGCTCAAAGAACTCACTGTATTCTGCTCTGGAGGATGCACAGTGTTGGCACAGAGAGACCCAAACTAGTGGTAGATTTAAGTAATTACAGAGAACAAGATCAATGCTCAGATTTTGTGATGATTTTGAAATATCTTTTTGATCTTGAAATATCTTTTTTCTTTTTTTTTTTCCTGCTACTAGAAAAGTCCTTGATTGTCTTTGAAAGGAAAAAAAAAAAAGCCAAGCAACCCAGTGATTTGAAAAACTCCTCTTGTTAAGTCTAGAGCAGCATGGTTTTCACTAGTGGATAGAGACAGCCTAGTGTCCTGAGCCTACTGATATTATGTAGAGACCCTTCCAGTGTTGGTAATTGCATTTCCAATATAGTCAGTATGCCTGTGGGCAGACACAGATCACAGCTTATATTTCCTGCAAAACTTTTTATTAACCCAGCCATTATTGGAGCTAAACCATTGATTTTAAAAGCAGACAGCTAACTACAGATGACGTTCACCTGCTGTCTTCCGCAGTTCCCACACATGCACTTGTGCACACTTGCACACATTCATTGCTGTGGGGTGGAAGCTGGGAGACAGCCCCAGCTGTTTACTCAGGCATAGGACATTGCACTGATGCATCAGAAACTTTTAGGCAGGTTTTTGAAAAGCGACCCCCAGTTCTCCCTTGTTTCACCGGGTGTACATACAGCCCTGTCTCAGCCCTTCGTGGGAACCCAAAAGGACTGCTGGTCTCCAGACCCTAACAGCACCTCAGAGAGTACTTTCACTCTTTTCCCTGCTGTTTTCTGGTAAATATTTTCCATTCATAGTCATTGCCACCTACAGAACCCATTCAAGTAAACTCACACTGAGACATCCTTTACGGCACCAGGACTTTTCATGTCTATTAAGGGAGCAGTACGTGGCTACAGGATCCTGACAATCCACTACTTTCAACTGAGTTATGTCCTCTTTAAAATATACATTTCATGATTCCTTCATAATGCAGCAGTGATGGTGGTGGGGAGACTAATTGCTGTTAGCTTTGGTTAGCTTTCCTGTTTTTTCCCATTTGACTTTAGTAAAAAGACAGATGAGGCTTAGAAAAAAAAACTTCAAACTATGGCAGCATTTGCCCAAGAAACATCTTTGCTGACTGCCCGAGTGATGAAAGCTGGCATTCTTACCATGTCCTTTACCTGCCATTTGATAACCAGACACTTCCACTTCAGAAATTTCTTTCTTGTGGGTAGACATACTTTCTCTCTTCTGGTGCTCCAGGGTGCCCAAGAAGTGGCAGGATATCTCCAGGAATGTGGAAATCTCTGTAGTCAGGTCACAAACAGTCCTGGCTAAGAGGAGCCACCAGCAGCAGCAGTGGTTTCACTGAAAGTAGTAAAGGCTGACGTGGGGGCTGAGTGGCCATGGCTTTCTAGCGTCTGCCTTTTTGCTCCCATGACAAGTGCCTGGTAGTCTTCCAGGCCAAGTACAGCACTTTTTAGGATAGGCAGAAAACAGAGAGAGGCAGGTGCCACCTGGAGTTGGACAAGCTGGCTTCCAGAATTCTGGACACCCAGTTCCCAGGCTGATGACATTCAGGAAAGAAAGCAATGTTAAACTGCTGTTGGCAAGCAACATTTTAAAGACATAATTGCCAAGTGCTGACTAGCAAAGCAGATATGGCAAGAACAGTTAAGTAAAAACCACTGTCTTTTAAAAGTACGCATCAGTAAAACTCATAGGCAGTTATGATGGCTTAACTTGAAAAACTAATAATGACATAATTTTAATATATCCACAGAACTGCTGCATCTTGTATATACATTTGTGTGCTATAACAACTTGCAACTTGGGCAGGAGACAGCCAGTGATGGAGACATGCCCAAAACTGGGGGGTTCAATTGTGTGTTCTAAACTAGCCCCAGAAAATGCTTCATTACATTATTTCCACTCCAATAATTAATGCACATTAATGGAGCCAATGCACAACAAATCAAAAGGCTACAATTCTAGCATTCTGTTAAAGTTATTTTTTAAAAAAGTTTATGAAATGCAATATCTGACTTGTTTAATTTCAAAAAAATTCTCCAAAGGAAAACCATTATTCAAAGATGGAGGTGGAGTTACACTTGCCATTTTCAAGAAAAAAATTGTTTGATATTTAAGAATTGTGTGTCTCACACAAGTGTTCTTTATTCACTAAATGCCCTGTTTCATGAGAAGGATGGCCATTACTGTTCAGTACAGGATAATAATCCATCCATCTCATTTGTGGGTTGGATTTCATCCCTACGAGCCATGTGAGAATCATAGAAATCTGAATTGTATCCCCTGAGATTCAGTGCTAAGAAGCCCAGTAATAAATGGAAGTCATTATGCTGGTTGTTCACAATCTCCTTGGAAGAAAGGATGGATTCTTTTCACCTTCTCTTTGAAGAGAGGGGCATACTGATAGTCTTCGTCAAATACACTGCATTTTTGTAACTGGATGTGGAGTTAGCACTTTGCTTACAGTACATCTCTGGTTTGGCACCTGCAGAAACAGCCTCATCGGCCAGAACCAAAACACCTACTTGGTGCTTCACTGTGTGCTGGCATGAACAAAATAATACAATGCAGAGGGGTCTAGGGAAATCAGTGCCCTTCTTCCAGACTTTGCTGCAAACCTGACCAAAAGCAAAAAAAAAAAAAAAAAAAANAAAAAAAAAAAGAGCAAGAGTCCCTTTCCTAGTGCACCATAAGCAATAAAAGATTGTCAGTCGAATGCAGCCCTCCGCAGCAACTCCTTGACATAATGCAGAAGAATGAAAGTTTGCAAAGGAAAGGATCAGCAGGGTGAAGAGGCTTCCTCCAAAGCCTGAGGTGCCCTTGCAGAACTGCTTTACCACTCTGCAGACTGAAGAGGAAAGACCTGTCACATCACAAGAGACTCTGGAGCCAAGCAAGACATCCCGATCTGCTCCTTGTGTAACAATCAGCGCAACTAAGAAAAGGCGATGCGTGATGATAACAGGCAACTCTCTTCTGAGAGAGATGGAGGCACCCATTTGCCGACCTGACCCACTCTCTAGAGGGGTGTGCTGCTTACTAGGGGCTTGTATCAGGGATGTCACCAGGAGACTACCAAGCCTCATATGGCCACGGACTATTATCCTCTGCTGTTGTTTCATGTGGGCACCAGTAACACAGCCGGGAGCAGTCTGAGGAGAATCAGGAAGGATTAGAGAGCCCTGGCAGAGGCAGTAAGGGATGCTGGAGCACAGGCAGTTTCCTCATCAGTCCTCCCAGTCAAAGAGAAGGGGTATGAAAGGGCTGATTGAATTTGGTGAGTCAACAAACGGTTACAGAACGGGTGCCACAGCCAGGTACTTTGATCACAGCACTTGCCTTGAAAACCTTGCTCTACTGGGGAATGATGGGGTCTGTCTGTCAGAGCAGGGGAAGAACATCTTTGGTCACAGGCTTGCCCTTGCCAACCTGGTGAAGAGGGCTNCAAGGATCACAGCTCAGCAAGAGAGCACCTGAACAGCAGCATAAACAAATTCCAGCCAGTACCTCAGCATCTTCAGGGGCCCAACTCAAGCATCTCTCTGCAAACACATGTAGCATGGGGAACAAAGAAGAATTAAGAGATGTGCCCACACCTGCAGAGCTGTGATCTTATTGACATCACAGAGATGTGGCGAGATGGATCCTATAACTGGAGTGTTGGAATGCAGAGATACAGGCTCTTCAGGAAAGACAGGCAGGGGAAACGAAGAGGGGTGTCACCCTCTATGTCAGTGACCAGCTGGAGTGCATGGAGCTCTGCCTGGGGATGGATTGAGAAGCTGACCAAGAGCTTGTGGTTCAGGATTAAAGGGGAGTTTTTACTGAAATTACATAAAAAAGGTTTGTTATTAGTTAGACATGCATTTTGGGGGCATCATGTAACTGAAAATAACCTAGGGGTATTGGTGTAGCTACTGGCTTACCTCTGAGTAAGACTTATGACTATCTTCATTCCACTTGGCTGCTTGGGTAGTAATGGTTAATGATTTCCCCATGATGAGCACTTTCTTGCTCTTTCACATCTCCCTGCAGGTCACAGTCCAAAAGCCTGTTTTTCTTTCAAAGGGAAAACTACAGAGGCGGGGATTCAACTGTATGCAGTGTTTGGCATTGTGGTGGGGCTGCAATTGGTCTCACCCAGTTATATTACATAAGAGAGGTGAGAAAAAGGGGAGAATAGGCCAGGATAGGCTCTCATATGTGAAAGATATAGGAGCTCCATTTCCTGTTAATTCCCGCGGACTGATTGATGTCCTTGACAGCATCTTCCAGAAAAATGGATCCTCCTTACCTTGTGTTGATAGTAATCGTAATCCCCTCCAGACCCTAGGTAAGACTTCTGACTTCACTCAGCACCGTGCTGAGCCAAGCCCAGCACCACCCTGTGATAGATGTTAATGCACTACCTGGATGACTTCCTAGCTGCAGGAAGGCAGGAAGCACAGGAGGCTTTTAAAAAGTGTTCAGCATTATTCTGAGCTCTGTGAATCTTTACTTCTGCAGATGGTCACAGAGGTTGTGCTATTCAGGAACTAAGCATATGCTTTCCTCAGCATAGAGACAACTCCTCTTTGGTCCTCCAGTGGATCACCACTCTCAGTCCTGTGCAGGAGGTATAGGAGTAATCTCTGCATATGAATTTTTCTCATGATGTCTGGTCTTTTTGTGCCAGAGTGTCTGGCCAGTTGTTAGAGGTTTGCATCTGCCATGATCCTTTCTTCAGTGGGGAGGGCACCAACACATTCCCTCCTGCTCTTTTCTGGTCAGCAGCTGGTAGATGGGTACTGTCCTAACAGACATGCTCATCATCTTAGACCATTATTCCTGAAGTTGGAGGTTGTGGTAGGTGTGCAAGGATCAATGCAGATGTATTTTGCCTGGAGTTTTGCCTGGAGGTTTAGTGCAAGACTAATTGCAGGATCACTGGACCTCAGGCAGATATCTGCCTTGTGCTAGAGGGGAGGGCTGAGCTTTTCCAACACAAACACTGGCTGGACTGAGTGACTATAGGCATATGATTTAGGTAGCCATCCATACATCATGCATGTTAGCAAGGCTTGGTACTGTACTATCATGATTTGATACAAGTTTTGGCCTGCCCTTTTTTTTTTTTTTTTTTTTTTTTTTTTTTNCTATCCATGTGTTTCTGTGTCTTCTTTTTGTCCACTTTTACCAGGTAAAGGTTAGCACACTGTGGATAGAGCATGAAGTAATCCAACAAAAAGACAAATCTGCTGCTGTCACATTAGATACCCCAGACCTGTAGGAAAAAGCAAACATAATGAATCAGATGTTCATGGGGAGCTCAGCGACCCAGCATCTGGAGAGGCTAGCCTCATTTCTTTCAGTTCATCATCTTTCTATGCCCCAATGGAGCACAGAACAGCACGCTATGACAAAGAACAGCAAGTTATGTGTAAATTGAAAGAAGTATAAAATTTAACTCAGTTCCCACCTGGGAAAATTATTAGCTGTTTGAAAATGGCTCTTGGGTCTCAGAAAAGACTATTTTTTAAAGCTTGTTTCTGGAAGACCTTCATCTAATAATGCAGTTCAATTAATCTATCTAATTGATAATTCTAAGGATGTATTAGACATATCAAATTAATAATTTCAACCATATAGACAGCCCCTCTGGGTGACAATACTCTAAACAAGCTAGGTAATGATACAGACTCCTACCTTCAAGTGCCCATTGGCCTTTGTGAAATAACTACATAAAATGTATGGATAGAGATAGAATATCCTGCAAAGACCTCACTAAACTAGTAGACCTGCAGTTCCTCTCCTCCTTACAAACTAATTTTCCAGCACTTTTTTGCCATCTATTTTATATGAAAAATAAATAGAGCTCAGATTACATAGCACTGGTTTTCTACTCAACTACCACTGTAATACCGTATAAACCTTCACATTCAAAAACTCTTAGAATTATAATTGAAAGTCCATTTAAGGTACCTTTGCAAAGACCTTTAACAGACCTTAACAATGACAGATGGACATGTGGAGTAACAGAACAGCCTCATCAGTATTCTTCCAGATGCAGTCATACTACCTTCCCCTGTGCTCTCTTTTAAGCCATACCTTAATGTTGTTTACCACATACCCTTCACAAGAAAGCAAATTTCTCTTCCACACACTCCCATAACTCTTCTACTAAAATTTGACGAACTGAAAAAATATGCTAAAAAAACAACCATTTCTTCCTTTTCACAGAATCAGCCACAAATTACTATAAGAAAGATTGACATCGTTGGCTTTCTCAAACAAAAGAGACACAATTAATGAGTGTTTCTACTAAATGCTACTCTGTATCATCTGCCTTTCCCTTAAGTCAAGATCAACTTGGAAGAGTAGTGGTTTTGTTCAGACCTCTCCAAAACTGTGAAAGCGATCCTACCCATCCATACATGCACACTAATTTCAATTGTGACATAGTTTTTTCTAATTTTTTTTTCTAAGTATTTAAAATTTAGAGAGTGACACATCTTAGACGTAACATTAACCTCTGGATTTCCAATTCTATTTGAGTTAATATTTCAGAAAACAACACATACATTTTAACGAGAAGACTCGCTGCAGTCTACAGATACCAAATTGGCTTGCTAGTACATTCAGACAAAGAATCATTTTCCTCCTTTGAAAAAGGCATGCAGGTGGGAGATCTGATAAACTGGATGTGACTGTGGCTGGAGTTCAACAATTCCATCAACGTTACACCTTTTTCTTTTAAGTATCTGTAGTTTTGTCAGACTTTAAGTGTCTAACTTATGAAAGGTCAGCTCTGCAGGAAATTTGCAGGAAGAACTGGGAAGAGTGGACTGTGTGTCCCAGCATGATGCACCTGTTCATAACTCAGCAGTTCCGTGGGGAAGCTCCAAGATGTTGTGCTTAACAGAGAAAAAGCATCTTAACCGACGGTAGCAGAAAGGATAAACAGATTAATCTTCACACACAGGCTTGCAAACACTAGCACTGCTTCTTGTGTCTCTCATTACCACTCTGAACCAGAAGCATTTTGATATTGGAAAGAATTCAGAGTGACACCTTGGAGGAACAGGTCTTTATGTCTCATTCAGGAAAATTAAACCAAACCAGATATGCATCTTTCAGCCTCTCATGTTTCTAAATGCCTGTCCATATTTACTTTTACATTTGCTATGAATATACAGCTAGCCTGCATGCCTTTCATGTTTTGGAAAGGATTTATCAAAACTTGTCCTGTAATAATGCACCTTCTTCTTTCTTACATACTACAGGGAACAGTGCAAGAGTCAACATCACTGATAGGAAGTTTTTGGCTATTTGCCACCGGTTGAAATGTATAGCCAGATTTCTTGTTTCAAGCACAAAAATCAAAATGAGATGGAAAAGACACTTCATATTTTGAAATCTCTCTTTGCTGATTCTTAGAGTTTAGGCAGGTTATTTCAAGCAACTCTGTTACAATGAATTAAACATTTGCTACTTGCTTCCTGATCTGCAGTAGTGGACTGTGATCCTAACCTAGTCCTTCTGTGAAGTAATGACATTTTTGCCAGTTTTGGACATCTCACCACCTTTATAGTTATTCTTAATTTTAAATATAAACTGATTTCCTCATACAAATACTTTTCTTACTTGAATAGTATTATATTATTTCCCTTTGCATTTGATTTATTAGAGACAAAATGTTGCTCCTTTCATAAATTAACAGATCATTTCAAAGGTTAGTGGATACTGACACATTATTTTCAATAGCTTTCTTCCTTACAAACAACTGAGCAAATAAGATTTTCTTTCACCCAAAATGCTCATACTTGAAAATGAAGATGAATCTAGTGACAAAAAGATCACTGTTTTTACCTGTAAATAGCTTTTATGTATAAATAGTTCTAACACATTTCATTGTGACCTGCTGTTAACATGACAAACCTATTCTGTGGCACTAAGTACCAACTTTTGTGTCCGATGCAATACCAGCAGAGTCTAATAAATAGACAGGGGGCATTAGTGACAGTGATAATAAAGGCTTACTGAAATAACACAAGCACAGTTGCAGTGCTGTTGAAAATATTTGATTTTGGCAACTTGAGCTCTGTGGGCTGCAAAAATGTCATTTCAAAACCGCTTTTGTCAACTGTGTGCCTAATTTAAGATTTCAAAAAATACTGAGTAGAAAGTCACTTCAAGTGAGAAAATGGAATGAAATGGCATTGATTCAAAAACGTGAAAAACATTGTGCTGAAAAGTTCTTTGAAACCAATGTTTACATGCAAAAAAAGTCCAATTTAAGCTGTCACTTTCTAACAAAAGAGCCTGTTGTTTATACTTTCTGTCTAGAGCTCATCAGCACAAAATTAGATGTTCAATAGCATTCTGATTTCATTGAGCAGTCACAAAACAGGTCCTGCTAAATCTTTTATTTAATAGAGTGTGTATCTCCTCATATTCACTTACTGAGGTTCATCCATATCTTTTATCCTGGAGAGCTGCAAGTAAAGCTGTGTTTATGCAGCAGATACTCAGAGAGCCACTATGCTGCTGAGATGCCAAATTAGTTCTAGGTTCTCATTAAAAAGGTGTACGACACTCACATGGTCATGTTCCCTCTCCTTTATCATTTTCTGTGAAGCCATAGAGGTTGCTGAACTGACCCTGTAGGACTTCTCTAACTAGGTGCTCAGTAGAACATCAGCAAAAATATTTCACAGTTTATATCTTATGTGAATCTTTTAGAAAAGGAGCTCTTTTAGAAGGGATTTTACCGTCCTTCAGTTATCAACTCTTGCTTGTCTTTTGGTATCTGCAAAAGCCACTTCTTAATTGGAAGATGACAGAAACATAGAGTGCTTGAGTTTCATCTGACATCAAGAATTTGTTTCAAGTGACAAAACTTACAGAGTCCTTTGCCCTGAGAGAAGTTCACAGAGTCTGTCAGAGAAAAAAGAAACCCCTGCTCAGGTATCTCACCCGCAGAACCAGACCAGTGCCCAGGCTTCCTACAGGGAAAATATTCCCACCTGTACTACTTTCACTGCATACAGAGCCGCTTTCTCCCTCCCTCTTATCAGCACGGGAGCTGGTTCCATCACGTCCCACGGCCCAGCTGGTTCCTCTGCAGTTATTGTGGTGGCATTAAATGTTATCTCCCTGACTTTATGAGGCCCTCTCCCAGCCACACAGAGATGCTGCTCTGAGGCATAGAGGACGGTGGTGGATCTCTCTGTATGAAAGAGTGAGCAAGAAGGCAGAAGGGTCACAAAGCCATGCTGCCCCTCAGACCTCTCCACAGTCCTGTCCCTAGTAGGTGTCCTGAGGCTGACAGTGCTGTAACTTCCTCTACCTGAAACCAAGAGTGGGTTAGCAAAACATACGTGATCCCTCAAACAGGGTTCCTGACTCCAAGATGCAAAAGAAAGCTTGGACTGGTGGAAAATGCATTGCATCTTTTCCCAGTCCGCACATGTTCCTGTGGCTTCTCCCTACGCAGGGATACAAAGGTAGTACCTGTTGTATTTGCCCCTGTAAGACTATTTTTCCAGAGTTATCCAGGTTTGACTGGTTTAATAAAAAATAAATTCTTGCCTATTGCATTCTGGGAGTATTAAAAGTAGGAGGATTTTTCACTGACAGGATTTAATAACTTGAAGTAAATCTGAGCAGCTTATCCTTAAAGGCTTGCCCAGAAGAATTCTTACCCCTTCTGTTTGCTGAAGATACTGTACAACAGGTGAGTGAAGACACATACAGTTAAAATTTCCAATTCTGGCTTTTAGTGATGGATAACCAGAATTCTTCCCCACCCATACACATGCTGCATATACTTTTTCTTACAGAAATACACCCTGAATTGTTTAGAGTAGCCAGCTCGGATGCAGAAAGGTATTTTTAATTTCCCTGCAAGCCATTCCTATGTTAAAGGTATATTTGTAAAACTTGAGTATTTGAAAATGAAATAAATTTAAATCTCAACATGATTACCTAAGGTATGCTCATCTGTTATTCTTTTCTTTATTTTAATTCAAATTCAAAGGTAGAAAAATAGAGTTTCTTATATGATCCTTCTCCTTGGTTCAGATGTGCATCATTGGTGTATCCATAAAGTTTATCAGCAGGAGCTGAAAAATACATATACTTTGAATTCTAGTTGCCTATGCACTTCTGGATGCTAGGCAGCCCAAATTCCTTATCTGACCTGTGAGATATGTCTCTTTCTTCTGAAAGAAGACCTGTATAAGACCTGTGACCTGTATAATATGATGTCAGGGAAGGGACAGTATTTGAAAAACATTCAGCATGCAGTAACTCAGATAGTAAGATTAACAACAAACAACGCTTAATGCAAGTACTGCACATTGCCTGTCATGGACCTTGATGACAGAGTGTGCATCCTTTTCTGAGATGAGTTGGGAGCACACAGCCAGCATGGGTATTACCCTCAGCCAGGGGAGGAATGAGAGTGTGGATGAGTGATGCCAGTATCTCCACTTGTGTTGTTTTAGGTGCTCTCACTACCCTGCCTGACTTCCAGCTGCTGATCCAAAAGAGGACTGGCATCCCACAAATGCTGCGTTGAGCTTGCTGGCCCCACACTATTGTGGGGACTTGCTGGTCCCGAACACCCTAGGGCATCTGTAAAAAGTACTGGCATCACTCTTCACTATTCCCTACTTCTAGGCAATCTGGCGCTGGGCCTCTAAAATCTGCCATCCATTGGGACTGACGCCACGGGCTGACCCTTGGGGCAAGGAGCAGAGGGTTTATCAGCGACTAAGCAAATGCTAATGCCTAATCACAGTTTGAATGCAGCCAAGCTAAATAATTTTCAAGCAAAATCTGTAAAATGTTGCCTGATGAGTTTGCTGGCCTGCTGATAATGGAGCAGCAACAAATCATCAGAAAATCTGAAGAGTGACAGTATTAAAGAGCAATGGTAGACTGATCCCAGGGGGTCACAGGCTGATTTTAATCCCAAGAAAAACAAGAGGAAAAGGTGATTCAACTAATCACAAATGAAAGGATTCACTACAGCACTTGTTCTAATCTAAACGGGAACATAAATACAAATATTTATAGACCTAATTTCATTCTCAGGTGAGAATAAAAGATTTATAACAAAGATTATTGCACAGTTCTAATCTGCTTATATTTTGGTAGATATTCTGCACTGTATTCTCCTAATAGTTTCTCAGCATCAGTACTAGTACAAAGTCAGGCTAACATCATAAAAAGTAGCTGTCCGTGAGGAATCATAACCTAATGGGGACAGTGCTAATGTGGCCTCATAAGAAGCAGTATTAGGATTTATATTATCAAACACATGAACTAGCACATTCTGAAAAAAAAAGAATTTGCTGGCAAAATTTGCACAATGATAAAGGCAAGGCTGATATAGTTAATACACTGGGTGTCATTCAAAAGAATTTGCCTTGTTAGAGCTAAATGCAAACTTACACATGGCAACAGAGAATCCAGACAAGTCTGAGGAAACATTCTTTGAATTTAGAAATGTGGTGGGCAAAATCTCAGAATGATGTTGCAGAAAAAAAACCAAAACCCCGACTAGTACAATCATTGAGTTATTAATTGGCAGATCAAGCTTAAGCAGGAACAGAATTTTATTTCTGCAGGTGGCACTGACCACAATAAAGCTCTTAATGAAATATCATGTCTGTATTTGTAACTCTCTTTCAAATGCCATCACATGGCAAGGAAACTGCTTATTCAATAATGCCCTTCAGCAAGACTGTAAGTGCATGTTCCCTTAGTTTATAAAATAAATACACGGCTGAAAGTCAACTTAATTTCATTTTGCAAATAAGTTTAGGTAAAGAAAATGCTGACTGCTCAAGGATTCTTCCAGTTAGAAAGAACAGCACAAGTCCAATACATTCAAAGAAAAGCTTAAAATTTCACACTGGAAAAGTTTCTTGACACCTTCAATACTGTTCTAGGAGACTGCAGCAGAGCAGAACAACTTTATACTGTGTATTTTTCATAAGTCTAGTTAAGATCTTTAATTTACAACATATTTATGCCTCTGTTGTGAGTGGTGTGCAAAACCTATAAAAAGTTATTTACAGAAAAAAGTTCTGCAAGACACTGAAAATGGTGCTTTGATGTCTACCAGATGCACTCTAGGTAATGCACTCAGTCCACTGGCCTGAGCTATTGAAAGGAAAAACTGGAAAGAGAGCAGAAATTTTACAGGTATCTTGCAAAACCAGTTGTCTGTACTATAATTGATTTCCACATTTTATCTTCTCCCTCCATACCTCCAAAGAATAGCAGCTCCTTACAGATCCATGATGCAACTAACTAGTATGGGAGAGAGAAGATACATTTCTGTCAGTAAAGGAGTATAGAGGAAGTACTTGGAGAAAGACTGCTTCTCAGCAACAAATACCTATCACAGTACATTGATAAAGCTCTTCTTTTTGTCTTCTGAGATTGCAATGTTCCACTCTGTGAATGTGAAACACCACACATATGCTAATGTTTTTGTTGTTGTATGGAAGCTAAAAATATGAAATCCTACATAATTATTAAAACAAGATAGCTCCCTCTTCCTCTCTTTAAATGCTCCTACTCGTGCAACTGCTGGAAAAAAGAGCTTATGAGTGCTTTCAAGTGCTACTCTACTCCTTAATGCCATAGGCTGCTGCACTTGAGCACAAAACTTTCCCCTTGAAGGTCCCTCCTTCCCAACAGTTTACTTTTCTGCTGGTGGGATGCACGTACCTGCCAGCTAGACCCTGCCAAACCTAACAGCAAAGTACCTGTTCACTGCCTACACACATTATTCTTTATGTTCTCTTACACAAAGACTCACCCTGCCTCCTTAGAATATTCTACTCTACTCTACTCTACTCTATTTTAGCATGAGAGTTTCCAGCAAGGTTGGAGGTACAAGGCATCCACCGTTCCTCTCTTTGGAGAGGCATAATGTGCTTGCTTTGGATAAAAGCTCTTCCTTTCTCTTCAAAGCAAGATTCATCTCATATAACAGTCCTCTCCTGTTTTTATTTAGATCAGAAAAGACATTAAATGTGTTTTACAGAACATTATTTTCTAAATAATTCAAATAATTTCTGATTTTACTATCTGCGAACAGTAATGACACTAATGAATAAACTGTGAAAACTTCCTCAAAATATTTTCTGCAATTACAGTAGTTGAAAATAACTTTTTATAGGCTTCAAAAGCTTTTTTTTAAACACGGCAAAACATAAAAAGATTACTTGAAGATATCTGTGCAGTTATTCACCCATTTGTCAATTCTAAAAAAGAAAAAAAAAAAGAAGAGTGACAGAAGTGCAGGAAGCTGGAAGACTGATAGCTATTATTTGCACATTAAAATAAGCTTTCAGGAATTAAGAAAGGAAAAAAATGTACCTGTCTTCACCAATATTTCCCTTTCTATAGTCATACCTCAAGAAGTGTGCCTCAGAAGACAAAGCCATACCAAAACCAGAAGAGATCTGTTTCTTTGGAATAGGGTTACTTTTGCTTTTTAACAGCAATTCCAAAGTGACTTTTTAAGTGGGATTCCATCTCCCCAGAATATAATTTTGCAATTTTATGCTTCTATATAGATGGCAAAAATTTTACATCCCCAAAGTAGTTCAAAAGTAATTTTTAAGAAGCAAAAAGCCACAAAGCATAAATACATCTGTGACTAGCTTAGCTGAAGGATTCTCTTGCATGTGGCTTCCCTTGTACCTGACCAGAGGTAAGTAAGGTATGCTTGAGTTGCTATCTGTCCTTCTGTTATGATACTTCTAAAACTGTACACTAGGCTCCTTATTTTCACAGATACTGTGGAAAATTATTTTCTAAGATATTTACGCATCCATCAGATTATTGAGTACCAACTCAGAGCCTGGAGAAATCTTGGTCCTTAGGAAGCTGAGCCAAAAGGAGTGTTAGTCTCCCTGAATCTTGTAGCAAATCAGTCTGATTTAGAGATGTGATAAGCATCACCATAGTAAGCTGAACTTACTTATCCACACTATGTAGAAATCTAATGTATGTGCAATAGGACTTGCAGATATTACTTGCATTTAATATTTAACTCAAGGTAAAAAGCACAACATTTGTATTTTTACTTAAAGTCTGTGTACTTTTCTTTGATTGGTTCTCCCTTGTTCATTTAAATCAGATGCTGGTGCCAGAGAGCTGCAGTGTAAAATTTTCTGAGACGTGTATTACTCATTTCCATGTTAAAATACACTGAAAACCACTTCCTCTTCACAAGACAAATCATTACTTTTTTAATGAAGTGGGAAAAAAAGGAGGAAATTTATTTTTGATCTTTCTAAATTCCTTTTGGCAGTACAAGGATAGAAAGTAAAATTATTTTGTCATTAGCAGACATTTGGTGACCTGTCTTGATAATGTTAGAAAAAAAGAAAGTCAATTAAACAGATAAACTTCAGTTGTCTGCTTCTCCCTCTCTAGTCTCACAGCAGCAGTGCTATTACATGACAAACCCTCATCAGACACAAACAAACAGGACAATAAATCTCTTTTTCTTTTTTTTTTCATCATGTTATTTCATTCACTCTAAAGCTGGAAGGTCTGTATTATACAGCTATGTATTTCTCCTCCAACTGTAATGATGCCATTACAGACTTTAGATTTCTTTTGTATTTATCACAATATTGCAAACGATACCAAGTATCAAGTTTGCAACCTTACATGACAAAGTTATCTTCAACACTCATGATTTTCAGCATAATTCAAAAAATTTTGCATCTCACTTGTCAGAATATTTTGTGGAAATAAAAAAAATGACAACAGCAAACTTTTTATCACGTTTGACAATATTATGCTTAGCATAACTCTGAGGCAGAAAGCACTTCTAGTCCTACTATGTATCAGCCATAGAGGCAAAAGAAATGGAGACTGGATGCAACAAATCCCTGCTACCTGGTCCTTAGAAGAGGACGTTACAGCGGTGAATACCAGAGTTTCAACCTACAGCAAAGACACTGTGTGAGTTGGGACCTTGGGACAAGTGCAAGGACCCAAGGTGTGCTGGAAGTGCTCAGAGCTGGCAGGAGCACTGTGTGCCCCGGTGAACTGCTCTAGCTGCAAGTCTCTGCTCAAAGATACACACAATCACTCGCTATAACCATAATATACTGCTGCCGTTGCAGTTGGCAAATCCCGCCTGTACACCTGCCCCAGCGGTGCTTAGGCTGCATCATTTGAAGGCTTCAGGGAAGGATCCTGCAGGAGGGAAGCAAGCGTGCAGCTCCTTGGGCAGAGGCAGCCCAGGGCAGTGGGGATGCACCGCTCCAGGCATCCTGGCAGCTCTGGGAATCCACTACGGGCTTATGGCCTGGGCTGCTGTGACAGAGAATGTGGCAGCATGCAGAGCAGCGGTCGAGCAGGGGATCCAGTGTTCTCCTTTGGCATTGCAGCTCCACCCTGCTCTTGCTTCAGGCACCCAGGTGTCTTCACTGAGACAACCAGAGGTCAGACAGAAAACTGAGGCAGATCTCCTGAGCCCAGACTTGTGGTCTAACTCCGTGGGTTAGCATCCATCAGCTATCAAAATAAATGATCAAATTTCACCTTTGCAGGGCTCAAATTACTGCACTGCCTGCACTTACACCACTTGTAAAAAAAGAGAAGCCTATCACCCAAACGGCAAACAACAGACTGCAGAAGCAGGGATTTTGGTCACAGCCACAGGCAAGTTCTAGCTTCATGTAATAAAAAAGCGAGGTTGTGAAGCATATCCCAAACAGCAAGTTCATGTTATATTTGGGAATAAACTATTACTTGGGCTTGAAAGAGTCATTATTCCTCAGCAGCACCTGTCCAGTTCATTTTATGTTCAGCTCTGAGCAACTGAAATACAGCTTTCTGGCTTACTGCACACAAAGCCTACTGCTGCATGTGTCTGATCTTAAACTAATCCTTCAGCAAAGGGACTGTTTTTGATAGTGAAAGTCTAACGAGAAAAATATTGTGAAACTAGAGGACATACAAAGAACGCGCTGTGACTGATACAAATTCTGGACTGCTTTTTTTTTCAAATTAGCTTAGCTGTATTTTATTCAGACTAACACATCCTCCATCCTTCCTCAAAGCCTGTTTACTCAGCTGGATGTCCACAGGGTCCAATTTTCCCTCCAATTGCCCTTGCATGCTAATATAATTGGGGCTCATGTGGGTAATTGGTCAGCCTACAGCAGTGTTTGCATGCATTTGTTCATCTGCACTACCTGGCAGACTCTTAAAATTAATTTATACACTCAAAGCACTGTTGAATATTTTGTTACATTCAGTTTATAAAAGCACAAAACACATCAAGAAATACTTCCAGGAGCTTTAGGCATTAAAAATACTGCAGTGTACACATAAAATTATTTTTATGGGCAAGTGGGAATAGATGTCTGTTTCCACACATCAAAAAGAAGGCACACGCGCACACAAGTCAATTGTATCTAATTTGTAAATACTAAACTAAATAAATTTCATAGCAGACATCAACCAGATTTTAAATTATTATGTGGGGAAAAGAGGCCCATTGAAACTTCAGACAAGAGAAACCGAAATTGTTGTCAGCAGGCAAGAACAGCTTTTTCTGGAACACACACAGAACAGAGAATTTTACAGGTTGGTTTTACACTGTTGTGGAAGAATCAGTATGGAAGTGATTTTTATTACTGTAATTACCAGAATCCAGTTCTTGGGTTGAAACAGAAGACACAGGTCCTGTGCCACAAACCATCATCATGTAATTTTTGCTCCCTTATTCATGAAGTGCCACAATTCAGCTATTTTAATTATTTCCTTGCAGGCACTGGCTTTTTCCTTTGGCTCACTATTCTTGTAATGGATCTTCCCAGGTGTCTAAAATCTTCCTTTTACTTCTTCTACAGCTGAGACTACTGCTCATACCCAGCACCTTCTACTTTATTCCTCTCTGATCCATTTTTCTGTGGCCACTAATACTTCTGCACTTCTTTTTACATGTCTAAGTCCAGTATCTCATTTGAGAAACTAAAATGTAAGAAACATTTTTGCACTGAAATCTGACATAAATTCACAGTACACAAAACAGGAGAACAGCTGATTTAGATCCATTTAACTCTCTCAAAAAGTGTTCCAAGAATTATTATGAGTAATCTAATAACTAGTATAAAAACATACAAGCCCAAGGTTAAAAAAAATTATTTATTTGCAATTTGAAAAATGACAATTTATATAACTTTTAATTTATACCTACATCAGAGGTTCCTCCTCTGACAGGGGTTATGGAGAACTGTGAACTCTGTCTTGGCATAAATATGCCAGAAAATGTCTAGGTGTCCCATGCTTGTACCCCCTGATCAGCATGACTTAGAGATTTGATTGTTTTTACAAGCAAAAAAAAGGGAA
Source organism: Syrrhaptes paradoxus (assembly GCA_013400615.1). Lineage (NCBI taxonomy): Eukaryota > Metazoa > Chordata > Aves > Pterocliformes > Pteroclidae > Syrrhaptes > Syrrhaptes paradoxus. Next base: position 53,737 of record VZTO01025602.1, read on the forward strand.
GGGAAGGAGGATTAATGCATTGATATAGCTGCATACAAATAATTTAATTATTTAGGCAAGAAATTTAACCAATACTGTAACTCGTGTTATTATACCAATCGATACTCCTAAAAGAGAAAGTTTTCAATGCTTCCACCAACACTCAAAGCTGAATTATTCTTACAGTTATACAGGTGATACTTAGATAGCCCTTGTTGGAACAACTGACTTAAATCACTCTGCTGTAGTTTGGCAAGACTCAAGAAGCCATTAAGCAATTTCAGCAGAACTGAAGTCCTATGCCTAACGTGGCTCACAAATACAAATACTTTCATTAATCTTAAAGTTCAAATGCTCAGCCACTGAGAAAGTAGTACAAAAATCTTTTGATGAACAACACCTTCTGAAGTACTCTGTGATGCAGTACATTGCATAAGCATGGACTCTGCATTTAGAAGTACCAATTCTTCACAAAAGCACTCCCTAGCACCACGCAGGCAGTTTTGAAGTCCATATATTTTGACAGATTTAGAATTAGATTCAACTTATTAGTGTAAGATAAACGATTAAATTTATCTTTGCTAATGCAGGAGACAACTCCCAGTATATTTTCTGCACTCTTAACTATTAAAACTATTAACCTTAAAAAAATCACACATATAAAAGTCAACATGAAAATGAGGTGCCTTATAAATTATATTTTGATATAAACAGCATACCAAGCAGGAATTTGTCACATTTCATGTTTTAAATAACTTCAAAGAGCACTGAAACAATCCTTTGTAATGACCGTGTATTTTCAAATAAATACATTCACTTAATCAAAGATTTGTAGCAATTTGTATAGACAAATATTTCTAGCATTTTATTTTACATATATATTTACGTATACAATTTCCTAATGACTGTAAAGCACAAGACTGCATCTGTATCTCAACTGCCACATCAATATCAGTAGTTGTTTTATACTGAACATAATGTAAATGTGAATCCTGAATCATCCTGAATGTGAATGACAACGGGATTTATCATGACATCCCACTTTCTGTTTTATTAACCACGTGTTTATAAAGTAGAGAGTAAAAAAAAAAAATCAGGAATATCTGAAGAACAGCTCAGAACATACATTTTAAATCAGTTATGTTTGTTAATACAGATTGATCCATAAGAGATTAGATTTACTCTTAAAATTCCAAGTATGTGAGAATCCAAGTCTCACAACTGGACCATTTTTAAAAAGCTACTTTTTGACACAAGAGCCATGGATCTCCAGCTGCTAAATGTACCTGGGTAACACCAGAACATTGCATGCACTGGCTTAAGTCAGGAGATACTGATTTAGGCAACAACAAGGTAAAAAACCTCTTGAACTATATACAAAATAATGCCTAAGGTTACAAAAAGCTTCAGCTGCATTTTATTAGAGAAATAAAAAAAAAAAAAGCAGCACTTACTCAAAACCCATAAAGAGGTGTGACAAATTCCTTCTGCATATTTCAGTGTATGGAAACCATAACAGATTTCAAATCTCTTCAGCAATTGACTGCCTGCTCCCAAACGAAACCAAATGGAATCAAAGAATTTGCATGTCAAATATTATATATATATAAATCAAATTAATACTCCATATCTCCACACCTTCCCTGGATACTCTACCATAGTGTTTATTCTGGCCAAGACAATATGAAGACGACTGTTGTGTAATCAGTGAGAAGACAGGAAAAGAGCCATTCAAAGTGAGCAAAGGAATGAATAGAACTCATTCAAGGTAGCAACTTCGGTATGGTAGAGAATTCATGACAACAGAACTGATTTTGTCTGGGTAAATAAGGCTCAAGTACATCCAAGAAAGGTCTAGTCTCTTGCATAAATCACAATGGTAATTGCTCAAAAGCAGAATTTCTTCATAGGTCAAGGAAATGCTTCTTGAAAATATTCCCATTGGCACTTTGTATTGTCCCTTCCTACTATGCAGACATATTACTGAAATACTGAATGTCAAACGGCAAATCCTTTGGACAAAAGATCTAGAGCTGAATGAGAAGTGATCGTCATCCTGATTTTACGGAAGACACCACCTGCAGTTTCAAACTCTTGAGTCACCAACTGAGGTTATTTTTAAATCAGACTCCCTCCTTTTCAAACACAAAAATTCATCATGTCATTAATGCCAAGAATCAGTTACTCATCAGGAAAACTAAGTCAGCCAAACTTAAGCAAGTTATCTGCTTAAGTGGATTAGGTGGGTTGACAGTTGGACTTGATGATCCTTGAGGGCTTTTTCCAACCTTAATGATTCTATGATTATACGGTTTTATGAAAAGTAAGCTTCTAGAGATCTGGGATCTCTTGTTTCAAAGGTCCTTCAAGGATTCACACTAGTTAGAACACCACAAAATCTAAAGCTAACCAATGGAAAATCTCAAAGGGAGATAAAATGAGCCTCTACCTCTTACCTGACCGCTAACCTGATGTAGTTGGAAGATAGTAAGTTGAGGCCTTACCACGACTTGAAAAGGCACACTAGTCTTTCAACCTAGTTAAGAGCTAACAGAGAGCTACAAAGTGGTTATCTGGTATGACTAACAGCTATTTATATTGAGGGCAGAGAAGAAAAATTCTTTCAGAGGGAAATGGTCTGACCAAGAAGGGACAGGCCCTGAGAAGTGCATACACTGGACTTGTGCTGTGTATATACAAACCTGTCTAAGATTACATTTATCAGCGCTGCTGGACAGCTACAATGCTTGGTCAGATTGCTTCATTAGATTCAAACCCTTGTCCACAGACTTTAACAGCAGAGATGAGATTTTGCAGCTAAGGAAAAGCTAGTTATTTCTTGAAGTACAAAAAACCAGAACAGTATCTTTGTCTTCTGACAGTTAACTTTCAATGTGTTGTAATTGATTGCTAAAATCGGTAATTTTTTAGCTAAATGCTAAAAAAATCAATTTATTATGCTTACACACATCACACAACTGTACAAATACAGTGTTGAACGAGAAGTACTAAGTAGTTCCAATTAAGATCCACACAGTTTTATGCAACCCTTATTCGTCATAAAGTGCACTTAGTTTTTACTTTAGGAATAATTTAGTAGTGCCAATACAGTATTATTGATCAGAATCTATGTAGAATAAGCAATAATTTTTGCTCAGAAAGATCAAGACTCCACCATACAAAGAAAACACTTTTAAGGAATGCAGTGATATTTACAGATGGGATATTGAGAAGAGCCAGTCAATAGTATTCATCTTTGTGATATGGTTGTTCCAACAAAGTTACATTGGTTTCTCATTTGTGAGCTGCAGGAAAACTGAGTGCATGGTGGAGATAATCTAAGTGCCATCATCATCAAATACGTGACAGAAACACTTTGCTGTAAGTGATGTGCTGCTGGCAGGAAGGTTGGTCAAATATGGAAAATAATGCATTACAAAAAAAGTGGTTTATGTTAACAAACAATTTCAGGTTACCAGGAGACTCATCTTATTACATGTTTCATCTGAATGCAAAAATTACTTGAAAAAGACTCTCTTTCACAGTACTGCAGAAATCTGGTCTTTGCCATCATTGTGCTTTAACCTAGATGGCAGTGAATACACCATGCAGCTGCTCGCTCACCCCCTCCCCCCTCCAGCCCCAGGCAATGGGGGAGAAAATTAAAGAGGTAAAGGGAAAAGAGACTCATGGTGGGTTGAGATAAGAACAATTTAAAAATTGATATAGAATAAAATTTAAAATAATTATAATAATATACAAATATACAAAAATACAAATAAGTGATACATAGTGCAACTGCTCACCAGCTGCTGACCACGGCCCTGCCCATTCCCAGCTAGCAAACTGAGAGCAGAGAAAGCCCTGAAAACGTAATGCCANCTCCCCCCTCCAGCCCCAGGCAATGGGGGAGAAAATTAAAGAGGTAAAGGGAAAAGAGACTCATGGTGGGTTGAGATAAGAACAATTTAAAAATTGATATAGAATAAAATTTAAAATAATTATAATAATATACAAATATACAAAAATACAAATAAGTGATACATAGTGCAACTGCTCACCAGCTGCTGACCACGGCCCTGCCCATTCCCAGCTAGCAAACTGAGAGCAGAGAAAGCCCTGAAAACGTAATGCCAGAAGAGAGAGAAGAGCCTGAGAGTGCAAGAGCAAGATTCTGGACAGAACCTCATAATATACTGGGCATGACGTGCACAATATGGAACATACCACTGGCCAACTTGGGCCTCAATCCTAAACCTAAGGTCTAATCTTTAGCCAGTAATTGTGTGGTATGCTCTGGCTGTGCTCCCTCCCACCTTCTTGTGCAACTGCACACTAGCAAAGTGTGGGAAGTTGGAGAGTCCTTGACTTAATGTAGGCATTGCTTGGCCACAACTAAAACATCAAGTGTGCTATCAACATTCTTAGCATAAATCCAAAACATAGTCTCATACTAGCTACTATGAAGAAAATTATCTCAGCTGCCACCAGGACAGCCATCTACATTCCTTACACTGGCATTCAATCACTTGCTATAGCAGAAAACAAACCATGAATTCACAATTTCTGAGGAAGTATCAGCTACTGAATAAAACCGGACAACTGCAAGATGAACACTGAAAGACATCATACAATGACGGCATGTGTATTTAATGGCATAACTCCGGCTCTTTGCAACCACTCTTAATTCAATAAACTTTGGTAACAAATCATCCCCACCTCCATTTTCTCTGTGCTTTTATGAATCTTCTCTTCACTTTAGCCCGCTTTATATTGAAAAAAAAGGAAGAAGCTGCCAAGTTCAAAATCTATCTTACCACTCATACAGCTTCTAACTTGTGAATCCTCCTCAAGACTTAAAATGATTGCATATCTCAAACGATCTACCAGCTGTTCAATGGAACCTGTCCTTCAAACCAACAGATCAGATGATAGATTGGTAAACATTACTTAATGTGGAATATTTTATTTTAGCCATCAAGATTTTTTAAATGAAATCTCAAATCTCTGTTATTATGAGAAGATAGTAAGGTAGCATTGTTCAGTCCTACCAGAAGCTACCCCATACTGAAAATAAATCAGTTATTTTCAAATGCTTTCAGGTTCCTTTTCATTAGGGCTTTGACTTCTCTTTTTGCCCCTGAGGAAATCAAATATTGTTAAGTTCATAGCTAATATCCACTATGCTCAATAAAGCGCGTGTAGTTCTGACGTTATATTGGAATGAAATTCATTCATACTGTCTATAAGATTTTCTAAATGAATAACAATTAGCACTAATTAGTTTTAAGAATGCAGTTTCTACTAAAATAAAAAATCCTGAAGAAGAGTTGGAGGGAAAGAAGTGGGATTTCAAAGTAAAGGTTCAAAGGATTTTGAGGTTTACTTCAAGGTTTAAAGGATTTCAAGGTTTAAAGGATTTAAAATAAGATCATAAAAATCTACCTGATCTTCTTCTGCTGGGACAACTCTTTCTGAGAATCATTTTCAGAAACATTACTCTAATAAACTAATAACACGATACGGTCATTGGCTAAAATTTTAATAAACACTTTGATTACTTTTACACTTTTAGAGGCCTGGCATTCAAAGAATAAAGCTCAGTGTCTCCTAAAAATGAAGCCTCTCCAAATTCTCCTTTGTCTCCTCCACATACTCAGAAATACAATAAAAAATAAAGTAGCAAAAATTCCAACAACACAAAAGCATTTGAGGAATTGTGAAGCTGTGAAATTACCATTTTCGTTTTACAGTCAGGCAAGACTTTCACGTACATAATTTACTTAAATGTATAACTGATACTTCAGCCTCAAGGGTCTTCTTTTGGTCATTTAAGCAAGGACCTTGGAATCTACAGATTTCTAATTTTGAACTTATAGTTGATTGTTTGACAGTTCTGAAGACTTTCTAAAGTCCGGCATGCCGCATTTTCACCTGTGGCAGGCACAAGGCAGGGCCTGCTCACTTAAGATGCACCCTAGTCCCGAGAAGTGAGCCCCACCACTGGCATGCCTGCACACCCAAACCATGCAATTCTTCCACCCAACTCCCGCCGTGTCACAACGCCACAGGCAGCTGGTGCATGGAGCCCGCTGATGTTGCATGCAAGGACCAAAAGAGGGTGCCGGGGGAGCAAGGGAGGGCACACAGCCACCCACTATGGATGGGGTGGGCTCCCCCACAGGGAACCTCCCACCCACAGCAGCCACACAGTGTGGGCATTGGTATCCACAGGGACTTCTGCAAAGTATTTGACACTGTCCCACATGACATCCTGGTGGCCAAATTGGAAAAATATGGATTTGATGGATGGACCACCCGCTGGATAAGGAACTGGCTGGATGGTTGGACTCAGAAAGTTGTGGTCAACAGCTCAATGTCCAAACAGAGACCAGTGACAAGTGGTGTTCCTCAGGGATCAGTACTGGGACTGGTGCTATTTAACATCTTTGTCGGCGACTTGGACAGTGGGATCAAGTGCACCCTCAGCAAGTTTGTGTGGTGCAGTTGACACGTTGGAGGGAAAGGATGCCACCTAGAGGGACCTGGACAGGCTGGAGCGAATGCCAACCTCATGAAGTTCATCAAAGCCAAATGTAAAGTCCTGCACAGGGGTCGAGGCAATGCCAAGCACAAACAGGGTGGAGAATGGCTTGAGAGCAGCTCTGAGGAGAAGGATTTGGGAGTGTCAGTAGATGAAAAACTGAACATGAGCCAGCAGTGTGTGATCACAGACCAGGCCAACCAGATCCTGGGCTGCATCAAGAGGAGCGTGGCCATCAGGTTGAGGGAGGTGATTTTGCCCCTCTACTCTGCTCTCGTGAGACCCCACCTGGAGTACTGTGTCAAGGCCTGGGCCCCCCAACACAAAAAGGATGTTGAGCTGTTGGATAGGGTCCAGAGGAGGGCCACAAAGATGATCAGAGGGCAGGAACACCTCCCCTGTGAGGACAGGCTGAGAGAGTTGAGGTTGTTCAGCCTGGAGAAGAGAGGGCTCCAGGGTGACCTTAAAGGGGCCTTCCAGTACCTTGCTTCGCTGTGTATGATGTACAAAAATTAAATGCACTGTTTATAACTAAGGTTCCTGCCATCGGGCAGGCTGTATTACAGATTTCGTTCTCTATGCAGGATTAAACTAACTGAAACAATGATATTAGAAAACAGAAAGAATTACACGCCACCACAGTGAATGCATCAAGATTAGTTAAATTCTCGATCCTCTTTCTTCACAAGCTTCAGAACTGTAGGATCTGCTAACCATGATAACGATTAGCATGAAAAACTTTTAGAAAACTACTATGTTTTGCTCATGAAACAGATTTAGCTATCGGCATGTAAAACGTAACTACCATTACTCCCCTGTGTGTTTCACAGAGACTGTAGTAGTGGAATTCCTTAAAAAAAGAGAGGATACAGACATTACTTTATAACGTATATGCACATTCTTTTTAATTTCAAGCACAGCTGCAGCTTTTCCATCCACTTTCTCCAAGCTTCCTTTTGCTTAAAAATCGCTGCCAAAACCATATTAAAGAATGTCTAAACTCAAGTCTAAAAATGCCATGAAAAAAAATGGCTTAACATTAGGCTGGAAATTTAAATGAAGAAAATATTGCATCTATTTTTAAAAACTTTCAAGAGATTGGTTCAAATGTTAGGTTACAAAAGTTTAAAATTCAAGTGATTTTTAAGATGCACCTTTTAGAACATTCAATGGATCATCAAAATCTTTTAATTCAATAAAGGGACACTCAATATTGGCAATGACTGCATTAGATTTTTAAAAAGCTGATCTAAAAATTCAGTATGAATACCACTCATGACAAATCTAGCCCTCTTTTTGAATGAGCTGTTCACAAACAAACTATTACTCTCTTCAAACACAACCTATGTATATTACATCCTAATTTTGTGCCTTTTATTATCCTGGTGCATGGCTGTCATTGAAGGTGGGTCTTAGCCCTGTTCAGCTGGACAACAAACACTTTAAGCAGCAAAACTGCAAACAGTGAAGCTGTGAATTTCTCATAAAAATTCACAGAACCTTCAAAAATCACAAACACCTCATGCTGATATTTGTATAGCTTCAGAAGGCTATATTAAATTACATAATTTTTCCAGACACAGCAAAGCTGAGACAGTACTTTGGGAATGATTCTCATTTTACCAGATGTGATCGTAAGGATGCTTCCTTAGTTAACTACTTCCTTACTCAAAGGGCTCACAACAACTTATTGTACATCTATGTAGTACCCTAATAAACCAGTCAATATTCTTTACTATACATGTCAGTAGCAAATATCTGTATATATGAATATTTTAAAATATTTTCACACATATTTCCCATATGCAAACACTTAGACCAATACCAGCTAAACAAAAGTAAATACAAAATTTATAACTTTATTGACAATATAGTCTTCTTTATGGTACATTTTGCTAACTAATTAAATATGTATTTTTTAAAAGTAATCACTCTAGTATTTGCACCATATAACTCGCTTGTTGAATTATTGCAAAGAAATCCTTGGGATATAGGGAAAACATGCTTTCTATGTGCTTTTTTTTACCCTGGAACTTTTTATCATTTTTCTTGACATAAAGACATTACTATTTTTCACTAAGATCATATCTATGCACAAAGATAACTGTAAGACATAAGATTTCTATATATAAACGTATACATTTACGTGTATTTATAAAAACCTCTCTGAGAAAGGTTTAGGTAGAAGTCTGTCTCAGTTTTAAATGTTACCTTTTATAGTGCTGTGCTGCAGGATTACTATTGCATATCATAAATGTCAGTATCGGGGAATTTTAAATACATGTAGCAGAAAAAAACATCAATATTAACTAAACAGAGCTACTGATAAAAACACAAAAAAAATTCAAGGCAGAATAAGACACTTAGTGGGAAAGCTAGCAACCAATGTAAACTTCAGTGTTCCCTACCAAAAAAAAAAAAAAAAAAATCAAAAGACCTTGTATCAAACAAATAGAGTAAGACTGCATTCCAGTCATTTGGTTTCAGTATTATCCTCAAAGATGAAAGAAATCCCCTTGGAAAACTCATTTGAAAGTAAATGTACCTAAAGTTAAACATACAACTTGTATTAATCTCAGAACAGCATCAAGACTACTATTAAAATGAAGCCCGGGGCACATTGTGATGCCTACGACTGGTGGGTGGATTTTAATTGACTTGATGACTGTCATAGTCCTATTATCATAAAACCTGTAACGCACTTCCAGCGTGGAGGACCCATCTGTGCCCACCATCCATCTGTTCAGACATGATTGGCAAAGTGGTAGGGAACTCGCAGTGGTTGCCTCTGCCTGAAAGGAATAAACCACAGGATCTTCCAGCGAGTGCCAAAAACTTCTGAGAAGGTCTGCTGCCATGGCTTTCGGGGCCTCGATCTACAGAAGACAGCATTATTAGTGAAATACAGCATGCCCATGGTGCACTTCAGTCAGCTAGAACAATGCAGGTTGGCTGGGGATCCATTACTAGACTCTGATGAATTGTGTCCCAGCATCACAAATACAGCTTTTCTTTTATTACAGCATGCAGCTGAGATTTAACTTTGGAGAACAGAAACTATCTGTGTCATCAATCAACTGAAGGCAGCTTTTGAAGCAGAGGAGAACCTCAGAATCAATGAAATGTATGTCAAGACACAGCAGAAAGTATCTTTTGATCTGTAATTTCGAAAGAAAATATAGTTCCACTGGCTTTGGAAAGAATGAGAACAATGTGAGGCTACTTTGTGTACAACCAATATTAAAAGATTAGTGAACCACCGCTAGAGATAGGAAGTACAAGGCACAGTACCGTGCAAAATACTCTGACAGTGCCTTCAGTTCTGTTTCTCTCACACACTTAAAAAAAGCAGCTATTCCTTTAGCTTTTCAGCAAATAAATGTAGAAATCTTACAACACTTACATGTCTTCACAGCAGTTTGACATTTTTTCTATACTTGTAGTGTCCTGTTGAAGAAAAGAAAACACAATGAAAAAGTATTTATTTACGTTCCTAAATGTTAAAATGTCACTATGAAAGGAACTAAATGAAGCAGGGAATCCATTCTTAGTGTACACTACTTTGGTATTAGTCCAGTAGGTTACACATTGCTCATACACCATATCAGTTTTAAACAGCTGTGAGATTATATGCACAAATTTACTCAGTCTGTTAAATGATTTTTACAAACACTATGTGAAACTATACTGTGTAGTTTTACAATGATAGCACATGCCGCAGAATGTCAACAAAAACTTAAAGCATTTTTACAGCTAAAATTAACTCATGTATTACAATTAATTCATGGGACATTCAGGAGTAATGTGTGTAAGGTACGTTCTTGACATACTTTTTACAAGCATCCATTCCAGACATAGAGTAGTCCACTGAGACAACCACGGGAAAAATTAGTAAAATGCAACCATTAACAGATGCAGTATTTTGAAAAGCAGGAGCTATTAAGAATTTTTAGAACAGTTATCTTCGTGAGTATTATAATGCAAACAGCACCACCAGGAATATATGATCAGTTTCCATAGTCTCTACATGTGAATACCAAATGTAAAAATTATTCTCTTAAAATGTAGCAAAAACAAAATAATGTGCAGAGTGAAGGCACTTCTGCAGCTAACAGTAAATTAAATTCACACTTTAGTTTTCTGAACATGATTAATTTAATGTCACAAAAGTTTTATAATTAACATATCAATTTAAGCTTAGATCATTCCCAAATAAAACTAAAAACTACCAACAGTAGTAATATTTTTCGCACTTTTGTACATGTATTTAACAAAAAAGCTTGCTTTGGGCGTATCACTTCAAATTTAACTCCAGCACTATTAGTGTTTTCAATGCACATTCATAGTTTATTATGTCCCAAAATCACTCACGAGATCCAAAGTACAATAACTGAAATATTTCTCACGGTTCCTTCTCCTTTGCATGGCAGCTTGCTATTTCTCTTTACTGTTCATTGACTTAGGCATTCACATAATGCACCTGTCAGATTACACCAGCATTTGAATTAAACAGAGAGCTAGTCTCTATTGTCCCAGACATACAGAGATGCAAAGGCTGTGGTTTAATTAAGCTGCAACTTCATTGTCATCTGGAAACACCACCTAGCAGTAATACCATACTGTGTCCTTTGATTGTTCCTGCCACCAGTCCATCCAATTCAGTGCAGGCACTGCTGGGATTATGCCACCATCTTTCACAAAGCTTTGAAAGGGAAGAGTGAAATGTGAGTGAGGAACAATGTACAGGAAGCTGCTTCCCTGCTTCACCAGACACAGGCGGCCTCAACTCCCCTTGCCAAATTTTCTCCTAAATCCGCTTCCCAGCTCTGATGAGTTTTGGAACAGGATCCCTTACCACATGCCAAACTGCAAAAATCTTAATTCTGCCCATGACCAACGCAGTTGAATTCCAGACACGCTAAGGCAAAGGAGAGAAGTCCCCTCTTTCATGCCAGTCCACCAGGATGCACCAGTTCTTCCCTGTTTGTGCAGAGAAGGCATGCCCACAGCAGGCTACATAAACCATCCTGTCCCCATCATTAGGTGGATTTGAGCAACCGCTTACTAGTGAGAGAGCACAGGACTGGAGGCAGCAGACTGTAAATACAGTCTGTTGTTTCAGTTTCCACAGACAAACTGCCTCTCTTCTCCACCTGACATGTGTATTCCCCCTCGCCTGCCACAGGTGTCAGGAAATCATTATAAGACACAAGCCATTCTCCTTGTTAGGGCAGGACCTAACTCTGCAGCCAAGGGACATTCTGCTTCCTTGGTCAGGCTTTTTGTCCAGTGCTTGTCTGAACAAACACTGCCTTTTCTAACCAAAGAAAATCACACACAGCTTTCTGAATAAAAAGGACAAAATAAACACAGATATTACTCCCATGACATTTCAGTTAGGCTGTAACAGCATTTTCAAAAGATGCTGCAGCTCCTTCTGTAACTGCAAAAATATCTCTGCTCTAGGAATTATCCTCAGGTCAACTCAAAGCTGTCTACCTGATAGTACAAAATAACACTGGTGTGTTTGAAAGCCCTGACTGCTAATGATTTTTTCTACAACAGTAGCATGCTAGTCCAGACTATAACTGATTTTTACCTATCAAAGATTTATGCTATCTTTTCACAAAAGGAGCCTTAAAACATCTTTGGGTGCAGAAGTAACATAACAAATAATACCTTAAATATGGCTTTTTGCTATGTTTCTCCACATTGTTTATTCATTAATATGTTTGTTCTGCCCCCTAAAATACTGCATTGGAGATTTTTGGAGGAATTCCCAGGTTGGGAGCTGGGGGTTGTGTTTCTTTTCATTTGTTGTCATGGCATGTTATCAAGACCTGAAAGATGCCCATTAGGGTCTGCTTCTCTCAAAAATGTAACCCATTAAATTAATGAACTAAATTAAAGCACCAAAATCGGAACTGCAGAAAATTACTGTAAGAAAAGACTGTCAAGCTTTTACAGCTTTAAAACATCCTGAGGATTTCAGTTGGATAGGAAGTAAAAGGAAATCCTCCCTTCCTTAATTCCTTCCTTCCTTCTTTCTTCTTCCATTAAAACGCCAACAACTACTTTAGAATACTTTTGCTTTACAGTAAGGGAATTAGGACTGAGCAGTGAATGCTTTGCTTCTGGGATACTTTTTCAGAATTAAAAAAACTTTATAGCCACATTTTAAAAGCTGTGAACTAGGGCTGAAGGGAATGGGAGGTAACATCTCTCTCTGAAGTTTAGCTGCTTAACAAGTGTTGGTGACTGAACTTAAGAAACCAAATTCCCCTCCCAGCTTCCCTCCCCCAACACTGCTGCCAAACAGCTGGGCTCATTTGAAATATACTTCCATTTGAGAGTGAAGCAATTTACCTTTTCACATGAAAGTGAACCTTCACAGCACCCCAGGAAACTCGGTAGCCCCTCTGGAGACAGGAGAGGAAGGAGAGGGCCACAGTTGAGTTTTGGCCTATTATTTAAGGTTTTCTTCTCAGACAGATGGATTTTTCTTCTTGTGGAAGCAGGAGGACCAGAATAACCACTATTCTTCTGAATGACAAGGTGTTCTGTTCATTAACACATCTCACAAATGGCTTTCAACCAGAATATCATCTGTCTTAATTACGCATTTGATGTATACCAAGGTTTTGCTACAACGTCAGCATTACTGTGTTCAGCCTAAGAGGCTTTGGCTGTCTGCATCTACTATCAGCTTGGATTACTATTAATACAAATAGAACTCCGCTAAGACTTTTTTTCCCCAGACTCACAGCTAATGCTGATGTTAAAATCTTTCAGAGAATTGGCAGTCATCCAAAAGTTGAAAATAACTTGGTATGAGCAAACATGGCATATCAATTAAGTCCTTGTAATCTCTATCTCCAAAAATCCCATAAAATTTACAATTGGATACGAGATGGTACTGACTAACCCACAACTGATTAATTTTACATGATGGGTCATCTGGACCCCCAAAGTCATCATCCAGATTGGAAACAACAATTGTTCCTGCACCTGGTTATTCAGAGATACATACTCACTGATAAGCATCTTAAAGCAACCAGGGGAAAAAAATCATACCCTAGTGAGAAAGGAAAATAAATTTGAGGAAATAAACACAGCAATCATTAGCAACATATAACTTTAAAATAAGAGGAAAAGGGCACAGTGTTCAGATTCTGCTGAAGGGATGAAGAATGTTGTTTTTGCATTGAGGACTTCCTACAAGTCTGCAAGAGCAGCTTGTCTACTCTAAGTGAAGTAAACTACTGCCACAGCTAAGACTGTTACAGAGAGGCACAATCCAACTTAAGACTCATTTGCCAATGAATGCACCTGCATTAGCTACTAGGAGGCACATATCTTTCACATCTATATTTTTAACTAGCATAACCAACTGCCTGAAAAAACAGGTTTTTTTCAAAAGATCACATGCACTGTTTAACAAACTGTGCTGCAGGATGGGATTCATCATGAACTAATTTATCATGGAAGAAGCATGTGGAAGTAATATTTTCCTCTTACTGATTCATGTTTTCCAAAGGAGAAGCTGTACTTTGTAACTCAGAGGATTAACTCTGAAGCACACAGACAAAATTTCTGGTTCAGAATTTCTTCTGTATTTGCTTAAAGTGACATGTAATCACTACAGCTTCATTTAATACTTGCAAAAGAAGAATGTAAGCATTATGCCACACTTTCTTAATACAGTATTTTCAAACAGTCAGTGTATGAGAATCAGCAGGAAAGTATGACAAAGCAGAAAGAGAAAAAGCAAACAAAACTTGCAAGCCTTCCTGGATTTGCAGCCATTGCTTTTATCTGAAAGTGCAAGACAATAGATCCTCTATCTGAACAATAAATTATTTAATTCCTTCTACCTAACATCCTTTCACTGTGTGTATGTAAATGACAGGTAAGAAATTGAAGAATATAAACTACTGACCATTTCACAGAATACTTCATATTTCAGAAATTTTCCTTTTTGTCATTAATTACATTTTAGGTTTGTATCTGGCCACTTTTTAGCATTGTTTTCTTAACCTAGACTTCTTGCATAAGATAATGTGATTAATTTTCTAAACTACAATTAGGCTCAGCCTGAAAATTACTAGTTCAGTTTTAGCTTTACATCTCTAAATCAGAGAATTGTGTGCAAAACGAAAAATGAAGCTACATTTATGTTGTATCTAGGGAATACTCCTACACTCCTCTGTGCTCTGATGAATTTAGTTAAATAGATTTCCAATGTATTTGTCAGATATTAGGAAACGATTCAATGACAAGAAAACCTCTGACAACAAATTAGGAACACATCTACAACGAAGATGATACAAACAGATCTCTTCAGTCTGCTTCAAATCCATGGTGTGTTAGGTGCAGACAGCTGCATGACAGCAAGACACATGACAAAATATTATTTTTCTTGGTACTTACAAATACCTTCTTAAGACAAAAATATTAAGAAAAAATGCTTAGGAAGGCTACCTGTTGACCTTCCTCACGCAGAAGCCATTTTAATAGTCTGATGCCTAAATTTAAACAAAGTGTACTCAGTCCCCAGAACACTCAAACATTCATTATTATAGTTACTTATTTTCAATTGATAAAAGGTATTTCCTTTACTACTTTAAAAAAAACATGAGTTGTAAAAGGAGTGATGAACAGGGGATATTTTTGGCAGGATATTTTTGACTCTCTGCACAGTATAAAATCTCTTTGATTATATTTTCTAAGTTATGCTTTTTACTTAATAATACTGTAAATAATTAATTTCAATAAAAGTATTCCCACTACACCTAAAACCATGTAGCAATCTAAATAAAAGAGATGAGATCTTTTGCCACTTACTGTGTCTTACACTTGAATTTATTCTTCCATTTTAAAAAGCTCACCAAAGATTTTTTTTAAATAAACTATTTTTTTTTCTGATGATAAATAGGTGTCTAAAACTATCAGGATACATTCATTAAAATGTTAAACAAATTGATAGTTTATTAGAGAAAAATAAGGTAAAGATACAAAAGACTTTACACAGTTAACAAAATCCCATTCAGACTAATTCCTAACAATTTAATTTATAGGACTTTATGCAGTCTTCTAATAGGGGATTTACCTATAGGTGGATAAAAATGTAGGGACAGGAAAAGGGGAAGGGATAAGAAAAATGGGGAAGATACCATTTGGGTTTATAGTTTATATACCTTTGCTCTCCCTCTAGAATTATTTTATAGCTTACACTTTA